>JBAMNC010000286.1:0-481214 GCA_037902135.1 Cetoscarus ocellatus | reverse complement strand
ATTCGGTGCGTGGTGCGTTTGCTTTATGTGGAATTTGCGGGTTAGGTTTTTACACTCACACTCACAGACTTCTGCTATGATGGACTATTTCTGTATTGACATTAACAGCAGAACAGCGCCGGGCTTTCTTCATTGGCAAAACTTCCTCCTTCCTGCTGTGTCTGTGAGCAGAACTGTGCATGCACAGCTTTCAGTGCTGATTGGCTGATCTAAAATGTAGTGACATAGGCTTGAAAAATTAGACGTCAATTTGCAATTAAACTACAATTCCCATAATACCGTAAATGAATGGGATGTGCCGTTATAAACTTTAATGTTTTTTTGTGATGTCAGTCTGGATTGAATTAGCACCAAAATGTAATGGCTTCTTCCTTGGACCAAACCACACTTCTGGTAAAATTTTCATGTAAATCCATCCAGTAGTTTTTGTATAATCTTGCTAACAGACAAACAGACAAACAAACAAACAGACAGACAGACGGACAGACGGACAGACACCAGCGAAAACATAACCTCCTTGGCAGAGGTAAAAAGTGATAATAAAACCAATAAGAGCACTAATAGTTCGGACTCCCCTGCCCAACAACATTAATGCCAAAAAAGCTCTTTGAACTGAGATTGAAAAAAGGAAGGCTTGAAATTTGACAGAAATTTGCCAGAGTTTGACACTTTTTTTGTCTTATTGTTCCATCTTAGGTCAACAACTTTATCCTACTGTTTCTTTCCTCATTGGTGTGTTTACTTCTGTGACTGTCCCACCTTGCAAAGCACTTGTTGCTCCCAGTGTCTTTGTCATGACAGACAAAATCATGGAAAGTACAACATACATCCAGACTTTCTGTTAGGAAGTCATGACGCTTCCCAGATAGAGATTTGATGTCCAATAACTTTGATACACAAAATGAAACAAGTGATCATGGAACAATGGGTCTTGAAGACAAATGACAACTAAATGTATAATTTTCCTTTGCCCAGGAGAAATTTATTTCTGCCAGGGTTTGTCCAATTTTTGGTCTGTTTATCCATGAGCTGGATAACTCAAGAAGTTCTCAATCAATTTTGATGATATTTTCAGGGACTGTTGTTCATGGCACAAGAAAGAAGTGATCAGTCTTGGCAGCATTTGTCTGTTTCTTCGTCTTCTATGTTTGACTGTTTGCAAGACTACTCAAATAGTTGTTGAAATTTGATGACATTTTCAGGGAATGTTTGGCACTGCACAAGGAAGAAGCGATTCTATTTTAATGATGATCCCAAGCCAGATCGAGGACTGTTTTGAAATATTTACTACTGCACGATATGGTTAACCTTACATGTTAGATGGACAGTTCCATATATTAACCACTGAAATATTTCACTAGTCCACCTAGAGAAGAGTCCATAGAAAATGTTTTCAGAGGGCCGAACCTTCAAAAACAACTGCAGCAGGTTATCGGATGATCATTCTGCTCGTCACACTCATGACAGACCACTCCATATCAAGCCACAGTATGACATAGCAGCTAGACCCTGTTGTTAGCCGTTAGTTCAAACTACGTTTCAGTCCTTAGACTGTTGTGTTACATTAAATTATACAAAACAGATGTATCATTTACCACTTATGTGTAACATAAACCTTGTCAACGACAATCCCCACCAAGTTCTCCTGGTGAGGAGAGCATATTGTCCACGGAGGGTTTCCACATTCTCTTCCAATTTCCCAGCAGTGATCCCCAGATTATCGGCTTCACAGATTTGATCGTCCGTGAGGGCAACTAGTGGAGACATGATTATCACAATGTTGTTTGGATTCCTTCCCATCTTTTTCACAACCAGAGGAGCCAGTTGGTAAATCAAACTCTTACCTAAACCGGTTGGGAGAAGAGCAAAAACATTGTTCCCCATAAGGAAATCTTTAAGAGATGTTCTTTGTTCCTCTTTTAAAGAAGAAATTAGGTCCATTTCTGACAAAACCGCAGATATTGCCACATCCCCGGAGACCGCTTCAGAAGCCACCATCATTTTCAAACATGCAGTCACTTCCCTGATTGGGCTGTCCAGCTTTTGGCCGATGAAGATATTGGAGGTTGGAGCTTGGTAAGATGGATCTGTGTGATTTCAGACAATGAATCAGGCAGGTCCATCTGCACTGCAAGGTTACGATATTGTACTTTTCACATTTTTTCTAACATCTGGGTTAACAAAAGTGCCTTGATGTAGGTTTGTTCTCTTGGAGCACTTAACTGTATATGTGTGTAAATTATGTTGTCTGAACAAAAATCAGATGTCGTAGAACAGGCATCACCAAATGGCGGACCTCGGTCCGGATCCGGACTGAGTGATGGTTCTGTCCAGCCCGTGACCAATCTCTGATAAATTCACATGAATAGATTTTAATTGAGCATTTTTTCCGACAGTCGCGGATATACACCGGGCGCTGCTACTCCAGTTAACATTAGAACCGCTACTGTGGTCTGATCACAAGCTGGTCATGCCTTGAGTGTTCCTAAATATATGTTCTGTATGTTTTCTGAGGCTTTTACGGTTGTTTAATGAAGCACTAAAGAGGGACGAGACATGATTCATTTAGCGGAGGTGATTTTCCTGCCGCTATCGTGTTTACAGCACAAGCTGCAGCAGCCACACGCACCAGCAAACAGGAGGCAGACACAAATAAACTGCCTGTGCAAGAAAATAAGACCCTTGTCACCTGCGAGCTTTGCGACCGACCTGTGTGTGGGAAATGCTGATGAGGGCTGAGAGCTTTTGCGCTGTGGTGGCGCTGCACTGTCCACGGGCTGACCCTGTTCTTTTTCTAATTGTTTACTAATCGAGTTGATCATTTGTTCGTGTTATTTTCATTGCTGCAGTTGTACAGTTTTTAGCACTAGTTTGTTTTCAAATGTTTCACATTTTGCAAGTTCTAGCAACACTGTGGTTACTTATTTATTAGCCTATGTGAGTTTGGGTTCATGCGTGCAGCGCTGTTTGTGTGAGAGAAAGAGAAAGAAAGAGAGGGAAAGAGAGAGAGAGGGCAAAATCTGGAATCTGTGAAAATAAAATATTTATCTTCCTGTCACTTTCTTGTTACATTATTTTGCAACAACACAGCAGAAAAGCAGTTACAGATGACAAATGGTTGTACTTTTAAGATTTAACTTCTTGTATTATGAAGATGTTGACTTTTTTTTACTGGAAGTGTAGGTCTTCATTTTTTTTAGGCTGTGACCTCTCTTATTTAAGAAAAAGAAAAGAAAAAATATTTAGTCAGCGCTCTGTATGCACTTGATTTTTCCTAAAAAGAGCCACCTTCAATTTATTGTTTTCTGAAGATGTTGACTTTTTTACTTGATGTGTAGGCCTTCAATTCGTGGCTGGGACCTCTTTCATTTAAGACAAAAAATGTTTTTTTTTTTGCTCTGTTTGCACTTTTTTATTGATTTTATTTTAGGTTTTTCTTTTTTAATCTGAAATAAAGGCCTTAAATTAATTTGCCAGGACTATTTTTATTAATGGTAAAGGAGCTAGCTGTGCACTTAATAAAACATATCATGCATTGAACATTGACAGTAAATATTGTTGAAACCATAAAATGTGGACATAGGGGAAGGCTATACGTAAGACACAAACTGGACCTCGGTTCGGACCTTTTATTGGTGGAAATTTTATTAACTGGACCTCGGTGACTTTTAATTGAATACCCCTGTCGTAGAGAATACAAGAAAATAATGTGTAGCTTTTAGAGACTTAAACAGCCATGTTTCTCTATGTGGCCCTGTGATCGGCTGGCAACCAGTAAGAGTGTACCACGCCCAATGTCAGCTGGGATAGACTCCAGCCCCTTGATCCTGAAAGGGATAAGTAGTATAGATAATGGATGTTTACTCGTAGTCCAGACTGAGCTTCATGAGTTGTATTTTCTGCAATTGTGCAAAGGCAGCCAATATCTCAGTATCTGTCTTTGATCTTTGTGTTGAACCGTGAACAGTCTGCTCTCACTTCTGTTAAAATCCCCTTAAAGATACTGAATGAGAGCACTAAAGGGAGCGACAAGAAAAACAGAATGAGGGAGCAAAAGAGCAGTTCAGGATTATTTCACACAGCCACCCTCATGCCCCTGCTTTATTCTTTCAGGGGAAGAAGGATGAAAGACAAAAACAAGGAGCTACAAAACAGTGAGAAAGAGGACAGACAGCAAGAGCATGTCAGACTTAGAGGGTTAGGAAAAACATGCCCACTGATAGACGGGAACATCACACACAGACCTGCTGGAAGTGTCTCTACCGGAGAGCGGCACAGCAGACAGGGGAGTAAATAAACAATGAGGGACATCAGAGAGATGGGAGCTGGATAGCGTGATAAGACTCAGGATGTGAAGCATGGCAGAGCTCCCGGTGTGCAAAAACATGGAGGTAGAGGAAAAAGACAAGAGGAGCCAAAAGAGTGACATAGATAGAGGAAGAGTGGAGAGACGGATGAGGAGACATGCAGAGTGGGAAAAAGTTTTCTGAAAGAGGCATATTTATTTATGAGTTTGAGGCTGGAGAAGAAATAAAGCAAACATATCCAAGCAGCTTTACTCATGTGTTCAAGAAAACTTACATTGAACACTGGGTTATAAACAGGAAGGGCACATGTGACCTTAACTTGGAGACATCTGCAGGAGACTTTGGAGAGGATCGGATGTGAGATAAGAGGAGATGATTGTAGTCATTATGTCATTATCCAATCACAGCAAACTTTGTAGTCCTCATAGATGGGACTGTGTATAGTGGAGCCATAACTGAAAAAGTCTGATGTATATGCAAATAAACAGAGAAAGATGTAGCTCAGTGTAAATAATGTATGGATTATTTTAAACCCGACTAAATCCTGCTAATTAAACCTGTTTAACTGACTAGTCCTGGAGTTTCCTGCTGCACTTTTAGGTCAAGGGGGGTACTTTGAGAACCGTGCACCAACTATGTTGAAGAAAAAAAAAAAATTGCCAATATTCAGCATTTTTAAGGGCATTTACCCTGCCTCCTTCATGTGAAGGAGCACTTCTATGAACCAGACAGAAGGGCTGCAACACTATGACTTTTTTCTCTCTCCATCTTAATGTTGCCTGTCAGGGATGGAAGTATCACTATCTGGGTCTTCTCTTACTTATAATCTATACTGATAATTCATTTCTGCTGTATCTGCCAATTATATTCATCTTTATGCAGATGATGTTATTTTATATTGTTCTGCCAACTCAGTGCAGCCTTCTAACTACAATTTCCTTTTAATAGTCTCCAGAATGCTTTAATCAGTCTAAAATATGTTCTTAATGCAAGCAAAACCAAATTTGTGATGGTCTCTAAAGGTAGAGATATCTACACTCAGTGGTAACAGCATTGCAAGAGTTACAAAATATAAATATCTTGGTATTTGGCAGGATGAATGTCTTATATTTAAGTACCACATTGAATGTCTCATTGGCAAACTTCAGCTGAAACTTGGGTTCCTGCCTAGAAACAAATGCAATTTCCTTTAAGCTGTTGGAAAAATGTTGTTAAAGCAGTGTTTTTATCAGTGTTAGACTATGATGATATCCTCTAGAGACTTGCTACTGCCTCCACCGTCAAATCCTTGGATTCAGTTAATCAATTCTGCTCTTAGATTCATAACTGGAGATCTTTAGACCCCTCATCACTGTATTCTGTATAAAAAAAAATGGATGGTCCTCTCTAGCACAGAGGCGTAATAAGCACTTTTATCTTTTTATTTATAAATCACTTATTAGATGTTCAACCTCTTATATATAATCTATGCTGAACTGGAACATTGGACTTTACCAAACTCACTCTATGGACTGTTTAATGCTGAAAATCCCATGGGCTCACTCTAAACTTGGGAAACCTGCTTTTTGCTACTGTGCTCCAAAATTGTGGAACAATTTACAGCAGAGACTCAAGACTGGCACTCTTGTTTCTCTTGAACAGTTCAACACAATGATTGCAAACAATTTTACTGCAGTATCTTAATATTTTATTTGGGTATTCTTCCTTCTTTGCCTCCTTTAATTCTGCCTTTTCTGTACCTCGACATCATTGTAAGTTAGGGAAATTTTAATGATTCTTAAGACTTAAATAAGAGTTAATAAATAAATAAATAATACTGCAGTATTGAAGAATACAGTTCTCCTTTTAAAAAAAGTCCTGAATCCACATCTGTAATTGGATCACTATCAAAATCTTATGACTTCTTTGCAGTGTTGGCAGTGCCATGGCCAAAACTCCTTAAAGATTTCATCAAAATCAGTAGAAAACATTTTGAGGTATCTTTCTCACAGGTAGATGGATATACAGACAAACAAACAAACAATTTAACAAACTAACTAAAAAAACGTCAAAATCCAGCAAAACATAACTTTCATGGCAGAAATTATTAGATGAGTTCTTTTTTATTATTATTGTTATCTGTATCAGCTTTGGTATAAATATATTATAGCAAATAGTATGGATCATATTTATTCAAACAAGTTTGGTATTGCCCATTAGCAGTGCCAGCAGCTGCCTAAAATGTCTCATTCTTGACAGACAGAATCTTAACTTATGCAAGGACCACACATTGAATCTTCAGTCCCATTACAGTTTGGACACTCTCCCCCTTTGGAATCTCAAATAACATCCGCCCACAAAGTTATCAGCTGCCAGAACAAGTTATTGGGCATTAAAAGTGAACACACATACAGTGGGAGTGATACCAACGCAGCGCCAAACATTTGCTTTCATTTTTCTGGTTGGTTTGTGTGAGCTTTCAGTGAGCCAGCCAAATAAACAGCACAGCTTTAATGGCCCAGTGCAACCCACAGGCTCTAATTAGGAGAAACACCAATCCCCCTCTCTCCCTCTCTCCCTCTCTCCCTCTCTCTCTCTCTGTCTCTCTCACACACAAAAAAAACTTTCTTTCTGTCTTTCACTGAAAAAGAAATGGCTGGGAATGGAGAGCCAGAGGAGTCACCCACACATGACTGAAAACATAAACAACACAAGGAGAAACTCTGTGGTAGGGCTTGCACTTAATCTCTGGGTACTGAAGAAAATTGGATATCAGGATTTCTGAGTCAGAGATCATGATAATTATTTGTTGATGTTTGGAAAAGGCCAGTGGGCCACATCTAATAAGATAGAGGGCCTCCTGTAGTCTTCGTGCCTCTAGATACCCATCTCTGACCTAGGCCTTTTTCGAATATTATCCTTGAATTGGACATCTTACAATCTCTTGCAGTTTCCCTGCAATAGTTAGTGGACCAGAGAGTCAAGTTTGTGGAAACCATGAAACTTGATCACACCACAGAATGTACAAAAGCCAACCCAGGGCATGAGAAAACATAAGTGAATGAATGTTAAATCAAAGGCTTGCTGTGCTTCTTGGGATTTGGTTGTAATATTCCCTGTGTGTAAATAAGCCAGAACAATGAAGATCTGCTTATTTTGTGGCAGAGAACTTGTGAAATATGAGAACAACATTGTGAAACAGCTTAAACTCACACACATCCAAACCGATCAGCAGGAACTAATACAGACTCAGTAAATCTGGGAGAACCCACAGGGACCTTGGCTTTAGTCTGTCAGCAGGAATAAATCTCTCCAGCAGCAGTAACCTATGTGCATGCACTGATGTGCACACTTTTACACTTGAGGTTGCTGAAGCCACTGAAGAGTGTGAAGTGTGTCTTGTCCTGGCTTCAGGTCCTGTGGCCTACTTTCCTCTTCTCATTCCCTCACCAGGGAAGAGTTTTCCCACAGTCAATCACATTCTCGATCCAGGTCAAGACGTTAGCAGGCAGGCATGCATACAAAGCTGCACCTCTGTGAGTTTGCTGCAACTGGATCTGACAAGATCATGCAGATGTAATGCTGCCCTCTAGTGTTTGAAGAGTGCAACTGTTTGAAGGTCTTTTATCTTATTTTATTATGTTTCAATTTATTCATATTTATTGATTTGTTGCTGATCTATGTATCTATCTATCTAGCTATCTTTTCTTTTTTTAATCTTTTTCTTTCTCTTTAATTTGTTTGTTTATTTTCTTGTTTGATTTTTGTTGTAATTTATTTTACAAGAAAATGACCTGCTATTCTTCTGTTAGTCTAATTCTGAGAACATCCCGATGAGCATATTAAGTCAGAAAGGTGACTTATGATCTAAGAAAAAGACAATCTTATTACAAGTTTAACTTTGAATTGGTGAAGAGTCTTAACACTTTATTCACTGGAAAATGTTACAAGCATTATTTAATTTTATCTTGTGTTATTTTGTTTTTACATAAAGTCATGGTTACTAGACATTAATCTCCATGCTATGTGCTCTGCCAGAACATCAGCCACTGACGACCACACATAACTAATGACTGTTTCTCTGTGTTTTACAGTAACTGTCAACAAAGTTGTAAACCATCATTACACCAACACCTTTATCTTACCTTTTTTAGCAGGTTATCTTTGACGTTTGTGATGGAGACTGGAAAAGTAACTGGCAAGGGCTTACAGTGCAGGAGTGCAGTAAAGGGTGGAGACTTCAAAGGGCCCATGATCAACAAGGGCCCTCAAAAAAGAAAAAACATGAATATTAATATAAATAAATATAAATTGTAAACTTATCCTCATAAGTAAGGACTCTTTCTCACACCATAATGATAGAAACACCTGAGTCTTTGTCTTTCTTTAGTTTAATTGCTTTATAGCAGGCATCATTCGGTGACATGAGAGTGTTATATATTTACTGGAAAAAACAGACAGTTAATTTAGTCAGAAACCAGTGAAAGAGGAAAGAATGACATGTAAAAGGGATCAGACCTGGACCCATGCCACTTACATCAAGGTCTATCTCACCTCATGTAAACCTTTCTTCCTGAGTAATATTTCATAAACATCCATTAAATTTTTATTAGTGATTCCACGCAGCTGTTCATTTTTAGCTTTTGGCAGCTTCTCATAAATCCAGAACCTTTTTGTAGGGCATAGATACCAACTCTGAGTATGATATGGTATTTGATGTCATATAAACACATCAAATTTACATGTGCAATTAAGTCTTGGCGTGTGTTTCTTCTTCTCTCTACCAGGACTACGAGTACCAAAACCACCCTCAGTCCACACAGCACCAGAAGAACGACCGGTGTCCACCTCCACCTCAGATGCTGCCAGAGAGAGCGTGTGAGGTGCCGGGCTGCCGCTCAGACTCAGAGTGTGAGCGCCATAAACGCTGCTGCTATAACGGCTGCATCTACGCCTGCCTGGAGTCTGTGCAGCCACCACCAGGTCAGAGCGAAGCTGTATATCACACAACAGAGATGATGTCAGTTGGTCCTTGGTTGGTCTACTCAAAATGTGGTTTGACTCACTCTCCTGATCTTAATGATAGTGCTGGACTGGCTGGTGCAGCCCAAACCTCGGTGGTTAGGGGGTAACGGCTGGCTATTGGACGGTCCTGAGGAAGTTCTTCAGGGTGAGTTCAAGGTAGTATTCACACCTAGGCTGTTTGGGAGAGCTGTTCCAATACAAGTGGGGGTTCTGTTTGGCACTGTTTTTATCAATATATAGTACTCAAGGAAAGTTTGGAAATGTTAATTTGGTCAGTTATTTTCCCCTTTGAATAGTGCCAATTAATATAGTGTTTTTAATATTGCTGGATAGCCTGATTAGTCACCTTCACAACGAGATACACTTGTAAGGATCCTGCATTCATGGAACGAGCAACACAGCTAAACATATGAGTAGCACCCCCCAAAAATGTTCAAAATACCAACAAGAAGCTTTTGTTCCAGTGCAGAGAGTGGCAGCATTATTGGTGTCAGCCCTAGCACCATTTACAAACTTTAGGACCAGTTCCATGAGACTGGTGAAGTCAAAGAAGGACCATCTAGTGGGTGTACCAGGAGGACAAGAACCCAGGAAGACTGGTTCCTCAACCTTAACCTTGCAGAGCAGATGGACCTGCCTGATTCATTGTATGAAATCCTGCAGGACTAGTGAAATATTTCCGTGGCGGATATATGTAACTGTATGTCTGGCAGGTCAGGTTACCTCAACCTTGCTTCACTATAACCTTTTTTTCTGGGGAAGAAGGGATTTTGAGACTTTTTTGGTTGGGCCACACGTTTAGCTGTGTTGCTCATCCCGCAAATCAACAATCCTTACAAGTTGTACCTCCTTGTAAAGATGCGTAAAGGCTTTTCCAAGATATACATTACAATATTTTTTGGTATTATTGGTATTATTAAAATGAAGGAATAATTTACCAATATAATGTTTCCAAGTTGTTTTATGAGGAGTATGTATGAACTTAAGCAATTGATTGTTGTACAAACAACAACACCAAGATTCCCAGACAGAGCTGATCTCTGCTCACTTCTAATCAACCCTAACCTTGCAGTATAGTTGGGTCCATCTGATTCAAAGCCTGTAATCAGGCAGATCCATCTTACCAAGCTCCAGTCTACAACATTTGTGAGGGGCCAAAAGAAACACGCCCATTCAGCGTCCTATCAGAACAGGATAAGGTGGTAGCCCTAAGGGTGACGACAGCAGGAAGTGACTGCCTGTACAGATTAGCACTGATGCTAACAGCTTCAGTTGCAGTTTTATCAGACCTGAACTCCATGTCTTTATTAAACTAGAAAGCACTTGGAGAGCGCAAACCTCCGCCAAGGTAGTTTTTTTGTGGAGTTATATGCACAAATGCTGAAAATGGTCCTATCTCACAATGTTAAAGAATCCTTTAAAAAATTCCTGGATCTGGATGGTGATCTGGATCAGTCCCAAAATCTAATCATTTGTTCCTTATCCAATTCCACACATTTCCTGAAAAGTTCATCCAAATCCGTCCATAACTTTTTAAGTTATTTTGAACACAAACAAACAGACAAAAAGACAAACAGACAAACAAACCAATGCCGGCAAAAACATAACCTCCTTGGCGGAGGTAATGAAAACAAATGACACTGAAAGCATTTCTCAATAGAAAGGATGTTTTTGCTCCACATCTGATATGTTTTGGTGAGAGTTTGTTCCAAAGCATATCACCTGCGGCGGGATATGCTTTGGAAAGGTTCTGCCCATTTCCAAAGAATTTCTATGTGCTGTTGCCCAGATGGACTAGTGAAATATACTGAACAGTCCATCTGGTGTGACAGGTTAAATCAACCCCTGTAGCATAAACATGGTGATGACTTAACTTATCACACTGCTGTATAAGCAGCAGAAGCAGTATTAATAATTGCACTACAGCTACCAGGCAACCAGGCTGATAACAAAATACTATTAAAAACAATGTTTTAACCCTTAATCATTTTCTGTGCACAGGCACAACATGCCTTGAAAATAAAACAAGTAAACATTACTCATTTTTCTCACAGCAGATTATCACAGAACTCAACAACAATGACAGCTTCAATAACTTGTTTAGTTTCAAGATTTAAGACCAGCTCATCTAAGCAGGATAATTTAACCTTTTTAAAGCTGCTCAAGAGTTTTGCACGTCAATGACAATTCCTCTGGTCTTTTCTGTGGTCCACTGTGTGCACACCAGCCTGCATTAAAATCTTCTGTTTTTCGTGAACTGAGTTTGATTACATTGATATTGTAAGTGTGACAAAAACATTTACCTCTCTATCCGAGGAAACGATAAGAGATTTGTCCTCCTTTAATAAACAACTTTTTTAGCGCAGTAGCTTAGCATGCTAACTTCCTTCCTGTAATGCAACACTGGCTGTGGCATAATGATGTGTTTTTGCACACTTCAAAATACTGTACTATTATGTGAACATGAAACAATCCAAAGGAAATATGCAAATGTAACCTTTTTAATCTAAATAAATGGGAACAAAGAAACCTGTAAACATGAAGAACACCTAAGCATACTTCTAAAGAATTGGGGTGCCATTCATAAGGTTGCTTTTTACTGCTGTCTTTTTGGTCCTTTAATGAAATAGAAGTAAATAAAACCAAAACAAACACTAACCTGAGAATGACTTTGGTGTGATGTGTGACTTGTGTGTTCATTTTCTAGCTGAGGCCTGCAGCACAACAGAGGATGGAGACGAGCCTCTTCACTGTCCCACCGGCTACGAGTGTCACATAATCAACCCTGGAGACCCTGCTGCTGGCATCCCGAACAGAGGGCAGTGCATCAAGCAACGCGGCAACTCTGGTATATAAGATTATGGCCTTTTGATTGTCATTTGGCTTTGAATCTGAAACATATATATACATAATTTTCCTCACAGTTGATCCAAGTTTTTACCTGCTATTAAAGCCAACCCCTCTAAATTGATCCTATTAAGTCTCAAGTGAAGGAGACAGGATGCTAGGCGGTGCCAGCAGCTCTCTTTGAGTTTGGCTCTGTCTCTTTTGGCAGATTACATGCTGTTTGAGGCCAAGTTTCTCTTGTTAATGGGTTCATAAATAATATACAAATTGGAATGACCTGGCAACACAGGACAGGCAATTAATAATTTGCGCTTCAAGCTGTTGCTAGAAATATGGAAAACATTCAGATCAGAGAATGAAGATTTTTATTTCTTTATGTTAATCTTTTGTGTAAGAATCAAAAATGGTCATTTGCATGATGTGACGCTCAGATGTCATTTTTGCCTTATAATCTTCAGATGGACGAGGTCTGAGGCACAAATACTTTAAGGACTATAAGGACTACTTGGGTAAGTGAGGTAATGTAGACAACTAGAAAACCTGAACTCTTATTCATCCTAAATAGCACAGATCAGTCTGACGCTAAGATGGTTTAATTGTTTGAATGTTTTTTCCCTGGCAGGTACCGGTTCAAGCAATGCAGTCGGCTATGAAAAACATCATCACAAGCACCTGCAGGGATAAAGTATGTTTAAGCCACTTTGAAACATTTAAGGCCCTGGTCCAATATCTGCACTTCCACCCTGATGTCTCCTTCATAAAAAAGGTGCATGTGAGGGCATAGGTGCACAAGAAGCATGATGAGCTAACTATCTGACCTAAAACGGTTAGCAAAAAAAGACCATGTAAGTGTTTATTAAAGTATTAAGAAACACACTACAAATGCATAAAATACTCTCAAAAGGATTGTATAAGAAAGAAAGAAACGTGTAAAAAGCTAATTAAGTCATAAGTTTACTGAATAGTGTTTATTAACATTAATTAGACTTATAAGGTCTAAAAGTGGAACAGTAAAGATATTCATCAACATTTAAAACTTAATAGCCTTTATGTAATTGTGATAAATATTAATAAAATGTCCATTTACATTATTTAGACCTCAAAAGACTTAGTTGTGGAATAATTGATGAATTAAACAAATAATACAAGAGATAATTGGCTCTTATTAAAATCTTCCAAATTGCATTTGTAAAATTAATGGTTATTTGTGGAATAATTAAGTCATTTATTAACATTCATAAGATATTGAAAGACTCCTCATTGAAACTTGTTGAAAGTTTTTACACAGTCGCTGGGATCTGAACATTGTTAATGACACCTCTATAAATGGTTAACTGTTAAACAATGGACCCTTTGTTGGGCCCTATATTAGTCCAATGAAGGGTCAATTAGAGCACTGCAACCATTTTTGGGCTTCTCCAGTCAGAAAAGACATAGAAGAGTCCGTTAAATGCACTGTGGTGAAATTACAGCCTTAAATTTCATTATTTTTATTAAAATGAAAGCCCTTTGTTATTGTGAACACCCAGCGTTAAAGGACATTACTGCTAAGATTGTGTGTAATTATTTTACATGTAACTGGTTTTTAACAAATTTTAAGTTATCTATTATCTTACAGTGGCCACGTTTAAAAGAGAATTTTATTAAATTTAGATTAAAGTCAAACAGGGAAAATTTCAGCTGTTTGGAACAGGAAAGCGGCCACATCAACTGACATTGTTTTATGTATTTATTTATTTATTTATTTATTTATTGCACCTAGTAAAAAAAGAAGCCAAAGAACAAAGTAAGTAAGATTAAGCTACATGTGCAGGTGAGGTAGAAACCCAATGTGGGCTTATTTGCAAACCTCACCTTAAGAGTTAAACAGATAAAATTAACAGAAAAAAAAACATTAAAAATCTAACCTAACAATTAAAAATGAGGACAGACTTTCTAAGGTATCACTTCCTTTTGGGGGGGGTCAAGGTTAACTAAAACATTATTGGTGCTTTTCTGACACATATAAGAACTTATTAATAAAATATATTTAAGTTAATTTTAGGTTTATTAACTTAAATAATATGTACAATTTAGAGAAAATATAGCAAACAAAGGGCGGCACGGTGGCACAGCAGGTAGTGCACGTGCCTCACAGCAAGAAGGTTGTCGGTTCGATTCCCGGGTCGGGCAGGGCCTTTCTGTGTGAAGTTTGCATGTTCTTCCTGTGCATGCGTGGGTTCTCTCCGGGCACTCCGGCCTCCTCCCACAGACCAAAAACATGCTCATTAAGTTAACTGGTGACTCCAAATTGCCCTTAGGTATGAGTGTGAGCGTGAATGGTTGTCTGTCTCTATACGTTGCCCTGCAATCAACTGGCGACCGGTTCAGGGTGTACCCAGCCTCTCGCCCAATGACAGCTGGGATAGGCTCCAGCCCCCCGCAACCCCAAAAGGGATAGTCAGTATAAAAAATGAATGAATGAATAGCAAACAAACATGATACATAATTAGCTTTTGTAAAAGCATTTTTGAAATGTAATTTCTGTACCCTTAAACCTTGATAAGATGTTGATAAACAGTATAAGACTTGTGGGCGTTAATAAAAGCTAAAACAGGCATAATTTGTTAACAAGTTTTATAAGAGAACTTGGGTAAGAAAGGTTCAAACCAGTGCTTTACCATTTATAGATCCTTAGTAACTATTTTGCTTACTGACAACAACAATACTAAAAACAGCTGTATTTCTGTAACATTAATAATTTTGAGAAACATTCAAAGGAACTTGGTCCTTTTCCATTTCAACATTGATAGCTGAAGGGTAAAGAGGAGTTACTGCTTTTGGGTATTTTGCATTTAGTAGTTGACAAAATTAAAAAAAAAAAATGTTAGCTGTCACGTGTAATGACATGTTCCTAAATGTATGAAATTTAACAAAAATTCAAATTAACTCTTGAGTAGTTAGATACATAATTTGTGTATATATAACATGATGCTGAATGGTGGTGCCTTGAGATTTTGGCAGGATTTTCAGTGGACTTTGGGTTAAAACAGTTTGAAAACCACTGTTTCCGTCAATAGCAAAGAGGAGGCTGATGTACACAAGTGTGAGGGCACCTCTACCAAACAACTCTAGCTAACTGGGACACCCTGCTGTCCTGGACCTCTTAGCCACAGCATGAGGCGTACCTAAAAGGCACAAAGATGGATGTGCAGATGATTGGACAGGGCCATTAAAACCTTCTCCTACACAAAGTTTGATGTTTTCTTTGTCCTTTTCCTCACAGATCATTCTGACCCCAGCCTGAACGATGACCACAACACAACCTCAGACATCAGCACACTCCTCTTCAGTCTGCTCTCACCACAGCTTTACCAGGACCATCTCTTACCTGTTCTTTCTCTTACAGCGGCTACCTCCACTTTATGAAGCCTGTCTTGCAGTCGGTGCTATGCTCAACTCTCAAGGACAATCTAACATACCCAACCAAAGACAGCTGTGCCCTTTTTGCTTCATCTGATGAAGGAGAAGCAGAGGATGATCAGGGTGAAGGAGAGGAGCGGGGATTGGGGTCTGCACCAAAGCTGTTCTCCAAATGTCTCAGCAGGAAATAAGAAGCTTTTACAGTCATGTCATGTCATTGCTTTACAGCCCTCGCCCTCCATTCACCGCATTCTTATTCTCACACACAAACACATTTCATGTGTCGATGTTGGTCAGCAGAGAAAATCAGAACCATGTGGCCTCTACGCTCTCTCTGTCTCATGTTCAAAAAAGAGCTCAAATTTCTTGGTCCTGATTTCCTGAAATCTGGAAGTCTTCATGAAAAAAGCACACTGCTGCTCCATTACTCTGTATTTTGAGTCAAATCAAAGGGTGTTTATTTTATTCTAACGATGGATTTTTTTTTAACAGTTTGCCTCAAAAGAGCCATAAATGACATCCTCTAAACTACCATCCCATAATCAACATTCGAAGCACATTTAAATAGAGCAAGGAAAATATGTTCACAGCTCGCCTATCCCCTAGAAGCACTGCAGACTCTTGGTCCTGCTTCAGACCAATGCCAACGCACAGTTATCTCCCCTTTAAACACTGTACGAATATTTTCTCTCGTCTTATTCCTCCGGCAATTGAGTTGTCCTTCTGTCCTTTGGCTGTTCAGCTGTGTAGGCAGTTCTTGCCAATGTCGGTATAGCCACTTTACCGACAAGTACCTCTACCATTGTTTACATTTCTCAGCAAGTGTAAATGCCTCCCTCTGTAGAGCAGAATACGTGTGTACCTTTGGAGTGCAGCCAATGGAGGCACTTTCCAAAATCTGAGCCTTTGTTGGCTGAGAAGAAAGACTTCCTGAAAGCTGAATACCATGCCAAGGGGTGGCACAGATGCCTCAAAGTCTCCAAGACAGCTCAAATAACATGATCTTGACAGATTATTATGCTTTTTTGGAGGCGATGACCCAATAATTAACAACATACTTCGGCTTTAAATTGGTATGACGCGGCTAACTAAAAGTGCTTAGAGGACAAACCTCAACCAAGGCATTTATAAGCTGAGTTACTGGGACAAATTCCTTATCTTTCAAAGTTAACAAATCCTTTGAAAAATTTCCTGGATCCAGATCATTGAATCACTTCTTCCTTGGGCCATGATCAACATTCCCAGAAACTTCATCAAAACCCATTGAGAACTTTTTGAGTTGTCTTGCACACAAGCAGACAAACAATGGCAAAAACAGTCTCTTTGTTGAAGGTAACAAACATCTGAAACTCATATAGCTTAATTTAATTTTCTAACTGTAAGCGTCTATAAAAAGAGCCAATATTGGCCAATACTGATGTGGATCCAATGCCAGTGTGCATTCTGTAAATAACTTGTTTCCCTATCCTTTCTTTCCTGTTTAATGAGCGATTGTCTGTAAAAATGAGGCAGAAAACAAATGGTAGAAAAAAAACATCCAAAAAGTGCTTGAATACCTTAATCCTCCCCAAAGGCATTTCTGTCACTGTTGGCCAAAATTACTGAAAATGTGGAACACTGCCCTATCTCGTAATTTTAGTAAATCCTTTAAAAAAAAATCCACATCTGTTTTTTGGATCCCCACCAGAATCGAATCATTTCTTCTTTGTACCATGACCAACATTGCCTGAAAATTTCATTAAAGTCTGTTGAGAAATGTTTGAGTTACAGACAGATAGACAGAAAAACAAATTGACAAACACTGGCAAAAAGACAATCTCAGCCTTGCACTCACCAGGTCATGCCCCTTTTCAAGCCCTACATTCACCGTGGGGGTTTCCCTTGCTCCACACCAGGTACGCCCTACTTTCCAAACATGCAGATGTACTTTTTCCAAACTAATAAGAAAAAATGTTGAAGTTTCAGCAGTATAAACCTAATTTGTTTCAAGGTAGTATGTCTTGAGCTCATAGTTCTGTTGATTTTGAATCAGCTTTATTTATTCCTTCATATATGGTCTTCTACAAAACTTGATAAAAATTCCAATCAGGAGCTTTAAAGTAAAATGAAAAGGTAGTCCTACACACTTTTGGGGATTTTTGCCTCACCGGATTGTTAATCAATCAGTAAGAGATAATCAAACAATAAATTAATAAGAACTGATGGACCGTATCTTGTTTTATACTGAACACACTGATTGTAGTGAAATCTCCCTCTCCATTTAACAGATAATATAATTTAATGTTTTTCTTTTTAATGACAAAAACCACACAAGCAGTATTAACCTATGTAATGTGGTTATTTAAAAATGTTTTATTTTCTAGAATAATTATTTGAATAACCACACTTCATTATTTTTTGGGACTTTTAATAAAATATATTTCTGAAAATAAACAAAACTGGAATTTCAAAATCATCACATCTCTGTGGATTTGCCTCTACCTACTTAACTCTACTCTGTTGTTAAACTCCGGTTGTCTCAGTTCAAATGGTGCTACATTTCATTGCTGCAGATAATTTCAGAATAATAAGCTGGTCACATGATAAGCTGAAAGTGAACAACTTAAGCTGTAACCATTTTCTCTGTGTGCAGAAATCAAGAGATGTCTGAATGTTGCCTTCTGACTGGTTTTGCAATGTTGTTCTCAATAAAACACATTGTTTAAGTCCTCGACTGCAATTTATCATGTCATTTATTTGTTTTAAAAGAGTTAATAAAACAGATTTTTGGCTCTACTCTGAAGTTTCAATAAAGGTTGTGGGAAGGAGATAACACACATCCAGTCACTCCTTAAAGACTGATGCAGTAAGGAGTCCTACAACAACGAAACAAGTTAGCATTTTATCACTTCCAGTTCCTCTGTCTCAAAGTCTATGATTGTGGATAAATGCCTGAAAAAATGTCCAAGGTGAGCAAGAGCGTTGGGTATTTTGAGTTTAACATAAAATACATTAATTATAAGGGTAATCAAGCTTTGATAAAAAGGGTCGGTGACAAACTGTTACAACAAACTACAAAGATGATAAGGGACTCTCAAAAAAATTAGTTATAATCGCCTTTAACAAATAATGTTACATACACGATCGCCACAGCCATGACAACTTGATCAAGTCACCCTAACAGGAAAATATTTGAAACAAGAGGCCAAAGCTTTAGATATAAGTTGGAGTTGAAGATTATAATGATGAACAAAACTTCCTGACATTTTCTTCACCTCAGAGCTTATAACCATTGTTATTAGTAATAATTCAAAAACGAAATTAAAATTCCCATAGTCATTTTGTTGAACAATCCAGCACAATACTATCTTTCAGTATGTCTTAAAAAAGAAATCATCTCTGCACCACTCTACGCTTCACCCTTTAGCTTTATCAGTGACATTTAGGAACCAAGTCAGCTGAAACTCACCTGTTGACACAGTGACTAAACACCTTCTGAGCAAGAAAGCTGTTGTAGAAACGTTCACACAACGCTGACAATGTGTTTTATCAGTTGTCATTAGTTCAAGCTGATCTGTTGATTCCATTAATTATTGAAAGGTATTTTATCTTACTTGCTTACCTTGAATCTCTAAATCAGGAGGTTGAACACTCATGTGCTTCAAGTGTTCTCAAGACTCAAAAATATGAAGGACTATTTCACAAGCACAAGTGGAAGAGAGTGAATGAGCACAAGGTAAAGCTGTGAATTCATCTCTGGTTGTACTTTTTTATTCATCACAGCAGTGACAGAGACAGAGAGCCTGAGTGTAAAGTCTGCACAGTCAAGCCACACAGACTGAAATGTGAGGATCTGGTCATCCTTTGAAAATAAAGCACCCTTCAGTCTCTGTTAGTCAAAAAAAGGAAACAATTTTTTTTTGTTCTCTATGGCCTGGTACCAGATGAAGTCTTTGACAATAAATCATGACAAAACAGCAACACTGACATTCGGTGTTGGAGTTCATCTGATAAATCGACTGGACAGCATCATTCTTAGTATTCATTATCCACTGAGCCATCAGGGGAGCTCTGTTTGGGCATTAAGGGATAAAGGAGCGTTTCATTTCACAACACAGAGACAAATCCCTCATAAAAGATTCATTGTAGATCCATTACAGGTTATACAGTGAGCACTCAGCCATCTCTTTCTTATTTTAGTTTTAAATCAGAGGCAGACTGATGACAGAAGAAAAACTGTTTGTTTGTTTTTTTTGTTTTTTTGGGAGGGTGGGGTTACATTTCCTGAAAATATAAAATATCTCTGACACATAGGATGATTTTTTCTAAAGTTTATATCTATTTATACCTGTTTGGTACTGTGGAGGTCCCCATATTAAAGGGGCGGTATTAAAAGCAAAATACAATTTTTAATGGTTTTCAAACCAAAATTTGTGTCCAAAACCTGACAAGATACCACCTCTAAAAAAAAAAAAAAGAACCACCATGTTGTTGTTCCACAGCAGCTTAATAATAGCTTTTTACTCTTCCTGATTATATTTAAGCTTATAAACTCTATATGTGTGTGTGTGTGTGTGTGTGTATGTCTATACAGTATGAGCCCTTTCAACAATAACTCAATGATGGTAAACAATTATTGTCTGTATGGGGTTTTATTTTGAAACTGATTGGATGCCTTGTGTTTTTTGGAATTGACTTCCTGTTTGATTTGCTCTGCATGGACTGACAAGCCGGCTGTGGTATTGCTTAAATTGACTCAATGAAAAGATTCCACACAGCAGTGTTGTTTCTGGCCCTCAGTGAAGCCATGTGTGGCACATGTTGTGAAAATACATTGACTGGAAAGACAGCAACTGGACTGCTCTGTGCAGGTAAGAGAGAGAGAGACAAAAAGTGAGTCATTAAAAATTACTGGGGAAAAAGAGACATCTTTAAAAGCAGATGTAACACACCAAGAATATTTAGAGCGGCTGAGGAGTGCTGCATGTGGGTGACTCGAGTCTGAGACAACCATTCTTACTTGACCTTTTGACATGTCAGACCAGCTACCACTTCGTGAGGCTAGCTAGATAGCTAAAAACTAGGCCAAAATTAATGCCACAGAGACAACATTCAGTTTGTAAAAATATGGTTTCAACACGCTGGATGTTTGTTTGCTGCCTTCAGCTTTGACTCCCAACATCACAGCTCTCAGTAGCTGGCATATGCCAGCCTCCATTGGCTGCATCTCCCTGCTGCCACAGCCCTCACTCCCTCTCTCCATTTCTGCCTCACAAGAGTTGGCTCAGGGGTTATTTCCTTTAGGAGGGCCGACCCAGTGTTCACATCATGCTAGTTTCCTAGATTAAAAAGTTTGTGAAACTCAGGTCAACACATTTTGTAAGTCATGATAATCTTCAGGAACAAACACAACACTCACATTTTTTAAACTAAGATGTAATCAAGGGAATAAAAGCTGTAAGTCAGTGTTTCTCAAATAGTGGGAAGCGACCCCCAAACAAACAGGGGGCGTAGCTTGCTTTAGCAGGGACGTGACCAAAGTTGGGCATGGGCCCCCTGGAATTGGGATTGGCCACCCCATGTGCCAGTTCAAAATTCTGGATTATTTTCCATGTCAGAGGAGGGATTTATGTTAAAATAAATGTCGGCTGTGTAAGAACAGTTTTTGTTGGATTTGCCATATAACTCATGACTGTAACCAAAAAAGAATAGTTTTTTGAGTTGCCACCTAATTATTTCTATCTTTTTGAGAGAGAATGGTGCAGGGCTTTACAAAATATTGATATATTTGTTGTTGTAGTTGCAGGAGATTAAAAAAAATACAAATTTAGATTTTTTTTCCCCTTGACTTAATCTGTCTCTCATTTTGTTATGCCTCTTAATACTTTGTGAAAATAATGCCGCTCTCAGTGTTGATGTAGATTGAGCCTGCCTACCTCCAGACTTCATGATGTACCTTGATCACAGTTATATCCTGCACTTTAAAAGGGAAATTCAGTTTAGGTATGTGAGATATTTCATATAATGTGTGTCATTTGAAAAATTCTTTTTCTTAAAGATGAAAAAATTGTATTAAAATTAGAAATCAAGTTTTGTGAGGAAAAATCTGGGGTTTTATTTTTAGGTCATATTGCACAGCCCTAGAGTGGGAGTTAGAATAGTCATGATATTTTTGTGTGTATATACTGTACCAAGGGGAAATAAATTCCAATTTCAGTGTTGGCACATAATACTTACTGAAGAAATAAGCGTTCATATGTTTTAGAAAAATGTTAACTTGTGCTCTGATAAACTTTGGCGTGGGGAGGGGGACACAAACAAATGTTGATCTTGAAGGGGGGGTAAGACAGAAAGTAACTGGGAACCACTGCTTTAAGCTATTATAGAACTACAGCATGGTGTTTTGACCTTGAAACAGCAACTGTACCACTCTACCATTGTATAACATCACCTCTTTCTGAGAATTCTGGATTTATTTTAATCAAGTGATTAAAATAAGTTGGTGACCATTGCTGTGGCTATCCTGTATGCATTATCATTAATCAGAAAATGATCAGAAATGATTTGCATTAGGGTTCTCAGCAATTTTTGTAGTCCTTTTAAGCATTTTGTTATTAACCATCCTTTTAAAAACCATGATAATGCTTTAAAATTCAAAAACAGGACAACATTAGATGGATTTTAGGTCCCATAGGAAACATCAAACCCATTTGCGTGTGTTCCCCACTGACCTTGTTTCAGGCACATCCAAAATGGCATTGTAAAATCCCTTGGCTTTTACCCCCAGTGAACTGGTTGTTCTAAAATGCTAACTCACTTCCACGTGTAAGGATCTAATTCCTGCACCACTCAGTAGATTCTGATTGCTGAGACTTTAAAACTGAAATGGCTGAATTTATCCCACAGCCAACAGACATTTAGTCTGTACCAACTGATGCTGTTCAGATCTACAGCATCCAAGATAATCCCCTGATCTTACTGTTTTGTGTTAACTCTGTAAAACTTTTAGTAATTAGTCTGACAGCAGGACAGAGAAACTACAGTACAGAACAATAACATTTAACCTAGCAATGTGACAAGCAACCATAGGGACAACCAAACCAAGTTTCTCCTACATTAAAGGAAATGTTTGTTTCACAGACAACGATGTATAACTTCAAAAGCAGAAATTATTATTTTGAGGTTCAAACTGGTTTTGATAGCCTCATTGTGTTTACACACAGCTAACAGTAGGCTATCTGTTGAAGTAACTGACCTACATCATGGCCCAGCGATGACCTCCATCCATCAGACTGTGTCAGAAATATATAACACACTGGGTGTCCTCTCTTCCTTTGTCTCGCGCTGTGTGCCTCACGCGCGCGCAGTTAATCACTCGTGCACCTGAAAGCCGCGTCAGAAAAGAGAGAGAGAGCGTCAAACTGTCAGTGAGGACTCACTGAGGTCACTGTAACAGGCAGTGTTTGGGATAAGCCGCAGGTAGTGACGCTGAGCAGCACGCAGGCTGTCAGCTGACAGTTCAGTGATGTTCGTCTGTGTGACATGAGCGCTTCATCACTGCCAAACTGTTGATTTACTTCATCATGAGCGCGCCAAACAAATCATCAGACAGAAGGTAAGTGGACTCCTCTATGGGTATGTGGAGAACAACAGTTTTCTTTTAACGCAGCTCTGCATTAATCTCTGTTAGACAGAGTCCATGCAATATGCCCGGTGTTTCAAACTTTTATTTTAAATATTTATTTTTTATTCAATAAACATGGAATGTCTACTACAAATATGTTTAGTATTTTGTCTACATACAAGGATTTATCTTCAGATTGGTTTGCATAGTCTTCGTTAATTAACCTTCACAGATTTTCAGCAGTTTAAATGACTATGGACCAAGTCTTGGTGTGTTTTTAAGACAGACTGCCCAGAAGGTGTCAGTGTAGTTTATGCAATGCAAAATGAAAAGCTTCCTCATATGTCTGTCTGGGAATCAACACAGCCTGCACCATTATGGCTACATATTTTTGTGCTCTCAGTAAGATAAAGTGAGGGCCAAAAAATCCTAAAAGCAATAAATGGGCTATAACAGCCTCTCAAAAATAGTTTCTATGTACATGCATGACTTATGCAGAGTTCTCCTCTCCTCTGTTTGAGAATGTGTAGAATAGACTGCATGCTACAAAATCATACAAACTGGGGTGATACCCTACTTTAAGTCAGTATGATACTGATACTTTTAGCTGTACTTTCAAAATGCTGATGCCAGTACCAATTATCTCCCAGCCTGCAAACATATGTATTCAATTTGCAGTTTTTCAGTGACCTAAAAGACATGAAGGAAACATGCAGGCTATAGGATCCAGGACCACACGGTGCTGTAGATGAGACTTGGATTATAAAAAGGCCCCTCCGTAATATTAGCCTCCTTATATTTGATAGTTTTAAGATAAAAACTTGTTAGAGGCCAGAAAAGTGTATATATCTTTCTGTTTTGTGGAGAATAACAATGCATAAAACTTTTTCCTTTTCATCATTTGTATTAGTTGGTTTCTTTTGTTTAATCATGCATTACTTTGAGAAACTCTGAAATGAAGTACCTTTAACTTTTATCTTACATAGATTGATATAGTGTTATTTTACTTGTACTTGGGTAAAGGTGTATTAATGCAACTACTTTTACACCCCTGATTTGGTAATTTAAAACAATTAAAAGTGATTAAGTTTTGGAACAAGTGTGCCGCTTTGTGGTGTGGTTTGAGAGTTTTGACCCTTTTTACGCACATAGGGGAGTCTCCAAGGTTAAAAGGGTGTGAGATTTACTGTATTATTGCATACTTTTAGAGGAGCTGACTGCATCAGTGGTTTTCTAACAATTTCCTTGTATGTAAGACCAATAGACCCCCCTGCATCGCCAGGTCCACAAAAAGATGAATATTTTTCTAAACCAAACGTAAGTTTTCATTGATGGAGCAGACCTACACAGTCATAGCTCCTCTAAAGAGAGGTGCTGAAAAAAGATGGTTGTATTTCAAATCTGTTTGGGCAAAATCCCATAGAAAGTTACTGGGAAGGGCAAAACTTGTCAAGAAGGAAGGAAGAAGAAGAAAACAGAAACACATCCCAGAAAATTCCAATACTCGGTGCCTGTCAGCTGTTTGAAACTTATCACATCTACTCACATGCTTTAGGTGCCTTTATTGTAATTTGCCATGCATTTAAAAAAATGTTTTTCTACTTCCTTTGCAAGTCATTATGATGGTACTTCCTGATGTTCAGTCATGTGATTCACGGTGGCCATATCTTTAGACACTCTGTTCCTTTAGATCAGGGGTCACCAACCTTTTCAGCCTGGGAGCTACCGGAAAGATGAGGAGTACTATAGAGGGCTACTTTTTGGATTTGAAGTTTCTTTTAATAATTTACATTTTATAGTTTATCTTAAAATGATTCAAATGCTTTTAATAGCCTACATATGACACTGCATGTTTTCTTTTTACATTCCTGACAATAATTATCATTAGTAATTATTATGGGAACATTATTCTTATGTTTATCTTTGATAATTTATGTATCTCTTAAACGTATCTAATATGTTCAACATTCACACTTTTGTGATTTCTTTCTGAAAATGTAACACTGTAGGGGCTCTGGCTGGTAAGAGTGCTGATAGAGATGTGACATCAGTGCGCCAACATCTACTTTGACCCCACGCAGGTCAAAGTTAAGAAAAAAAAGACAATTTTAACATTTAATCTACATGATACACTTCTTTTTTTTGTTTTGGTGTAAATATTATTTATTTGCAAAACATAAAACTTAAAGTAAAAAATGGCTTTTTATCTCAAGCTCAATGGTGGTGATGGTCGTGCTTCTTTTAGGATTTTCAGGATCACCTCAAAAGCACCCTCCATGGGCACCCTGTTGGCTACCCCTGCTTTAGATGGTTGTATATATTTTGTGATATCTTCTGTGTTGTTGCTATGTAAACCTACAAGTATTTATGGTTTTGTATTTTCCCCTTGCATAATTACAATGATCACATGACAGGTCAGGTGACCCCCTGAACTGTATCGATAGCGATGTGCATTTTCTCCTGTTCATGTCCAATGAAGGGCAAGGACCTGAAACATTACATCTGCAGTGATGAACCTCATTAAACTGAGTTTTACGCAGCATCTTGTGTGCAGAACTTTGGTTTCTTCTTTCTAAAACTTGTCAAGAGAAATTTCGGGGATCTAACCAAATGTTTGGTCTGTGAAATTTGAGTTTCCTTTGCTCTGTTTCTTTTTTTGATTATTTTGTTACTTTCTTTAGCAGTCATTTTGTTGATTTGTTGAATTACATGCAGATATTATTATTTCTGATTGTTTATTGTTGTTGTTGTTGTTGTTGTTTTTTACAGAATCTTCCCAAAAAATAACCTGGATAAGCTTTTAAAAGAGAGAAAAGGAACATTTCCAATGCTGATCAAGGTAGGATAAAAACATTTCACCATCAGTAAACTTCCACTTGTCAACAGTTTTGGGCAGTAACTTAGTTACTTGCACTATATTGCTATAATGGTATTATCTTTCTGAGTAACTATAGCTTAAAGTAAAGTCTAAAAAGTAAAAATAGTTAAATTTCCAACCAAAGTAATGCTCAGTTACTTTTTGTCCTGGGTTGGCTGCTATCATGATGACATGGACGTGCAGCAACCAGCAAAAAGGTTTAAAACAATATTTCAAGCCTGTTGCAGACCATGTTTTCAAAGAAGGAAAAGTAATATAGGAAGAACTAATAAGTTACCTAAGAGACTAAGTAGTAAGTTAAGTAATGTTCTTACTTTTTGGGTAATTTTTGACAGTTTTGATGTACTTTAGTCGAAATAGAATTAAAATAAGAATAATAATAACCAGCTCTTTCTGTTTACAGCAGTAGAAGTGAGGCTTAGAGCAACTCTACACCACTTGTTTTGTGCAGCTCATTAAATATCTGTTATTAAGTTGATAGTGTGCCTTCAGCAGAAGTTATTTACTGGGTACATACTCTGCCTGGTGATGTTCTTGGCTGGCACCTCTCAGTCATCTTTACTATTTGCAAATGTTAGGAGACAGATCTACACGCCCCGGGTCACCAGAAGGCCACATACGGCCACATACTAAATCTGAATTTGGTGTCGGCGCTGCCTGGGTTAACCCTGCGTCCTCTTCTAGGAAAGTCCCACAGCTTTGGCTTCACTCTACAAAGATGTTCACTTAGCAGTCCAACATAACCTTCCTCCTTCAGGCATTAAAGTATTAATGTTTTAAAGCTGTTTTGATCGCTGTTACTGAGCTATTATTTGACAATATTTTACTTTAAGTTGCATTTACTTTCATTACAGTCTACATGTCCTTTCAATGTGGACAAAGGAGACTTCATAGGCAGGAACCTTTTTATGTTGCCAGTCAGTTCTTGTATCTACAAAGTCTATGAATACAAACTAATATGATCACATGGACATGGACTATTGTAGAGATGTCAGACTAAGCAGCAACACATGACGGACTGCCGTAGCAGTGGGGGATTTGGTGTATTGCAGAGGGCCACCTGTGCTGCTCATAAAGTCATCTGGTACCTCTCAGCAACTAGATGTATTCACATACCGTACTTTGTCCAAGGACACAAAGTTACATCTTTCCACGCTGAGCAACTGCATGGCAAACTGGCTTTGTTGGAAAGGTTTTAAGGAGAAGACATATTTATGAATCCTTCATGGGGAAATTCAATTCTTTACACTCTGCTGTTGAAACATGCTGCACACACATAGGATGAAATACACATTCACAAACAGGTCCTAAGATCATACATTACTGGAGAGATGTCAGAATGATGGTTTGCTGCTACTGAAGAAGCGCTGCTGAGCAGTTTTGGATTAAGCACCTTGTTCATGGGCACTTTGGCAGTGCTCAGGAAGTCAGCTGGTACCTCTCCAGCAACCAAACCAGCTTAAAAACATGGTTCAAAATCTTACTCATCATGTGAAGTATAAAATCTACAGAGGTGTCTGTTTTGGCAATGATTACACCATTCAACAGACCACAAGTCATTTTATCAGCAAGGTCAACAGTTTCTTGGACTGAGTAATATGAGTTTATAAACATATACATATAGTGTATATATATTCTTTTGAAATTAAACATGTCAAGGCCTTCTGTATATGGACTCTTTTATATGTCCATGGGATATATTTCAGGTCCATTTGAGCAGAGAGTGATTGGTAAGGGCAGAACCTTAAAAAAAAAACGGAATTGTTATCTAATATTTTTTTGCGTCCGACAGTTTCATGGGTCTGTCACAGGCTTGCAGTCATCTCTAGATTTTAGCACACTTAAAAATGCTCATAGTTTCTGTCTTAAAGAACCCCGAGAAGCCCAAATTTTCTCTGATAAGAAACCGTTATTTCACCTTTAAGCTTTGCAAGACGGTTCTGCCTGATGACAGACATGAAATATGGCAAAGCCAGTGGGTAATGCTGGCCAGCCTTTGTAGATTACATGGGGTATTTTGTCATCTAGTTCTGCAAAATGATCATATTTACATCAATAAATTATTAAGGACTGGGGTTTGTTCACAATCTCTAATATTAAAAAACGAATCCAATCTAATTTTTAGACTAGCTCTGATGGTGCTATTTTCTCTTTGTGTATGGTAGGCTCTGTTGGAGCTCCTGCCTCTTCAGGGCTCCCTTTCCTACATGGGCCCAGTCCGTTATGATTTGTTGACCATCCAGCTCTGTAGTATTCAGTCAGATCAGCGCTGCTCAGGGCCATGTTGTCAGTGACTCTGCATTCATTCTAACTTCTGTGCTGTGCAATGGGCCTGATACTGCAAGCCACGTTAGCTTTAACTGGGGAGGAACGAGATGTTTTGGGCAGCTACAGGCTCTGCATTGAGGGGAAGAGGAAGAGGTCTTTCCGTGGCCTTTTTTTTTTTTTCTTCCACAGAGCTGCTCATGCTGCAGAGTCGACATGATAAATACACTAAAGGGAATACAGAACTCAAGTAAGCATAGCCCCCACCCCCCCACCCCCACCAGCTCTACAGGTCTGTGAAGAGGATGTGCGTCGGCTGTTTCAGAAGCAGAAAATCAGAAAGGTCCTATCCTGCCTGAGAGTCTGCGCTGACCAGCTGGCCCCCATCTTCACACAGATCTTCAACCGATCCCTGGAGCTCTGTGACGTCCCCTTTTGCCTCAAACACTCCACCATCATCCCAGTCCCCAAAAAACCCTGCATCACTGGATTAAATGACTACAGACCCTGACACCTATGGTCATGAAGTCGTTTGAGAGACTGGTGTTGAGCCACCTGAAGGACATCACAGGACCCCTGCTGGACCCCCTGCAGTTTGCTTACAGGGCAAACAGGTCAGCGGATGATGCAGTCAACATGGGACTGCACTATGCACTATGCCAGGATCCTGTTTGTGGACTCCAGCTCGGCCTTCAACACCATCATCCCGGAAATCCTCCGCCAGAAGCTGTCCCAGCTCGCTGTGCCAGCCTGTCAGTGGATTACCAACTTCCTGACTGACAGGAGACAGCAGGTGAGGCTGGGTAACACTACATCCAGCATCCGGACCATAAGCACTGGCACTCCCCAGGGTTGTGTCCTCTCCCCACTGCTCTTCTCCCCCTACACAAATGATTGCACCTCAGGGGACCCATCTGGGAAACTCCTGAAGTTTGCGGACGACAAAACTGTCATCAGACTGATCCGGGACAGGGACGAGTCTGCATACAGACAGGAGGTAGAACTGCTGTTCCTCTGGTGTGGTCAGAACCACCTGGAGCTAAACCCGCTCAAGACTGTGGAGATGACAGTGGACTTCAGGAGCCCCCCCCCCCCCCCCCCCCCCATCATCAAGGACAGCACTGTGTCTACTGTCGACTCATGCAGGTTTCTGGGATCCCCAGTCTCACAAGACCTGAAGTGGACCCCCCACATAGACACCAACCGTAAAAAGGCGCATCAGAGGCTGTACTTCCTGCGACAGCTCATGAAGTTCGGCCTGCCCCAGGAGCTGCTGGTCAACTTCTATACGGTCATCGTCCAGTCTGTCCTCTGCATGTCCATCATGGTCTGCAGAGAAAATCATCGGGACCAAACTGCCCTCCATCCAGGACTTGTTCCGGTCCAGAATCAGGAGACGGGCATGTAACATCTCTGCAGACCCCTCACATCCTGGACACAAACTGTTTAGTCTCCTCCCCTCAGGTAAGCAATACAGAGCACTGTACGCTAAAACCACCAGGCATAAGAACAGTTTCTTCGCCCAGGCTGTTGCTATACTGAACTCCTAACCGCAAATGTCCGTCTATCGACCCTATTTGATCATTCATTGCACATATCATCCTCCCATTTATATGCACCTGTGCACCTTGTTTGTTTTTTATCTTGCACATTGTACATATTGTACATACTCTATTCTATTTCTATTCTAACCTTAATTTAATTTTTAAAATTTTCACTTAAAAGGTTAATTCCTGCCTTGTTATTTCTGCCTGTGTTGTTTATAATATAGGATATACACTGTGTGTATCTATTCTGTACTTGGAGAGTGAAGTGAACCGGTGCCAAATTCCTTGTATGTCTAACATACATGGCCAATAAAGCTGATTCTGACTCTGATTCTGATAGTATGGGCTATTTAACTTTAGCTGTAGCTTGACTGAACAGTGCATATGAATGTTTTTGAAAAGTTGAGCAAGTTTTGCTGGTGATGTTCATAATGGGGTTAATTAGAAAACTGTCTGGTGGTGCAGTGGAGGTTGCTGCATAGCCAGGGCATAAATGAATGTCAGGCAGAGCGAGCCATATTTATACAGACTAGATGAAAACAGCTCCAGGCTTTAAATACACTGTATACATGTCAGCCATGTGATGGCTGCAGCATGTATCAATTTTTATTTCAGCCAGCATCACAATAAGTCAAGGCTCTCAAACTGTCAGTGTAGGCTCTGGGTCTTACATGCATGGTGCAGGGAATCTCACGCACCAAGTATCCAGACTAGAAAATGAAAACCGCTCATCTATTTTCAATGTAAGCAGAGTTTGATTCTTGGCCAAAATAGACAGGGAGATGAAATTTAAAGAGACCTTGTTTGAGCTAGTTTTATATGTATGTCAACACTGGTGGAACATGACGCATAAACACAGTTCAATTACATTTCATTTGTGCTTTACAAAGTAAAAGGCTTGTTTGGCATTTTGGTTACGAAATTCACCTCTGTTGTAGAGAATGCTTTTATTCTGAAGTATCGTCAGCTCAAAAAGTCATGATTGGAGTAAAATACACTGCAAAAACTGAAATCTAAGGAAGTTTATTCATCCAATTTCAATTCTAAAAAAAAAATTCACTGACATGTCCAGTTTCTATACCTGATTTGAAGACCCTCAAGGAGTGAAATTTTGCTTGCTTCATTGACAGATATTTTCTGGTAATTGCAAGTAATTCAGTGCTTTATTTTTGTTTATATTCCTTGTATTTAAGATATCCATCTGGACTAATCAAGTCTACAAGCAAGCAAGTATTGTGGATATTTTTAATTGAAATTAGACAAATACACTTGTTAAGATCTGAGTTTTTACAGTGTAAAGTGAAAGTCAAGTGCAGAACTATCTCAAAAAATACTGCCTACATAAAAACCTCCTTTAAAAGTTGCTTCTGCACTTCTTTTGATAATTTAGGCACTGCTCCCAGTATATATACAATTATATCAAAAATGATCCAAAAACATGAAGGCTTGATGCCAAAACATGTTAAAGTTTTTTTTAAAGTCAATATGACCATGCTATGAAAAGAAGTATTTTGATAAATTAAAAATTCTAAGTTTTTTTGATGAGGAGCCCAAAAGTAATAATAAAAAATTAAGGAAATGAGACAAAAAACCTTATTAAGCTGACTAATATATCAATCATCCTGTACCATAACTTAGTTTTATGTGAGACAGTATAGTTGTGGACCAGCCAGGAAAAAATCAGCATAACACAGGTTCAGAGGGAGCCATAGGTTTGTTTCTAAACAAAAACAAAGACATTTACAGGTGCCACTGCTGCGTCAGTAGCATGGAAATGGAAATGAAATGGCAAGGATGTGTTAGGTAATACTGATGGACAACTTACATAGTAATTTCAACCATCAGTGAGTGAATGTGGGTGTGAATTGGCAGAGGGGGCCTGCAGTGTAAAAGCTCTTTGAGTGGTCAGAAAGACTGGAAAAACTAACATCTATTTTAGCAGGAGCTACAGTATTTGCCTTTGATAATCAGTCTAGTACAAGCTTCATTTAATAATGTGGGCCATACTTATTTATATCTTCTTTAATTTGTTAATGGCTGAATAAAAATTGACAATGGTCCACAGTTGGCCCCTGGGCCATAACTTGGACACTCTTGGTTTAAAGCATCACCCTCCAGGCTGAGTTGCTAAATCTTTAAGTGAATCTTCCCAACAGGCTCCTTTTATTTCTTTTTTTCTCAGCTTTTAAAAAGGCTCCTCACATTGATGATCTCATCGATGAGCAATGATCACAGCAGCAGGTTATGTAGCCAAACGACTCTAAGAAAATCTTCCAACATGAGGGTGGAAATGAAAAAGATAAGACTTCAATCTGAAGCATCATTTTTAGCTGTTACTGTGAGGAGACCCCACGCCCAGGGTGTCAGTTCAAAGGATTCTCTCTCCTTCTCAGATGGGATATCGATAAATAACATTTGCGTCATAGCAAAATATGGACACAAGCAGCTGCTCTCAGCAAGGGCATCGCAGACCTTCAGGAGGAGAAAATGCTCTTAGACTGTAGCAGGCAGAGTGTTTTCATGTTCAAAGCTCTTGCATAATACTGCATGACTCACCTCGGAAGTCCACCTTTGACATTTAAGCGTCTTTTTATAACAGAAAGAGCTGTTAGATCCTCCGAAATATGTGGTATGTTATGCTGCATGGGCTTCACTTCTTCCCAGGCAGTGGACTTCCTCAAGCTTTATGCATCTGTGGCATTATGTATCTCGAGAATTCTTTAAGAGGAGTTTAAATTTACTACAATCTCATGAAATATCGTTAAGGGGAAGTTTAACAAACTATGCTTCTCATAAAAAAGTTTGGAAATGTTATTTTGGTTAATTATTTCTCTTTTAATAATACCAATTGGTATTGTATTTTTTTACGGTTGGGAAGCCTGATAAGACACCTTCACAATGAGGTACAATTCTTTAAAGGTTTGTGCATTTGTAGAATGAGCACACAGCTAAACGTGTGGATAGCGCTCCTCCAAAAATGTGCCAAATCCCCTCTTCCTCTGGAGGAAAGCGTATCATTCCTCAGCAAAGCAAAGGTGAGGAACTGGTCTTCTTGGGGCACCTACTTTGCAGTCTGTCTTTGACTTCCAGTGTCACTGAACTTGGTCCTAAGTTTGGAAATGGGACAAGGGCTGAGACCACATAATGCCACCGCCCTGCATACCGGGACATCAGCTACCATTTGCAGGGGATTTTGGCACATTTTTCAGGGGCACCTCCAACACAATCAGCTGTGTTGCTCATTCCACAAATACACAATTCATGTACCTCATTGTGAAGGTGGTTGATCGTGCTTAATAATGATACAAAAAAAAATAACAATTGCGATTATTAAAAGGGAGATATAATAAACAGATAGAATGTTTGCAAAGTTTTTTGAGGAGTATATTAGGAAAGAACAGATTAGCCAATGGAAGTTTACCTCAACTCTTGCAACTCCAAGTCATTTTTGCTGTTTTTAGTCAACGTTGATTTTATTTTTAATAATGCATTTAGAACCTCAACCCTTTTAAAGGCAGGGTTGGTATTCACAGAAAACTAGCGTGAATTTGAATGTAGCATCTCCTCAGGACTCCGTCTAGCCCCCCCCCACACCTCCCTGGAGCTCCTCCAAAACAATGCCACCGCTCACATGCTTGAGCACCGCTGATTCACGACCATATGTCTGATATAAAACCACAGACTCAAAACCGGTCCTCAGCACGTCGTTTTTGTTTTGCACTATGCCAAGTCATGTCTCACTCACCGGTAAGAAAAACACCTCACCTACAAACACCTCTTTGAGTTGTCCCCATTGCTGAAAAGCTGTTCTGAAGCTGACTCTCATTTTTACCCTGGCTTTGTCCAAATTCTTTTTTGTTTCGGCTTTCTCTGCCTCCGTCTTTCTTTTCTTGCTCTGTTTAGCAGGAGTGGTTAGCAGTAATAGGGGTATGGGTAGTTTCTCTGCCATTCTCCAGCGTACTTGGATTCCTCTCAGCTCGGCTACGCACATTGAATCAGGGTCAGTACACGCCGGCAAAATGTACTCGCAGAAGGTGGGCAGAATGGCAGTATGGGATTTGATTGGTTTAATAAATTCTGTCCTAATCGCTGTGATTGGTTGGTGTTTCCCCTGCTTTACTCCTGCTGTAGACAGCGGCTATTTTTTGCTCTCTTTTAAGAACACATCATGCACTGATTGCCATCGGGACATAACAATCATTTTAACCAGTATAACAAAAAGTGTTTCTAAATCTGATTACCAACCCTGCCTTAAACACAATCAAGTGTAAGATACCCTTTTTTCAAACAGAGAAAACCCTGGGCATCAGAATATTTCTGGTTTGATGGTGTTGGATTCATATATTAAAAGTTGTTTGAACAAAGAGACAAAATAAAAAAATAGCACCAAAATTTCAATCTTTTTCCAAGTCACACACACTTGCTTGTATCATATATCAACTTGATGCAAACCTGGACACATCTTCAGTGACGTTACCTGGGGTCACCGGGTGTTTCAGGCCTTTCAAACATCGTACACTCTCGCCCAGGCGACCCAGCTGGGGTTGATCAGGCCCCAGCTTGTGTCCAGGTAGCGCTACCCCACTCATGGTATAATCCACAGCCACCTCGACGCAACTTCTGCCGCCTCCATGGCCTCTTTGATGGCCCTTTGCTTACAGGCCCCTTGTGATGCCCAGAATGTTGTAGACCCTGCAGAGAGACTGGCCAGCAAAACCTCTGCATCCCACCTCAATGGGCTTGCAACGTGCTCTCCACCCGTTGTTCCGGCACTCCTCCACTAGCTCAGCATATTTTGCCCTTTTCCTCTCGATGGCCTCCTCGATACGGTCCTCCCAGGGTACGGTGAGTTCCAGGAGAACAATCTGCTTGGAGGTCTCTGAGATCAGTAGCATGTCAGGCTGCAGTGTTGTCGTGGCGACTGCTTCTGGGAATTTCAGTTGCTTCTCCAGGTCAACTTACATTTCCCAGTCTTGAGCTGTTGCTAGCAGGCCAGATGAGACAGCCCTGGCACCTGCTGGTGGTTTCTCCCCAGCCCGGACGAAAGCGATTGTGTTCTTCACTGGACGGAGGCGCTTGCAGTGGCTGATTCCACAGCTGATGGTGTTTGCTATGGCTTTCAGGACTTGGTCGTGGCGCCAGCGATAGTGCCCCTCACCCAGGGCTTTAGAACAGCAGCTGAGGATGTGCTCCAGGGTCCCCCTCTTTGCGCAGAGGCTACAGGCTGATGACTCCACCAATCCCCAGCTGAACAGGTTGGATGGGCTCGGTAGTACGTCATAGACAGCCTGGACCAGGAACCATATACGATGGGGCTCTGCTTTCCACAGCTCTGTCCATGAGACTCTGCGGTCGACTGCCTGCTCCCATCTTGTCCAGGCTCCCTGCTGCCACATTCCAACCATCTTGCTTGCCCGCTTTTCCTCCACTGATGCCCGCACCTTCTTGCTGCACCAGTGATCGCCTGTCTTTTCCCTGCACCTTGTAGCAGCAGGATGTTGTGCCGCTGCCCAGGCCAGCTCTTCCTTGAATCACTGCTCCCACTAGCGCCCTGTGCCGCAGCTGTGACTCAGCCACATCTACAGCCTCTGCTGCCCTCCACCTCCGCCCTGTCTTCACCTCGATCCCAGCCTGGGAGACCTTCAGGTCCTCTGACTCTCTGTATTGCAGCACCTCCCTGACACGGCTCACCTTGAACTCCTCATCAGGCTACTGATGGGGAGCTTCAGCTTGTTGTTCTTGCCATACAGGGAGATGCTGCTTAGGCTTCAAGGCAGGCCCAGCCACTTCCGCAGAAACTTGCTGACTCTCCTCTCAAAGTCCTTGATGGTGGAAATTGGAACCTCGTAGATCAGGAGGGGCCAGAGAATCCGAGGGAGGATGCAGTGTTGGTATACGCAAGCCTTGAACTTGCCAGGTAGGCCTGACTTGACCACTGCAGCTAACCAGGCTTCCACTTCTAGGTTGGTTGCACAGATGGGTGCTGTGTCCTTCAGGCTGCAGTGGAACACCTCTCCCAGGCTCTTCACTGGTTTCTCAGTGATTGATGGTATCTGGGTGGTGACAATTGTGCAAATCATCACTGGCCAAGCAGTTTCACATCTAAAGATGGTTCCTTCAAGCCTTTAAAAGAAAATACACAACATGTAAAGAAAAACTTACAGCAAGAATGTATTTACATATTTACACTTGACCCTCCCGACACTTCTTTCTTCATATGTGCATCTCATGGAAGTAATTTATTTTTCAGTTCAACATGCAGACAGGAAGTTGTCACTCACTCTTTGGAAACTGAACTCTGGTCCACTAAGAAACGAACCAAGAGCCCCATTTCCCGGCCGATCTTTGGTTTGCACCAGAGATCATGAGAGCTTTCACACCAACCCAATTGGCATCAGGACATCTCCCTCTACCCCTCTTTGCAGCATCTGTAGCTGCCCAGAACTAGTTGGTCCCCCAGTACCCCTGCATGCACCTGTCATAGTGAAATCCTGATATTGTTTCATGGTCACTTGAAGTCCATTGGCTCATGGTATCAAGCCTAGTGCAGAGCAGAGACAGCGAACTTGAGTTTTTATTGCTGTGGTATTCAAACAGATCTCCATTCGGGTTAACAACTCCTTTATTTTGACAACACAAATCTGAAAAAGGAGGGTGGAGGGGGGACAAGGTTGTCTTTTAATAATTCTCCGGACACTTGTTCATGAGGGCAGACCATTGTATCTGACAGAGCGTTTGGCCCTCTCGTGAAGTGGAAGAGGGAGCGTGCTGCCTCATTATTCTGATGAACCCTGCCCCTGATAGGGTTTCTCTTTACAGCTTTGTCCCCTGTTGTTACCGGACCCCCTGAATTAAGGCCGTCATTTAGCAAGAGCGAGAGAAGAAGAGGAGAGAAGCCCTGCTGAACAACACACTGATATCAGTGTCACAGAGCACAGAGTTCACACTGCCCTTTAACTGTGCATCAGTGACTGTTTATGAATTATATTACATAACTGTTACAGCCAAGTAATCTGAGTGGACAAGAGACATTTCACAAGTGCTGATATAGAAAACAGCATCATTGGCCTTATAAACTTCATCATACTGCTTTTATTGCATCAGTCTTAGCTCTTCACATTAACACGCTGTAAAATCTGACACGATTCACACATACACAGAGAGCTCAGCACATGGCCTTTTAACCCTTTGACGTTGCCACTTTCATATGTTTGTTCTTTAATCTGATCTTTATATTTTGCAGATTTTCATGTTCTGGTTTTAACACTTTAGGGTTTCATTGCATGAGTCACTGTCATGTCAATGCCTCTCTGTTTGGGTGGAAACTGGTCATAAGGTGCAACACCCTGGACTCCAAGCCCAATGAAAAGACATTTTCACCAAAAGCCTGAACCAGCTCTACAGAAAATGTCTTAAAACAAACTAACATGTCCCGTTGAAACTTGAAATACCCAGTTTTTGTTACACTGTAAAAGTTAAAGTTATATAATCATGAGAGATGTGTCTTATTTGTTTGGTCACACCAAATTTTGATATAAAACTTGTTCATATAAACACCTGACTGTCACATCATTATCTCAAAGAGCACATATTATTTGTATTTTTTAGATTTAATATGCCTTTAAGTGTGTTAACATGTCGCCTGTGCACATTTTTCTCTTTTATTTAGAACATCTTAAAAATGAAAAAAAAAAACAAAGCATATAAAATGTACAAAATATACATTGGAAGACAGAACCAAGTCTTGTCCTACCCCTATTTCCAAAAATGAACTCAAATAATTTAAGCTCCATGCTTCAAAAAATCACCAAATAATACAGCTTGATACAGCTAACAGCAAAACTGCAACAGAAAATCTAAACATTACCCACAGTACAAATCAATCTAATTTGATGTACACACTATTTCAAGGTACAGCTCTGTCTTTTACTTCTATTTTTTTAATATGTTTTTGAACCTACTTATTGTTGTACATGTTTTCATTTCTTTAGTGCAGAGGTTCCACAGATAAACTCCTTTTATTGATATGCAGTGTAGTCTCATATTAGTCCTCACTGTGTATGTGTGTAAACCTCTGAGATTATTTTTACTCTCCCTAGGATGGAAAAAAACTTTGAATACAGTTTGGCAGCTGATTATCTTTAACTTTATACATGACTTGGATTGTCTTGAAGTCAACCAGGTCCTGAAATTTAGTGTTTGGAGTTTGATGAAGAGTGGATTTGTTGGTTCTCTGTAACTTGATTTAGCAATGATTCTTACTACTCTTAGAGCACTTCAATAACTGCATCATAGAGCACTTTAATGAACAAAACAAGAAGTCCACAGCATTAGGACTTCTCCTCTTCCTCATGTTTGTGGTGCCAGCAACGGCCCTAAACATCTCATTCCCTTAATCCATGTAATAGACCTACCGGTGTTTCGTCCTACCATTGTTTCATTATCAGATATAGCAGTAAATAGCAGTAAATGATGCGACCAAAAGACTCATAATTAACCCACATACAGGTTAAAAAACTACTCAAAAAGTATGTTGGCTCAACAATATGCTATAGTCAGAGTCCAGAGAGCCACGCACAAAAAATTTACTTATCATAATATTATAAATTTGTCGATCATTTTCAACTTTCTTAAAACACATCAAATATTCATAAATTTAAAAATATTTTAAACGTTTAAATGACGGTTGGTTTTTGTCATGAGGCCACTGTGTATTTGGATGAAAAATAAAAACAGAAATAATTATTATTATCAGTATACTATATGCAAAGTAGATTTTCTTGTTTTTGGATCATTATATCCTGGGATATGTCAATGATTACCAGTAACATTGATTTTTATGCATCAATCTTTCATTACTTTTTTTGTGCAGTGTCAAATATTCACACTCCTTTTCATATGGTCAAAATGGGGCCATCTGGTGGAGAATAGTAAAATGATCAATTTAAAGGCAAAAGCCCAGCTTGACACCCAGATATAATAAAATGCATGAATAAGACCTTAATGGAAGTTTGAACTGGTTTCAATGGTCCACTTGTTCATACACAGTGTATTTTTTTTACTTAATCTGGTAGCTGAGCTGGAAATAACCAGATCAATTCTAAATACACAATCTTGCCAAAAGTCATGCCATTTGCATGAACACAGCCAAAATGATCAAAAAGGGAAAAATGAAAAGCGTGTTAAATGTATTAAAGGTCTCTGAGGTTAAACTATATTCATTGTAATAATATTGCCCTACTTTGTCTTGTTTGAAAATATATTTTGATCTATTTTTAAATCTTGACACATTTCCCAGTTTTAGTGCACACGTGCTGTCACGTATGCTGTGTATATTGTATTCATAGCTATATGAGCTGTCAAGCATTCATGTGTGCAAACAGCGAGGCCTCTGGCTTGTGGTCACATGGCCCATGCCTCTCAACATGTGAATCTCCACATTCTGTCAGAGACCCTGCCTCGCAGCATTCTCTCAGCTGTGGATGGCTGTTTTCTCCTCCCAATGGTCCACACGAGAGCCTGGGCAGCGTTCAGCCTCAGACGTGCTGGAGCTGAGCCTTCTTGTGCCGCTGAGTCTCAGCTGCAGGTTTCATGTTGAGGAGACTCGAGAGTGTATCTCTGCAAGAACAGCCGGGCCGAGACACTCCCAGAGTCTGATAAACATTAATTGGATTTGCAAAGAATGCTGGGTGAACAGCCACCCAGGGAGTTTTTGTTAATGAGTGAATGGCTCAGTTGCTTCAGGTGTCTGTTTTCCTTTAACTGTGAGTCATGCAGTACAGAGCGGCTAAACAGGGAATGCCAACGTCCTCCCCCGTGGCACCCTCTCCCTCCACAGCCATATAGGCTCCGCTCTGTTGTGTAATAATGTGTTGTGCCTTATCGAGAATAAACCTATGTAAGAGGAGGCTGCTGTTACCTGGTGAGACTTCAGTCAGCTGTAGTTTGGTTGTATTTCTAACCGTACAATAGCATACACTACAGCACATGTAGCTGTGGCTCATGCAGCTTATTACCTCTGCCAAGAAAGTTATGTTTAGATGGCATTGGTCCATTTGTTGGATTGTTCATTTGTCTGTCTGTCTGTCCATCAATGAGCAAGAAAACTCAAAAAGTCCTCAACAGATTTTGAAGAAATTTTCAGGGCATGTTGGTCATAGCACAAGAAACGATTGGTTGCCACTTGGTGGTGATCCAAATATGAATGGGGATCAGAAAATAAACGTTGTGAGATAGGGCAGTTTCCCACATTTTCACTAATAATTCAGAAAGATCTCAGCCAAGTTTGATGAAGTTTTTATGGGAATGTTGGTCATGGCAAAAGGGAGAATTAACTAAATTTTTGCAGAAAATACAGATGTTGATCCAGGAATTTTATACATAATTTAAAAAAAACTTGTTTAATATGACAGCTTTTCTCATATTTGATAGTAACTTGGCTAACAATGTCTGAAATGCCTTGGTGAAGGTTTGTGAGCTTGGAGCGTTTTTAGGTTTGCTTTTACTTAAAATTTGCCAAAGTACACCAAGATCTTGGCCCTCACAGCGGTAATATATCACCTAAGCCGGGATGATTCCATCTTTTTTTTTCTGTTGACGTGTAATACAACTCCACTGTAGGTACCAAGTAATTCTATCAAATGGTTTTCTTTTGTTTTGAAATAATTAGATCATGACTGTGAGGGTAAAATGTTATTATCACATGATAATGTAATGGAAAAATATTGCATTTATTTGGAATGACTTCCTGTAATTCTTTTTCATGTCACAATATAATTAGCAAAAATAAAGTATCAGTGTCATTTTTGCTCGATATCATTGAGTATAGCATGAATAAAAGCCAAATTGCTGATTAATTGAACCATTTACAAAATGTTTGATAACATTACTACTCTGACAACAACGCACACATCATTATGGTCGTTTTTTGTAAATAATAATAATAATCAACATGTGAAACTGCAAGCAAACTGGTATAAAGCCCTGTTATGTTTAAGTTTACATTTAGGCTCATAATTGTGTTACCTCATAGTGGACAAATGATCAGGATTAACCTGGGTTGGCCTCTCAGGCCGGAGTGGTGTCAGTATAAACCTGTGGCATCTGCTGAATGAGGCCTGACGAACCCACTAGATTACACCTGAGCTGCTGATAATAAAGCCATTTGAGTTTAAGACGAGATCTTCTTTACAGACTCTGTCCGTCGTCTGCAGTGTTTCAGTGACATTGTGTGGAACAGTAAAGCCTTTGGTATCTGGCACCCAAAGACAAGAACTTTCCAGTCCTCTTTGTCTACATCTGCTGCTCATGTCATCAGATTAACTCTAATTTGCACTAATTGTCACCATTTGAAAAGGAAGTGTATTGTGCGTGTCAGTCCAGCTTGGACATCGGGGCTTTGTGTCCAGGTGGCAACAAAAGCGGATCACCTTGCGTGGTTGTTGTGGAAGGTGACAGGAGAGTTAGTGTTTATGGGGTCAGAAGAAGGGCGAACAATGCTCATCTTACCTGTGTGACAAAACTCACCTCTGTCCATCACTCCCAAAGGTCTGGAGAGACGGACAGGGGTTTCAGGGGGCAGCGTCAGAGGATACAGGCAATGACGGGACATGTCAGTCCGTACGTTTATGCAGTCAGAAAAAGTGCTTTAACTAGATTAGCCCATCTGAAACTAGACATTTTAAACATGGATAACATGTCAGTGCCCCCAAGATCTTACAAGACCCATTAACCCGTAAACTCCAGAATAATGCTGTGAGATTGATTCACAGTGTAAACACACTGGATGCATGACATTTGTGTCAGGTTGTTGGTAGGAACTCCCCGTGGTGCATGCGTTCAACATGGCAGGAGAGGAAATAGGAAATTTAGGAAGGACTACAATTAGATCCCTATATGTAAGTTTAAATTATCTATCTATCTATCTATCTATCTATCTATCTATCTATCTATCTATCTATCTATCTATCTATCTATAAATATTAGTGACGGTTTCTGCTGAACCGCAAATTTTTCCTGTGAGTTCAACTAGTCTGGTGGTAGCCTGAACCTAGCAGCTAGTGCCTTAGCTGTAAGGAAGACGAAGAGGATATTTACTCCTCTCATGGAGTAACAACATAGAAATACACGACGTAGGACTGCTCAGCTTAATATGTCTGTGAGGTTCACATTTTTAACCATTTATGGCCAACACACAGAAAAAGATGATCTTGTCTTGCTTTAAAATATCACCTATTCAGCACTATCATCACATTTAATTCAAACGTCTGTGGGTAAACAGAAAATGAAAAGCCTGCTGTCAGGAGTCTGTTTGGATGACCAGAATGTATTTTTTGTGTATCACTGTCAATAAATCTAAATCATGAGTTCTCAGCAACCTCCTCCAACTTATGAAGACACTTTGTGTCAATCAAAACACAGCCCTAACCCCTCTATTTGAACCAAGACAACAGAAAAGAAGTGAAAATATTGTCTTTGACAATCGTGTCACAAAAAAAACACAAAAACTACATTCTATTTGTATAAAGGTTGAAAAGTGCAAAAATAACTATTCTAATCCACATGAGCAAATGGAAAGGAATTTTGAAATTGGGAGAAAAGACAGAAACATGATTACAATTGCAAAATGTAACAAATTCATACTTAAAGGTAGGGTCTGCAGGATTTTCCTTTAAAATGAAATATTTCCTTTTCAGGAAAAATCCTGTTCAATTGTCTCCTATGGGTCTCTATTGATGTGTGATGGTGTCTTTGTTTACCTCATCCCCCTCCTCAGCCTGTATTTTGATGTTTTGGTTGTGTTGGGACGTTTTTGGGCGGAGATTAGGCTTAGATACCAGCCAATCACAGCGCGCCCAGTGCGCAAGTGACTTAGAGTGTTTAAAATGCACTAACAGAACGCTACGCAGACCGGCAAAGATGGCAGCAGCTACAGGGTTGGCTTTCACCAGCTTCCGAGCTCCGAAGGACCGTCTCGGGATGAAAAGCGACGCGGAGTTAGCCATCATGCTGTTTGACAAGTAGGTCATTTTCCTGCTCGGAGCCGGCTGCAGGGCTATCAGGCTGGGGAGGCGTGTTCTCCATCTGCTGCCGGAGAGGGTGGGCCAGGTCACGAGGAGTTCAGGGGGAGGGGCTTTGTTTGAATGTTGTGTTAACAAACAGTCACGAAAAATCCTGCAGACCCTACCTTTAAAAATGATCAGAGTATAGAGACACACAAAAAATACAAAATTTTTGGTATGTTATTCAAATGTTTGATCATTCTTAAAAACTTAAAAAAAAAACATTCAGTTATAAGCCACTGAATAGTGAATTTTTATTTGTCATTATGTTTAAAAGATTGATCTGTTTATGAGTTAAAATATAAGCACTTAAGCGATAAAATAGTCAAAACTACTTTTTTGCTTATTATGAATAGAACTGTACATAATATCATCCAATAAAAATTGCAGGCTTTTTAATCAATATTGGCAGGCAAATAACAACTTAACTCAAAAGCCCATTACCAGCTCATGGTCTGACATGCAGCCTGTTGTTTCTGAAGGCTTTCATCAACGTGTAAAAAACCTGTCCAGTATTTAGTCCAGTATGTATTTTTGTCTGCCTTCTTGCTTGGTCACAGTGTCTTTTCCTTTTACCTGCCTTTTCTATCAACATCCTCTGTTGTCTTTTAGTCTTAGCTGTTGTGGATCACAGTACAGAGATGGGCGAACTACCTCTCTTCTTGGCTAAGTGCTTTCCTATAGCATAGTGTAAACTCATGCCATAAAGCAGTACACACTTCTCCCAAGATGACTGGTTTGCTGCCAAACCTACAGAGTGCTACATGAAGGCTACTGGGAGGGAGTGGGATGAATGTCAGTCTCTTTGTAGAAAGTCCTCCTAATATTAAATTGACTTAGAAAACATTTTAAAGTGGAGAAATTACGTTTTTGATTTAATTGACAAAATAGTCAAATGGGGTAGAGATGCAATGAAACAGGCAAGTGACTTTGTTGTTAAAAGATGACTGACTCTACCACTGATCCACTGTTGCTGTAGCTGTAGCTTGACAACCTGTGCATGTAAATGCTCTGGCTTACTGAGTGTGACTGAGCTGCATTTGGCAGTGATGAGAAGATTTACAGAAGGTAGATGGAGAGGGGGGAATTCTGGGAAATTATAATTGGAAAACTGGATGTGTTGATTTGTGTAGTGTTGCCTAGTTGATATGATTCATTAAGGGGGCAACATCAGAGCCATCTGAGGACAAGATGTGTGACCCTAGAGCTGCCAGGGATGCCGGGCCATCATCACTCAGAGCGGCCGGCTGCTCATGGGCATCTCCTCCATCCTCGGGTCCTCGGGTTCTCGGACCTGGCAGGGCATTCAGGTCAACACCTGACCCACACATGATACGGGCGAAAGCCCGCAGTGTTGTAAGCATATTTAGCACCAAAACCCATGACACACACATTTTGATTATGGAGATAAATACACAGGCCTGACAAATCCCTACACACTCTGTGCAAAGCATAAGCTCCACCAACTGCTGCTGCTACAAACAGGCCATTTATTACATCTGTTTGGCTTCTTTGAAATAACAGAAACATTCGGACATGGGGCCCTGGGTTGGATCTAACTCCAGGGAGGGAAAAACTCAAAACATTGAGGAGGTAAGACTTCCAATGCTTGATATATCTGCAGAGAAAACAGCTGTCTGTGCTGCTCTTTAGGAGAGAGTTTTTGGATCTGGTCTAGATCCTTCTCTGAGCTCTGAATACTGAATACTTTCAGAATTGTAGTTTGTAAAATTTTAATTAATCTGGAGAAACATCAAGGTGTGTGGCATCCCATTGGTGAAACAAGAGGAGACATCTGCTATTTCTCCATGGCATCTTCATGAAAACTTTTGATTTTGTAGCAGTGCGTTAACATTTGAGCATTAAAGAAAAATAATCAATGTTATCACCCAGATTTAATCAATTCTGGGCCTCTTTATGCCTCATAAAAGAAATCTGTTGACACTTCTTCAACTGGAGCTTCTCTATTGTATGGGTTGGGTGAAGGAACTGCTTTTCAAAATAATGAGTGCCAGAGTAAGTTTATATTGATCAAAAATCTAATTTTTGTTTTGTTTTATCTGGATGACAATAAAAGCTATAAATGGAGAAAAGAAACAAACAACCAAAGAAGTATCAAGTGAAATTCGTATAAACCAAACTTCAGTGAGGAAATTTAAATGACATCCAGTAAATACATTATAGAATTAAATATTCTCCTTTAATAAAAGAAAAGGTAATGAATCAGAATAAATGAAATGAAATGATAATCCTAGTGAAGACTCAACATTTCAGAAAGATTATCTTCTGGTCATAATTGATATCTTACTGGTAGCTCTCACTGAAACTAGATATGGAAATCAATAATATTTTGATAATGCCTTTACATATTTTCTATGTGAAAAAAGGCTTACATGGGTTTCAGGCTCTTAAGCTCTGACAAAAATCTGCACACATACACACATTCTTATCCTACATCTGGAGCCTTCTTGTCTATTCTGCTTGTACATTTCCCTCTTTTGACTTTTGAGACAAAGTGAGGGAAACATCATTATTTATTCATTTATTTTTTATTTTTTTACATTTGACATACCACTGCAGATTGTTTCTGTCTTAATGTTTTGTACATGAAAACAATGATGAAGTTCTGTTTGAGTTTTCATGATCAAATGTCTATTTTAAGCTCACTGGTGTCTTGTTTCCATCATGGAAAAACAGCTGGTTATGTCCTCATATTTTGTGAATCATCAAATTGATCCCATCATTGTTACAGATGAGAGTGAAAACTTATGTAGCCCAAAAAGGCTACTCGAGCTGCCTGAGTGCTGTTCGACATGGTACTCAACGGACTGTGGGCAACAGTTTTTCTGTTTTAAGGTTGCAGCCTAGTAAAATCAAAATGGAGGGGACATTCAAAAAAATGCAACCCCTGTAAAGTAATTAAACATGAATATATTAATAATGTAAACTAAAGCATTTATTTATTGATTGTTTTGTTTTATATTTAAATTAAATTTATTCTAATTTACCTTTTTTACCTGGCTGTATATATGTTGTTGTTTTTTTTTTTTTTCGGCTGTGAAAATCTACTTTTCTCTTTTAGGATAATGGGACTTGTGGTCTTTTTGCAGTCAGACAGACACTGAGAAAGCGCAGATCTTGGATGCTCATTGACTTCATTTTTCAACACCAGTGGTTTTCTTTTACCGGACTACACATTACAAATAACTTAATGCCTTGAAGTAGAGAGGGGTGCCTCCTCAGACAGCAAACTTGCTTTTGTGTTGACCATGCTATGCTGTATTCATGAATCTTTCTGAAAATAATTATGGTAATACCATAGCTTGTTTGGCAGTGACTCACCCAGTTGCATGTTTTCTTGACTACGTTTCTCTTTTTATTTGTCATAGTTTGGGATGAAACCAGTGCTATTAGTGATTCTTCAATCATCAAAACCCTTATCAATTCCTGTGAATTTTGACAAAAGTAGACAAAACAATCTTTTAGTAGCAACAAAGTCAAACACATGGCCCACCTAAGATTTATGCTGTGTTACATTTACAAATGCTCCTGCACTTTGCTGGTGCTTCCACCTTTGCTTTAGATCACACAGACAGTGACACTGTGGAGTCAGCGTTATTTTGAGCCGTAGTTTTAACCACTTCCATTTCCTGTCTGCCACGATCACATCTTTGATTACTTTGCTGTCATTTGTAGTTGTGCTGACTGCCTCTGACGAGAGCATGATGTCCTTGATTTGCAGGTCATGCAGAGCACGAAAACCAACTGTGACTGATTCTCAACCACAGTTGGTTTTTTCGTTTCCCATCCCTTGTCCTGGCTGGGGCGTCATAGGCAGAGATTTTGTTTTCAGAGCTTGACAGACATTTCCTCTGTCTCATTGTTCTGCCTCAAAACAACACAATCATCCTTTTTTTGCTCTGCTGTTTGCTTTGTTCATGTCTTTGACATTTAAGGTCTCTCACTGGTGATTGTCTGTGATATATTTAAATCATTAGAGGCGGGACAAAAAATTATTATACTTTCAGAAAGTTCTGAGGTGTCGGGATGAAAAGGCAGATTTTAGGGGCAGATTGGTCCAAAATGCTGCAGATTTTGGGTCAGGCTTACATCATGTAGTTTGCATAAGTGAAAGGCAATGATGGAACAATCATTAGTCACAAAGGAAATTTATATTGATGCTTCATGCTAGTTAGATTTCTCTCGAACCAGCTCTTGTTTCACATCCGTTTTATTAAATAAACTCTTAATTGAGCATAAGTCTGCATCAATTATGATATTGACAGATGTTATAGCTGGGCAATAAATTGAGATTTAATCTCAGTTACAATTACTGCTAACCAAAATGATAGAAACTGATTAATTCAGATGAGAGGATTACTGTGCCACCTGACATGCTGCACTTGATTTTGTCTTTTTTCATCTCTGAATATTCTAAGAATTTGTATTTCTCACATTTTAATTTATACTTTTAAATGTTAATGATAGTGTTAAGAGACTCTAAATCCAATGTTGGTGTGATGCGTGTGATAAAATCAATGCTTAATCTTAATGAGCCCTTATAGATGCAACATTGTTTTTTTACTGCATCTCCATATGGCTGCAATGCAAAGAAGTCAGATATTAGATTAGTGAGGTGGTTAAAGCCATGCTTCCCGAAGTATGGGCCAGGGCCCTATCTTGGGCCACCTTAAAATTATGGTGGCCTCCAAGAGGAAAATGTACAATATCTAAAGACCACAAGCTTAATTTAAACCACATTTAAATGACCATAAAATGCTGAATTAGATTATTAAGTCCCAGAAGTAACAAAAACAACCAGAATGTATTAGCTTAGCATTTATACGGTCTGATAAACAGAAGATGTGTCTCAGTGTAACTGGTGTTGAATTAACCTGTGGCATATTTTATTATATCTTTGTACATAACCTCCTAAAAATAAATGTGTGATTTGGGGGTATAAAATGTGCAAGAGTTAAATTTGTTGAGTCCCAAATTGTGGGACTTTTACTATAATACTATATTACTTTTACTTTTCTTTTGGAAGAATATAGTAGTAAAACTGAGTGTGCATACTGAAATCTGTTTGTGAAAAAATTTTGAGGTAAATGTCTCATTTTATGTTTATTTAAGGGTTTTTTTGGGCCTTACTTAAATTTCAGGTTTCTATAGGGCCAAGGCATACTTGAGTTTCCTAAAACATATACTAGAGGAAAAAATAACCAGGAATAGAGTGCAGACTATATGAATACAGAGTTGTGATTATGCTTAGCTTTCTTTTAAATTTGTTTTGTTTTCTGTAGCCCACAGAGAAACAGGGTAAGTTAGAGATCTGCTTTTACTCAAAGTAAGGGATTAAACACTTTAGGAGAATTGAGGTTTTGTTTATTATCACTACATGTCCCGGTCAGCAGAGACAATGTCTAGGAACGTGACTTGTGGCCTATTTCTGGACTTTTTGGTGACAGTCTGGGTCTGTGTCTGGTCTAAATAAAAACAGACAGGATAATCGTGTGTGTGTGTGAGTGTTGAGTGATTTGTAACAGGACATGAAATGATGTGTCACGTATTACAGAGCAGGGGAGGATTATGTGTGGTCTGTGTGTAGGTGAGATTGTTGGGCTGACACGGTTGACACACATATCCAGTTCTAGGTCAGCCTACATTTCCGCCCCCATCAACGGCCCCCATGCAAACACACCTGCAGATACACAAACGCACTGAAACAATGACAGTGAACAAAGAGCTTTTCTCTGAGAAAATACAACAAAACGCATTACATTGAATATGATCGACTGCTTCAGCCAAGTCAAACTTTTTGTATGAAAACGTTTATTGTTTTGTGAATTACAGTGGTGCTTATTTGAATAGTCAGCATAACATTTAAAAACATAAACATTCAGTTTTTCGAGACATGTAAATGTGCATTTTTTTTCTTTGCGTTTAGATTAATTTAAGGATCTGTAACCTGAATGTAGAGCCCAAAGTATTGCCAATACATTTTACTGTAGTCCTGTGACAAATAAAGATTGTAAAATCTATCACTTAAAAAATATCAGACTAATTTGAAGCAAAAAGAAAAAAAAGGATTTTTGTCCAGTTTCTACTCAATAAAAAAAATCCTCGTATTTAAGTCATTACTTTTAGCAAAGATGTCATCTCTTTAAACTAAATTTGCTCAAGAGTTGGATTGATGTGATTTAAAAACTCTTTTTCAATGATTCACTATCAATACTTTGATTAAGTAGAAAATTGAATTCATGGAAATACATGTATACCTTAAATTGAAGGGTTGTTATTTAATATACTTTCTTGGCCTTTAAGTTTACCCTGATATCAGTATCCTTACTGATTCTCCTTGTTGTTGTTGATGTTGTTGTTTCCGTTGATTTATATACCCTTTAGTGTGTTTAACATGTCTCCTTTACATGAGAGCACTTCTATGAACAAGACAAAAAGTCTGTGACATCAGGACTCCCTCACCTCCTGTTTACAGCACTAGTAGCTGCCTGAAAAGTCTTGTTCCCTGGCCCCCCCTACTTAAGCCTAATGGCTCATGGTAGCTAATCTTGCTGTGTAGCCGTGTCCACCTGATTCAATGGCTGTAATCAGTCAATCTTGAGAAGCTCCAATCTACAAGGATTGTGAGCGGCCCAAAGTGGCACGGCCTAGTCAGCGTCCTTTAGAGCAGGAAGAGGTGGGAGCTATGAGCACGACAGCAGCAGGGGGTGACTGCTTGTATAGAGATTAGCATAGATGCTAACAGCTTCGGCAGTAGTTTTATCAGATCTGGATAACATGTCTTAATTAAGTGAAACACAAATAAAACTGAAAGCACATCTCAATAGAAAGAATGTTTTCACTCCACGTCCTTCATGTTATGGTGAGAGTTTGTTTTATGAAGGGGCTTACGTTTTGTATTTTACACTGTGGCAGTAGCACCCACCTACTACATTGTCTGGTTGGTCTGTAATGATGATTGACAGAACAATTGTCCAGTCACCTGCCAGATATGCTTTTAAAGGTTCTGCCCACTCCCAAACAATTTCTATGGGCCATTTGGACTAGTGAAATGCATTGAACAATCCATCTGGTGTGTTAGGTTACATGGTAACAAGCCCACTGCAGAGCACAGATGTCTGAATGGATGCAGAGTTGTTGACAATATGACATAGAGCAGTGCAGAACTGACCAATTACCACAGAGTTGACCCGTAGGCACATACTGGGCCCATTTTGGGAGGGTGCCTTAAACAGGCAAGAGCTCTAACAGAGCACCTGGTAAATAAAGAGATTGAGCTGAATCAGGGGTTTTCTGTAGTTGAATACTAGAAGTTTTTTTTTTTTTTTTACGAATAAGTGATAGTAAACATATCCCAGAAGACATCAAAAATGAAGTCATGGACTTGATTTTAGTCAAAATATGACCTCTTTAAAAATCCAATAGCCCTCCCCAGTACAGAATGTTTTTGTTTTGTTTGGTGGACAATTAAATGTTACCAGGGCTCTTTCTATTGAAGATATATCTGATCTTTTTGTCATGGAAAAGAAGGTCAACAAACATTTTTGTGGACAAAATTAACCCTACCAGGCAGCTCTGCCCTCTGACAGCAGCTTCATGTTATACCATCTGAAGTGCGAACACCCCCCCTGTGTATTTATATGTCGCAGGGGGACTGCATGTCCTGTAACTGAAGCTATGCAGCAAACATACTATATGGTTCAAAGCAGGACTGTGACTGATGCATTCGCCCCCTCAGACCTCACTTCAATCAGGCCGGCACTTGTGCTCCTGTTGCTGCTCACAGGATCAATGAAGGAGTTTGTTTTGTTCCTCCTCAGTATGGTGGAGTGAGCCTCTCCACATGGCTAATGAGATTTAATGTTGCCTGAGTCTCACTTAATTTCCAGCCTCTTCTAAATAAAACACGTGTTCAGTTTTAGTGCCACAGAAACACAAAATCAGTCAGATGTTTGACCTAGAATGAGGACAATCATATAAATACTCTTGATTTGACTTGATGATAATTACTCTACAGTCACAGCTTATTAAGTGTCCCCCCCAGCACAATAATTGAGTGCTGGATGTTTGTCGGCTGCTATTGTTACAGTCGCTGTGGCAGAGTCAGTCGCTCCTGTGCAAATATGAACCCTCTGTGGAAATAAAACTGCTTAGACACAGAACTATTTATAGCAGAGGTTTCAGTGTTATATTTCTAAGAGATATTATTTTCAACAATTGAGTAAACAGAGAATTGGCTATTTGAGGAAACAGTTCATATGAATCTGTTTTCTCCTGGATCTAGACTCAGAAGCAGCAGGATGCAAAAGAAGTGCATCAAAGCTACAAACACTTTGTTAAACTGGGCCTCTCACCATCCATTTTCTGTCCTCAAACACCATAAATCATCACGTCTAAGTCATAGTTAAGCCTATAATTGCTTCAATGCCTGTTAATGTATTCACTTGTGTCAACTGGAGAACTTGACCCACATCTCACATGCTGTCACGTTGTCACTGACAAGTTAAAAGTGCAGATGCTGCCGTCCACCTGCCAGCCAGGTCAAACTACCCACAGTCCTCCCTGCCAAAGGGAGGGGAAACTCTGATACTGTCTGTTTTGGCTGGCAGCTCTGCTCGCTTCGTGTGCCTTGTTCGGCAGCTGGTAGCAATTAGCCAGAGCCCCAACAGAATGTAAGGCACCAGGTTGTGGCCTCTGAGAGGAGCTAATTTGCTCTTTGACTCATCTGGCCCCATGTAGCGTGTCCAACCACCTGCTGTTCACTCTCCGCGGACGTGGCCTGATGGTTTGCAATGGGAGGTTGTGGCCTTTAGAGTCTAACAGCTACTTGTATTAGATTTAAGATGTTTACTGTCTTAATACACACTAAAACACAGCGGTCATTAATTGGCAATCAAACTCTTATTTTGCAACTTCCCACCACTACATAACCCAAACATATAAATAAAATATAAAAACCTAACATATAAAATTGAATGTAAACACCCGATGTATACAATATAAAATATGAAAAAGACAAACATACAGTAAATATACTCAAGTTGAATTACAGTGATGGGTAGTAATGTCACCACAAATAGCATTGTTATAGCTTAGTACGTTTCCCGGTAGTTTAACATCGTTGTTTTTCTGAGTCAAGAAGCTTTTCAGTAGCTTAAGTAATGTATTGATTAAGTAGCACAGTAGCATCCTGAAAGCTACATTCTCACAGCAGAGACAGGGAGCAGTGGTGTTCAGTAGAGCAGCAGCAGAGCACTTAGTCACAGTAAAAAAAAAACTCTTTTAAGGGTAAGGAAAAGCCATGAGCAGACACATCGATATAATGACTTTAGCAAACAGTAGATGCGTATTTCTTCGTGATTGTGATGCAGCCTGCCAAGTCATGCAGGAATTTCCTGAATAAAATATAAACATGAATAATGTAAACCATCAGCAAAAAGGAGCCTATATCTTATCCACAGCCAACTATGAGGTGCTCAATACAAGAGGAAGCAATGGACAAGTTGAGTTTCAGATAAGGGGAGGTAGGGACAGTGTAAGCCAATAAGATCAGATGAGACTTTGGTTATTTGTTGTCAGCATAAGGACTGATTATTATAATGTTTACTTATAAAACAAGACTTTGGATGTCAAGGAAATATTTTAGCATTTAGGAATGAAAAAAATATGTAATCCAACTGATAAATGTCTATTAAAACAGTCATTTGTTTACCTCTATCTTGTGGAAATGTGTTCATTTCAGTACTTGACCACAGTGGTTTTGATCAAAATTTCTGTAAGGAGGTTACTAAATAAATAAGCAGACTCTATTCAAATGGTTCCGATGTCAAAGGCCAACATCATTAAGTGCCGCACAGTTTAAGAAGTTTTTGAGTTATTCTGAATAATGTGGAAAACTGCTCAATCTTGATACGATAACAATTTCTTTGAAAAATTACTGGATTGGTATCAGGACTCAGATCCCCCGGAAAATGTAATTCTTTCTTCTTTTGCCATGACCTCGGTTCCCTGAAAATTTCATCAAAATCTGCTGGGCAGTTCTTGGGTTATCTTGCTCACAGACAAGCAAACACTAGCAAACACTTAAAAAAAATTAAGCAGTGATAAAAAATTATGTAAAAATTAAAACCTGTGTCTTCAGCTGCCATTTTTTGTTCAACATTGCTCACAACCTCACTGGCATTACAATGAGGTTTGCTTGCTAATGGCCTTTATGTATGGAAGTGTATTTTGGGGTTGAATTTTGAATTTAATTTCTATTTAAGATGTGTTAAATGGTAGAAAGGACAAATTACTCAAAAAATCTGGTCAAATGTTTAAAGGGGGATAAAATCCATGTACCCTAAAGTAGAGACATCATGTCAAACATTTACACATTCAAAAAGGAGGAAGAAGTTAAAAACTTATTTAATCCAACCCAATTTTCATAAATTAGTAATAGTTGATTGTTCTGCCTCTCTGTAATCAAAATGTCACCCAGAAAACATGAAAACAAGGTAAAAAAATTCAAATCCAACTTCTGCTAGTTGCTGCAGACACCAAAACATGAGTCAGGTCACTGTCTTTTCCTCCATTCTTGTTGACAATGCAGATGTCACACCCCTTTTAGATTTTTGAGTGCAGCACTGTTTTAAAGTTCAATTGTTAAAGTGTTGTTCAAGCAAATGATGCTGAGGGCATTTTCTGCTCAGGACACTGTGGACTGAAAATGCTGGACTACAGTGGTTATAGTAGTCCAGAATTTGCACTGGTCAAAATGGTGGTTGTGGACATGGGCCCTTACATGATAATTAAACCTAAATCTTTTAGCTATTGTTAGTCTTTGAAAAATATGGCCCCAACTGCATCTATCTTGATTTAGACGATGGTCCCTGCTTTAGTGTGTGGTGTCAGTATGCCTGAGGGGCCACCTGATCTGCAAACATAAATATCAACATTTTATTTATGATTCCAGGTCAATATGCCTCAGCTGGTATGCCCCCAATATTCAATGAGAGTGGGATGGTAAGGATGTATCACAAACCAGATGTTGTGTGATTTTACGATTCACAAATAGAAACATAACTATTCCGTCTTTGCAGCCAAGATTTATCCTAATTTTATCTCTTTTTTGTGTGTGTTTTTAACCACAAAACAGAGTATTGCCAAATGCTACAGAAGAGTGTGAAGGACATGCAGAAAAAAATGTATGCCCCTAAAAACGTTGAATTCCCATGAGCACAGTTTTACTGAAAGTTTACTTTATTTCCCATCTATTTTTGACTTTTCACCTTTTTATTTGGCATTTTGACTTTATTTTGAAGAGCAAAATTAAAAGAAAAATCCACCCATCTGTTGCTCCATTACCTGTATAATTCCATCCCTTTCAGAGTTGCCAGGGGCTGGAATCTATCCCAGCTGTTACTGATAGAGATGCAGGGCACACCTTGGACTGGCTTCCAGCCAGTCAAAAGGATGACATTTGGAGACAGGCAGCCATTTAAATGAAGGCTTACATCGAAGGGCAATTTAGAGTGGTTGATTTACTTCCCATCCATGTTTTTGGTTTGTGGAAAAGAACTTAAGTACTGGTAGAAAACCTTTGCATGTGCAGCAAGAACATGCAAATTCCACACAGAAAGGCCCCGTCGGACTTGGGAGTCGATCCAGCAGCCTTCTTGCAGTGAGTCACCAGCACTTACTGCTGCACCCCCCAAAAGATTTTTCCACTCTCAATATCTTTCACGTCTGCCCCTCACCAATATTGAATACAACATACCTGCACACCACAGACAGCTGACCCTTTGACCAGCCTCCATATTTTTTAAATCATGCAATAGATTTAATAAAATAAACAATTCTGCATCCACATTTTAATGAAAAAATGTTGAGTGTCACTGGGTTATCAATTTTCCCAAAAATCAAACTCTATCAGTTTTCGAGCATGCATGCGGAAACCCCAGATATTCGAGTACGCTTGAACTTTTATGTTTGTTTTATTTTGCCATCAGTGGTGTGCAGCCCAAAGTGCTTCCATGCAGCAGCGTTGCTGTCGTTCATTTTCTTGAGGTATACTTCCTGTTGTTGAGGTCAAGAGAGAATGGACAGTTGTGTTGCGCTGGGAGCGCTGCTGTTGGATTGGGCTGTCACAGACATTGTGACATGTGTTAGTACATTTTCATGTGAGTGGAGATGTTAAAAAGAAAAAGATGTTAAAAAATCAATGAGAAAAACATAATGGAGAAAACATCAGTTTTTAGAGATACCTGCTTCATGTGGACATATTCTGATTTTAAAGGATTGTTGGCTCCCCCACGTCTCCCGTCTTTTATGAAGCTTCATCGCCAACACGCCTCCATTTTAAAAAAAATGGACTTTCCATCCCTTCACAGTAGCAACTGTTGTTTTTAAAATTAAGGGAGAGCATCAAACTGTCTACATTAGCTGCATAAAATGTTTAAAACGATGTCACAGGTAAGCTCACAGCTAAAGATGCAGTGTTAAAGTTGACAAGATGTAAAAAATAAAGAAATAATCATCTAATAAAAAAATGCACATTTTTAGCAGATAGTGCTAAACATGCAGAAATAACATCAATAAATTAGAGTTTAATGCAGGAAAAAAAGGACTGTTTTGCTTCATTGTCCTCTAAGTCCATAGAGCCACTGGTGAGGGGCAAAAGAGCTGTGTGTGGCTACAGAGCTGCGGTTGCCAACCCCTGTACTAATTCATCTGGGCAAGAACACATAGAAAGTGTTGGGAATAGGCAGAACCTTTCAAAGCATATCTGGCATGCGATTGGACGATCATTCCATCAACTATATTAATCATGGGCCAATTAGATAATGTAGTAGGCAGGTGCTACTGCTGCGGAGTAAAAAACAAACTCTCACCAAAACATATTGGAAGTGGAGCAAAAAAAATCCTGCTTTCATTGTTGTTATTTGTTTTTTATTTAATGCAGAAATGCGGTCCAGATCTGATAAAATTACTAATGAAGGTGTTAGCATCTATGCTAGTCTCTTTAGGAGCAGTCACTTCCTGATTTTGTCTCTGTCGTAGCTCCCACTTCTTCCTGCACTTAAGGATGCTTATTGGGCCATGCCATTTTGTCCCGAGCACAGTTATTGTAAATCTGAGCTTGGCAAGTTGGATCCGTCTGAATACAGACAATGAGCTGCAGCTGCATTGCAAGGTTGGTGTTTCACCAAACTCCTGTCAAAAAGAGGACATGGTTTTTCCTCACCATTGCTGTACTCTAATTTTTACAGTGGCAGCCTGAACAGATGAACATGTTCTTTACTTGAGAAGACAGTGTCTCTCATCTTAGCAGGATGACATAATCCTTTATATTTATGAGGTGTAAAGGTATACAAAGTCCCATTTGGTGAGGCTTCCTGGTCTCCTCACTCTTATAAGGAATTGAAAAAGCCTGATCTAAAACTGTAAATATCGGACGAGACTGGTGCAGTTATATAATTTTACTGACACCATGTTCCTCATCGCTTCTCTTGACAATTTACCCATGCTGAGTTTGCAGTCTGCCTTATTTTTGTCTTCCCCATTTTAGAAAAATATCTGCAAATCACCGACATGACTCTAACTTTACCCACCAGCTCGAATACCGAGAAGCTGAAGTCATACTGTGAAATAATGTCAAGTACACTATTGGCCCAAGTAATCAGATGTTCAGTATGGTGCATCCCTATCTTTAATGAGTCCTTGCTTTTTCATGTAGGTTCAAATTAAGATGATCTGTGAATCTATTCCGGTGGGTTCAAAGTTAAAGGAATGAGTCAGTTTAAAGTTGTAAGATGTGAAATTTAATTTTGTCTTTCTGGGGAATTCAAGTAAAACACAGTTACCAAGAAATAAATAAATACAGACACCCGAGATCTCTACTTCGATACAGTTCAGAGGTATTTTTACTTTGTCACTTCCTTTGGCAGAGAAACAAGAGGCACAGCAGCTCACACTCTGTGTCATAAATGTGTCAGGTTGGGCTGACAGGGCAGTAATGAAATACAGCAGCCTGTTGCTTGATGCTACAGATATAGCAACATTTTCCCTGTCACCAAAACAGGTTGATTTACTGGCTTTATTTTTGGTTGCAGGGTGAAACTAACTTAAGCAAAGATACATGGAGTCTCTAAGAGGACATGTGCTTTGGAATGCAAACATGTAAAATAAAATGTCACACTGTAACCGGCCCAATGATTTTAAATGAGAGTTTGGAAACACTTAAGAAGGGACCATATATTCACCGTTAACTAGCTGCTTGTTAGCTGCTAATCATAAGCATACTAGCTGCATATTAGTCACATTTTATCACTTTTTAGTCATCTATTCTCCATGAACATATTCTGTAGCTTCTAGACCATCAGTGGAGTTTTCCTTGTAAACTCTCCTTTATGCATTTTATTGGTATTAATCATACCGATGTCTGTGTCATCAGCTATCAACTATCTTCTATTTATCTATTAACCTATCATCGATTTATTATCTTATTCTCCACCTATCATTGTATATTAAATGAAAAACCTCCTTCACTATTGTTACTTATTTGTCCATGTTGACAATTAAACCTATTCCTATTTAACATATTCCTATAATACTTCAGTTGTCTCCAGTTTACCAGTTTTTTCTATTTTCTTTCCTTTTGTCGATTCATTTTACTTTAACTTCTGTGCCTTTTCGTTTGACTCTTCTGGTCTCTGTTTGACCTGATTGTTGATTTACTGTGCCTAGTTCTGCCTTTTTTCTGCCTTTGTTTTGTCTGTTAAAGCACTTTGTAAACATCTGTTTTAAAGTGTGCTAAATAAATAAAGTTGTTATTATTATTATTATTATTATTATTATTATTATTGTTATTATTATTATTATTATTATTATTATTATTATTATTATTATTATTTAACCAATATTTCAGTTATTTAGGGTAAGGTTGTATTAGATTCATGACAATAACAACGATATTGGAGATCCTGGTCATCTCTGCCCCTGTGAGAAGAGATTCAGCAAAGAAGGTAGGCTGCACATTGTTGCTGATGGGGCCAAGAGCTCTGAATGATTCAGTGAATTTTATGTCAAAAACAAACTTTAAAAACAGCATTGATGTTAACTTGCTCTATACTGAACACATTTAAAAACTCTTTACTTTTCCACTATCAAGCCTCGGTCATTACACAGAGCCCTTGCCCCCTACAGCTGCAATGTACAGCCTAGCTGTATGATATTCTCTCTTAAGTGAGGTACACACCACAAGATAATCGGCCCAAGTTTCAGCTTGGATCCCTGCTTCTAACCAAAGTCAGCAAAGGCCCGATTATCTGGTGGTCCTAAAGGTTATTATCCAGTGGGATACCACTGTTAAATGGCCATGTTTTGTTGAGGTGACAGCAACAACCAAGACACCATGACAGACACAGCGTGTTTATCACTGTTTGGGGAACACCTGCTGCTTAATTTTGTTGGATCACAATAAACTCTAAAGGAACTCCATCTTTAAGATCAAGATCCAGGTGTGTTTTTTGATTCTGGACCTCACTCTTTATCAGGGGTACAAGTGCATTCAGCTGGGCAGCCACTGACCATAACCAGAGGGTTGTTCTCTCTGAGCACTTCTAGTTTTTCCTGTTAATTCAGCCTGAATTGAGGTGAAGGGAACTTCAGTTTACGAAGGACATACCACCACTTGCTCGTCACTTTTTGTTTTTGAATCTAATCAGTACTTCACAATATCTTTTTGTCACAGTGTTTGTTACCTTTGTGTTCCAAGGACAATTTGTGACAAAATAAAGGAGAAAAGCTGGTCTGGAGTACTGCTAGCTTACTAGCTCATGCCTAACATGCTCCCATTGACTTTGCTTCATTGCTCATGGCAAAAAGGGATATTTAACAAGTGGTGAATCATCACTAAAAACACTTGGTAATGCATAGTGAGACAGTATGTAGCTGAGTTGGGTTGTGTGATACCACAGGAACATGGCTGCAATGGAAAACTGGTCTATAAGTGGCTCCTGATTAGGAGAATAATAAAATAGTTGATGGTGATTATATTCTCTCCAAACTCCTGAGAGTTTGTGTCCTTATATCTCGAGGCAACCTTCACTGTATCATTCAGAGATGCAGGGAGGTAATGTCGTGACTTTATTCTCCCCTGACTTCCTATATTATTTAACACATATTTACCAAATGTCCCCGGTCCTGCTGTGGACTCTGCAGCATCCTGCTGTTGTGTGCAGCAGGCAGGAGGCCAGGAGGAGCCAGGGCGTGGTGGGATAAGCTTTCACCTACGCATTATTTGTCAGCATGACTGTAGCATCCCGTGGAGGTTTGAGGCAGCGGCAAAGCAGGTGCAGAATGAAAGACAACATGGAGGAGGGGGTATGAAGATGACAGCCCCACAGGCTTTGTCTCTAAGATACAGTGGCAAGTGAGAGAGATGAGGGAAGTTGTCTGTGAAACCTCATGGGAGGCCCATTGAAGCTACACCTCCACCCCTCTGTCTGACTTCCTCAGCCCCATGATGAGCTCTCCTGGGAGGATCATGGGATCTGTATCTACAGAACCTCTCTCCCTCTCAATAGACCAATAATCCCCCCTCACCTTTTTCCCAATCTGCACTCCTAGAGGCCTCTTCTACAGGAAGCTAAGCACTGGGCCCCTGCTGCTGTGTCTCCGGCTCAAGATGGGTCCCTCATTGAGTCCCATCTGTACGTCATCGGTAGCAGCGAAGACAGAGAGCACTCCCTCACCAACTAAAGCAACACAAAGAAAGTGCATCCTCTCTCTGTCTGCTGCTGCCTTTCTATGCTGCCTGTGTCCCGGAGCAGAGGAAGAGAGTCTGGAGAAACCTGAGGAGGAAGACGATAACGATGCACAGAGACCTTGAGCAAACAGATAACATGAAAATAGGATTAATAAGGGAAGAGCAATGACCAACTACAACTGCAATAAGAAGTCATTTTAAGGAATATTTTAAGGATCTTTGCACAACTGAAGTCGAGGATAAAAATTCTCTGAAGTGAAGTCAGTGACATTGAAGTTTGTCAACTGCACGACAAAAACCTTTTCGTCAAATGGATTCAAGGACATATAGATCAAAAAGTTTTGGGAAATGTATTCCTGCTCTCTTTATCATTCTAAACCTCAGTTTGTGTCCGTCCAATCTCTGTCCTGCTGAATTCACCTCCTCCCATCTGGTTGTAAAAAGTGTCTAGAGCTTGAGCTGGACTTCAGGTGTGCTCCTGGCAGCATGGGGGAGGTGTGCTATGTGGGACAACGGGACCTCACCTGCCTGTTGTGCTTTTAGCCTTTTTCAGGGCTGCTGCTGGGGCCGTAACCGGAGGGTCCAACCTGAGGTATGTTTGGAGGCAAATCAGGATGCATACTTCTGTCCGGTGTCTGCCTTTTTCATGTTTTGATTATTTTCAGATTATGAACGTTTATGAACTTTTACTTTTAAAGTCTTGTTAAGTCAGACTTTATTCATGCAACCTCATTAAAAGCCCTGAAAATTAACCTAAATTTATTAGGATGAGCTGTATGTGTGAATGAAAACAGAAGGGTTTCCCCTGAAACTTTACCCTGAAATTGCCCCGCCACCCCCCTTGTAATGTCCCCATCCCCATCCTCCATTGACTGACAGACATTTACAGAAAACATCATTGTGTAAAAAGGCAAATCAAGAAATTTTCTGGGCAGATTACCCTGAAATTTTTCTTTATAGCATTGCTTGTGTAAAAGATCCACACATAGGGCATACTTTTTCAATCATCGGAATGTACAAACTGATCACAATGCATTATTTTAACACTTGTACACTATCAGCTAAATTATATTGACCTATTGAGTCTGGTATCACAAGCCTACCAAGCAAAAGGAATATGTTTGTTGTGAATACCACTGTGTAAATATATATATTCAACCATGGTGATCTCCTGGTGTGCAGTGGGGTGTACTAAAGAGCCCACTATATGCTTGTTTTGAGTTTTAATGCCCCTCATTGTGTTTTACATGCCTCCTCCATGTGATAGAATACTTTTGCACAAGACAAAAAGTCTGCGGCATCAGGACTTCTCCCTCTCCCCCTGTTTACAGCACCAGTAGCTGCCTAAAATTACTTGTTCCCATGCACGCAAATATAGACTGCTATTGTGATGTCCTACCACTGTTTTACTGGCTCAAAATGTCAAGCCTAGTTCAGAGCAGAGATGTTTGAGTAAATATTGAGTCATTGACAACCTTAGAGACACTGAACTTAACTATCAGTCAACCAATCAGAGCGGCCTGGGCCCACATGGAGAAGAGGGCCTTAAAGTGGCAGGAGCTCCAACAGAGCCATCAGACGGATTGAGAATACAGCTGGATCAGGGGTACTCAGTGGATGAAAACTAGACATTTTTTCTCCAAAATTGAATACACAAGCCATCATGACATTTTCAGGAGATGTTGGTCACGGCACAAAGAAGAAGTGATTAGATTTTGGTGGTGACCTGAGTCTGCATGCTGATCAAGGAATTTCAGAAAGGATTTTTTCAGCATTGCAATATAGGCAGTGTTGTGGCAATAAGAAAAATTATGATCATAGTATGAGACATTCCTGTACATTCTTGCTAGTTTCAACCTTCATTGAGACAATGGCAACCACAGACATAGGTGGTTGAGGTTGCCAGTTAACTCTGTCACTCTTTAAGCGTTTTGTAACATAGTAGAGTTGAATGAAGTGGCAACAAAGCGAGCAACAGTGAATGTAAGGCAAAATGGCAACTCTGTTTATGTCAGTATTACATACCTGCAGACCATTTTAAGTGCAACAAAAGACTGAAACATTTTTTTTTCTCAGGTAGAAACCTATGTGGGTGGAAATATGGACCTCAGACTAGCACAAAGACATTGATCAAAATTAATCTCTACATGCATTATCAATAAATCACCTTATCAGGCATGTAAGTGTGTAAAGATTTAAACAGAGCTATGTATCAGAATGAGCTCAGTTTGGAATATCAGTACATCATATATTGGCAAAATCCTTATCAATGCACATTCCTTACATTCATCCACTGTTTGGACACACTAAGCAACATTTTTCAAGTTGCAATGGCAAGGAAAAAACATTTAACCAGGAGTAAACCTCCAGCAGAACCAGAATTATGCAATCCACAGTCCTCCTTGTTTTGTCATGTACCCAACATATATATGCTTTGTGTGAGTCATACTTTGCTGTCATGGTGAGATGAACTTTGTCTGCATTGTTATGCTTCAGCAGCTTCTCCTCTCTGATCCATTATCACCTGGGCAACGAAATGCACAGCAGAATGAAGCTCCCACATGAGCTGTGGCTGGGTTTGCAGAGGCTGACTCGTTCATAGTTTAATTAATTTGACCTCTAAAACACATCCAAGTCCTTGTGGAGCAAATTAACATGGGGCCAGAATTCCAGACCTGCTGGAGGAGCCACAACTTGCATTTTGATCATTAGTTGCCAAACTATACTATCACTCGTGATTAGCACCCAGTATGAAGAATAAAGCACTATTAATGTCAGGATATGATATTTTAATTTAATAACATTAAAGTAAAAATGTTTAAATGTAATTATACAATTTAAAGATAATTTCTAATCACATACTGCAAGCTGTCATAGAACCACACAGCGTGTTAAAACAGATCATTAACTCAGCACAACTTAGAACATTTAAATACAGATGCATATGAATTAATGTCAAAACTTTAAATACGTTTTCATGACAAAAATGATTATTCCTTAAACAACTTTCAAGCATCATCAGATGTCTTGTTTCTCTTTGTATCAAATGCATCATTTATTTCTCATCTAGTTGGACTTATTGAAGCCTAAAACCTGTTGAAGTAGGACCTGCCAATAGACAAAGCAAAAGCATTCGAAATTGCCAGCAGTGCTAACAGTACCAACACACTAGTTTTGCCAAATATAGCATACAGTGCACTATGCCAACAAATGTAAAATCTACAGTTTGACAAAACAAATGTCTGTTATTTTGGCAGTATGCATTTGTCCTGTTATGGTTTTGTTATGGTGCGTTCCAGTTGTACTCAGAAGTCGGGATTCCCGAGTTCCGAGTAGGAAACTTCAACTGGAACACCCCCCGAGGTCAAAATTTCCTACTAGGAACTCGGGGGATCCTCACCACCCCCGAGTTGACAGTCGAAGATGGCTGCCCCCAGTGTAAACAGTTGTTAAGCTCCTGTAATATTCCATTTATTTGCACTTCTGACTTGTGTTTGTCGCACTAAATCAACCATATACATAGTATTGTTCAACTTATATTTATGGAAATGCTGCCGTAGTGTTATTTACATTCTTCATGCGGTATTTGTGAACTACAACGCAGGGAGTGCTTACAACGGCTAACACAACAGCTAACAATAGCCTGGTACATCGGCACGTTTTTTCCGACCTTGTAACTGGAACACTGATAACTCGGAGATGACGTTATTCCCACTTCCCTCTTCCCAGTTCCGATGGAACGCAGCATTAGTCCATCTGTCTGTGAGAAAGATAACTGAAATAGATTGTGATGAAATTTTCAGGGAGTGTTGGTCATGGCACGGAAAAGAATTGATCCAATTTTGGTGGTCATAAAAATCTGGAGACAGATTCAGGAATGTTTTTAAAGGATTTGTAAACATTTTACAATAGGGCAGTTTTCCACATTTTCAACAATAACTAATAAAAATGTCAGAAAAAGCTTTGTGCTCTCGGGGCATTTCTAGTTTACTTTTGTTTCAAGACAAGAGTAAGTCAGTACAAAAACAGTTAATGATAGTGCTTTTCACATTAAAAAAACGAGGTCTTACCTGCACTCAAAGGAAAGAGGAAACACTTAATACTGAGAATATTTGGTGTTCTGGGAAAGTTCTGTGGAAATAATTCAACACTGTGTGAATGTGAATGACTGATGTGAGATGACATAATTTTAAAATTACAGATGATCATGATCATCACAACCTTCTCTTACCAACCACACAACCATAAGGGGCAAAACAGCGTGTAACATTCAGCAGACCCAGGCTCTGTACATGCAAGCTCCAGGCAGTGACATGCTGCTACTACCTTCCCTGGTCCATTATCACCCCACTTATCAGCAAAAAATGTGCAGTCATATGAAAAACAGTATAAATACGAGAAAAGCACTCCAAGAGCGCAGACCTCCACCAAGCAGCTCAGTTCCACCCATAAATTTTGATTTCCACCCAACATTATAGTCCTATTTTTATTTGTGGAATGAAAAATATCAGTCTGCAAGAAGTGTAATTATCGTTGATATAAATGTCATCAACAGAGTGACCTAGTTAGTAGTGGGTCTTGTAACTTTGAATCAGTTTGCTGCTGCTTGTACAGATGTTGGTGTTGTGCATGCCGTGGTGCTTCCAGTGGGCGATGTCGCCAGCCTGTTTGTCGGAGCAAAACCACGGCACTTCAGTGCGCAGCACGTTTGCTCTATTTGGAATCTGGGGGTTAGGTTTTTACACTCACACATGCACAGACTTCTACTATGACAGATTATTTCCGTATTGACATTATCAGCAGCCTTGTTTTGAGTGATAAACAGGCACGTCTGAAGGGACTGTGAGCGAGCAGAGCTGCCGCACATGTTTCTGTAACGTTAGCTCGCAGTAATGTTACTAGTAGTTGTGAGTTGTAGGGGACTGGGATGTTTATTACAATTTCAGGGGAGTCTGCTGCCTTAATTTATCCTAGAAACCAAGGCTCCAGGAACAGCACTGGGCTTTCTCCATTGACAAAACGTTTCCTCCTCTCCGCTATGTCTGAGTAGAACTGCATGCACAGCTTTCACTGCTGATTGGCTGTTCTGTGTTCTGTGAGACAGCAGACGGCGCGGTGTGGAGAACTCCTCCCCTGGCAGTGCAAGAGAAGCTGGGAAATGTAGTGACATAGGCTCCCATAATGCAGTAAATGAATGGTATTTGCCATTATAAACTTAAATGTTTTTTGTGATGTCAATCTGGATTGGATAAGCACCAAAATGTTTTTGCTTCTTCCTTGGACCAAACCACACCTCTGGTAAAATTTGCATGTAAATACATCCAGTAGTTTTTGTGCAATCTTGCTAACAGACAACAGACAAAGACAGACCCTGGTGAAAACATAACCTCCTTGCCTGAGGTAAATACGTACAAACACATGTTAACATATACTGTGCATACATATACATACATACACATACATCTAAAAAAATATGTAACATAAATGCACATATACATACACATAGATGATAGGGTGAATGTAGAGCATAAAATCAGTTACAAAATACAGGAACACTTACCCAAATACCTGCCTAAACAGGTATTTCTTTAAATATTCAGCATAAGCGTTGGTCATGCCATTGTTTAGGAGCTATGGCCTGGAAAGCTCTGTCACCACGTGTCTTAAGGTATGTTTAAGGAACATTAAGCAAATGGAGAGTGTAAGACCTGCGGGGGTGAGTTGCCTGATGAATGATCACCATATTTCCTGGTGCCTGTTTGTGTAGAGATCTGTATGTGAGGGTAAGAATTTTATTTTGGATTCAAAATTGCACAGGGGGCCAAGGCAGGGATTTAAGTTCGGGAGTGATGAGGGACCATCTAGATCTGGGATCATCAACTACAGTTGTCCAAGGGATTTTTTTTTCTCTTAACAGACCATGTGGGGGCTGGAGACAATTTGAAATGATGTGACTATTTTAATCTAATTAGCATATGGTTTATTTATGTTTGTACCTTTTTTTCCAATTCTTATATTTTCTGTATTTGATAAAATTACAGTGGTCAGATGGTAAGTTATGGGGCGGCTGATGTGGCCCTGGGGCCGCCTGTTGATGATTACTTATCTAGATGAACTAAGCTAGGTGTCACATACTGCAGTATTACAGCCAACAGGCAGTCAAACTACATAATACTGTTGCAACATGCAGTCCATAACTTTGCATTCAAAGGTAGTGTCTAGCAATATCTTAGTCATATCTAAGACAGAATCTTCTTGCAAAGTTTAGTTTTTGACAGAGGCAATGATGTTAAAATACAAGAAAGTTTGTCACTGTGCAACAGTTTGCACAGTCAAATTAAAGTGTGTCTCCAAGACAAAAACAAAACAAAAAGAAAACCATTAGACATGAAGGAGTGCAGATGGTCCAACGCAGCTTCCACCAAGAAAATGTGTATTGATTTGAACACAGCTGAATCTTTGTGTTTATCATGACCACGTGAGGTCTTTGTATGTAAAAATGACAACATCTGTAGCCTTTTTCTGAGTTTGTGTAAATCAAATAAAAAAGAGAGACTTTAAAGAAAATTATGAGGCCAGCAGTATCATGATTTTTTAATTTAGGTTAGTTTCAGGTAATAAAAATGTAAACTAGAAGTGCTCTGAAACTTCAAACCTCTGCCCAGGCATTTCTGACATTCTTAGCCAAGCTATTAGCAAACATGTAAGAAACTGCCCTGTTACACAAGTTAAAAATTCCTTTAAAAAATTCTGAAACAGCATCTGTATTGGAATTACCATCAAAACTGGATCAATCGGTTAATGGCCCATTTTTGACCTGTTCTGAAAATTTCATGAAATTCTGTTTATTACTTTAGGAACTATCCTGTTAAAAGCTGACAAACAAACAAACATTGGCAAAGATATAACTCCTTGATAGTTTGATAGTCAACATTACCTTGGACCTTTTATTTATAAAACTAAAGTTTGACGGAGACTTTTTTTTAGCATTCCCTTTCTGTTTTGTCACTTTTTGTGTCACTTTAATGAGAAAACTCATATGACCCTTATGTATGTATCCAGCAGCATGTAGTTTAGCTTTTATAAAGATAATAAACACTGAGAAATATGCAGCATTGAGTTAAAAGAAAAAATTCTAACGTCATTACCATTAAGATTTTTTTTCAAGGAAACAGTGGAACCTAGTGGAGCCTGGTGTCAGTGGTGTAGTCTGATATTGCTTCGGTTTGAGCCCAGTTCTGGGTGTCACATGTTTATGTGTCCTTGGGCAAGACACGTAACCCCACATGCCCCCACTGCTGCTCCAGTGTCATGTAAATGGGTATGAAAGGGTGTCAATGTGTTGACATAGAAACTCCAACCATCAGTGAGTGAATGTGAGAATGAATGGGTTTGAATGGGTAGATGTGACTTGTGGTGTAAAGCTGTTTTGAGTAATCAAAGACTAGAAAAGCACTATATGAACTCAAGTCCATTTACCACTTAAAACAATTAATGCTCAACAAATTGACTCTTACAGACATCTTGTTCTCAAGCTCAAGAATATTAACTCTGAAAAGATTACTTGGAACTTAGACTGGTGCTTTAATAAAGTCCTGAGTATTCTGAGGACAGTTTTCTGTGTCGTGTGTAAAGAACAGCTGGAGCGTAATGGATCAACCAGCTATTTATTTTAGTTTCTAATAGCATGGTGTGAAATAGCATTTGACCTAAATGATATAACCAAATCAGTCCTGAAATGTACATATGTAAATAAACATGAAGGATTTCAGTGAAAATGTTCTTTGCACACGCTGTGAATCATAGTTTTGTATAGACATGCTGTAATTAGCAAATGAACATGTATAGATGAACAATTTGCCCTCAAGATTTAATCATCCTTACTTCATAGTGCATGTAATTTACACTCTTTCTGTGGACAGTAAACAGTTAAGTTCCAAATGTGACCATGTCTTGTGTTTATTTCATTTCTGGTCAAATAGATATTGAATATCAATCAAGTTTTGTTTATGTGATGTTTATTTTACTTAACCTCATATCAGTTGGAAGTAAAATTAATTGGGGGGGGGGGCAACGTTAGATGAAAAGTTGTGGTTAGTTTAGATCAGATTTTTTTTTTCTCAGCACTTCAATGCTTCACAAAAAGTCCCTGAATTGCAGTATGCTGTGTAAATGTAATTTGTTGCTCTCCACCCAAAGTGTTTGTCCAGATTTAAACTAAAACAATCAACAGTTTTTAGGTTTTGACTGTAGAGTGAGGCAAACTGCATTAAAGCTGAGCTCAGCTCTTCTACCAGTTATTGTGCTTAGTGATTCACATTTAGACATGTCCTCATTTTACTATTTGATGGAAAAAAAAACATCTGAACTGGAAAAATCTTAGAAATCCTAAAACGGAATTTTTCTATGAAATAATCCTACTTATCAGATTCAGTTGTAACATGTGTCTCTGATACGGCAGTGAATTAGTGAAATTACATGCACAGCAGCATGACATAACAGCAGCATTAACAAGCTGGTACGCAGCAAGACTGTGCATAAGATTTGGATTTAGTGTGCGTCACTCAGTGGTTTGGGTCATTGTTTTAAGTCTCTAGTTTGGGATTAAGACTATGGCCGGGATGCTTTTATGGTTATTAGAAGTGGCTGCATGTTTGGAGCTAATTTAGGCATTGACAAATATTCAGTTATATAAGAGTCCAGTAGGTTTCAACAAAAAAAGTAGATTTGTTTTTTTTTTTGTCCCAGGCTGAAGGTTCATGTTTTCACATTAAGCAAGAGAGTTTCTGGCGTTGTTGTAAGCCTGCTTCTTTCTCGGTTATATCCAAGGTGGAACTGATAAAGAAACGTAAACAAAAAGAAATAAACTGTCTTTAATTTATTTTAAGTGTAGCTCATCATTTTCTCTGCCTGGAGAAGTACTGAGGTTCAGTCTATACTGTACACACTGGCTGGTGCAACAAAACAAGAAAAAAACGCATATATTTTGCTATTTATTTGTCTGAGAGAAGTGTACATGAACACTGATCATTTGCAGAGTGTCTCCCTCTTTTCTCTTTCGCCTCCTTTCACAAACCTATCCACTGTCTCTCTCACCTGTCAATAAAGGCACAAAAATGCCCAAAAAATAATAAAAAAAAAAAAACATTATCTAGAACTACCGTGCCAGTGAGTGAAATTACAGTGGTGGGTCACTTGGCCTCTAACCCTACATAGTCAAGAGGACTATTTTAAAAGTTCAACGGAAATCCCTTGAAGGAACTCTTAACATATCAAGTTCAGAAGCAAGGTCATGTGACAGAAGGACATTTAAACTTGACCCCTTTGAGTCAAAGTGGATATTTGTGCAAATCCTGGAAAGCGTTTAGATATAGGGCTCTAATTTCATAGACCAGGCGCAGGCGGGGCGCACCTGCCCTGCGCCGCGCCTGCGCCGCGCCAACAGGGTGTGTCCAGGGCATTTTGCAAGGTTCGTGCACGGCGCAGTCTGGCGCAGGCAGGCACATCCACGCCTCCGTCTCTCCTACCAGCGCACGTAGCAGAGAGGGAGGAGATAAGACTTGAGTGGGTTTAACACAGCCGAGTGTGATCTTCACCAATCAAATGAACGCCTGTCCTCGCCTTTAAATGCGCCGCGGGCGAGGTGCAGTGACAATTTCACCTCGGTGGCGAAGAAGGTCAGAACCGCTGTCACCTTTACAGCAACTGGGAGAGCGCAGGGGCCACCGGGCAGTGCATCGGAGTCACGATGCGCGTCACCGTGTGGACCACCTCACAGGACAGATGTAATCTGTTCCTGTGTCATAATAGGAGTACAAAATTAAGTGATAATTACATTTAAACACAGCAGCAGGCTAATCCATTCATCATGCTTGTGATCCACCTGCATTACTGGTCTGTCATCGCCAAATAGCAGAACCTTTGGTGAAAATATATCTCCTCCTCATTCTCCTTGCAATAATATATACTCCATCTTTTTAGATCACGTTACGAAAAAAGATTAAAATAGAGAAATATGGGCAATCGCAGGTAAATCCTTAAGACACCGAGTGACTTACATTTATTCAGCGAGCGTCTCTCTCTTTTTTCTTTTCTTTTGAATTTCATGAGATGAGAGAAGCCGGATACTTCGTATCGGATGATGTGGCTGTTTGTGGTGGCTTGAGAGATATGAACTCGTTAGTTATGACAAACGTCTCTGATCTGACACCAGATGTGACGGGACAATTAATATAGATACAAATGTATGTGCTGGTTCAGACGGTTACATTAAATAGTGGTTGCTGACAGGCGCATGTGTGCGCACTGTGCGCCTGTCAGCCAAATTACCACTGCACGGGGTGCGCCTCGTCTGCGCCGAGAATAGGCCAGGTTGGAGCTGGCGGGCTTTCAGCGCACCTTCCGCGCGGTTTTTTGGCACCAAATTGACACTGCGCCAAGCTGAATCTGTGGACACCTCCCCCTGGTGCGCCGTCACACCCATCTCGGCACAGCCGGTCTACCAAATTGCCAAATTGGCTGCGCACGGTGGTGCGTTGGACGAAATTACCACTGTGCGGGGTGCGCCACCCTGCGCCAGCCTGAGTTGCGCCAGGAAATTAGAGCCCATAATGTTAACAAGCAGGCGAGCAACATGCAACCCCTTTAGCCTGGGACCTCCAAAATCTAATCAGGTCATGTCTCAGTGTTCAGAACAATTATGCAGACTTTGCTAAGTTGTTTTGGTTTTCAGTTTGGTAGCATGAGGAGTACCTGGCGCAGATTTTTTGTACCACCTCTGTGTAAATCCATGCATTGCTGTATTGTTATTATTATGCAGTCACAAGTGGGCATTGGGATGTAAGCTTTAAAGGATAAGTTCGGTTTTTTGACACCAGGACCTTATTTTTAGGATTAAATACTCTCGTAGACTCACCCAGACAATTTTGCCGGCGCTCAGAGCCGTTTTCGAGCAATTTAGATCTATCGAACGGCATTTTTTCTCATGCCATGGTAGCAGACGGGGCCAGAAATCGTATTTTGGGGGGCATCAATACGTGTTTCCTCTGGTCTCAAGTCCCACTCTGAGCAGCAAAGGCACTCCTCCTCTGTTGCCATTGCCGTGCAATGTCCACAACAACACCACCAGTTAGCCCCCATTCGTGGACATGCAATGGTTGCTTGTTCTCTGGCCAGCTGTTCGGCTCTTTCCCTCTGCATCCTCCTTTCAAATAGCTCCTCGTCGGTATATTCTGGCTCAAAACGATACAGGCATCCATTATACTCAAAGTCATCGTCAGACACTTCTACATCGGATAAATATTCCGCCATGTTGCACAAAAATAGCCGTGTAGCCGTGTAGCCTAGCAACAACAGCGGCTCTACTCAGTTGCGCTCTTGTCTATGACGTCACCAAAAGTTACCCGTCCTTGTAAAGCCCCGGATGACCATAACAACAAAGTTGAGCTGAGATGGTGATAACACTGGCCATTCATTTATAAAATGTAGCTGAAATGAGCGAGTTTCGCATCAGATAATGTCTAATTTAGGGGCTTCGATTTCTGGCCCCCTCTGCTACTATGGCATGAGAAAAAATGCCGTTGGATAGATCTAAATTGCTCGAAAACGGCTCCGAGCTCCGCCAAAATTGTCTGGGTGAGTCTACGAGCGTATTTAATCCTAAAAATAAGGTCCAGGTGTCAAAAAAACGAACTTATCCTTTAATGTACATCAGCAAGAACCTAAATCAGCATCTAGTGAGATGAGAACAGTGTTGGAATGCGAGCCTTTTCACAGTGATGAAGCTCCACTACTATTACGCTGCAAGACATCCACAACGATTCTGCAGACATTGTAACTGAGTCAGTTCACAGTGTGGTATGGCTTTGGAAAAGCACAAGTGGTGCAATACAGAATGTGTTTTTTGCAGCATTGTGCTCCCCCACTGGATCTTTGTGCTTTCATCTTACTTCAGATAATACCCCCTAAGACAGAACAGATTTTCCCCATTCCTCCCCTTGCAACGCACAAAACTTAACAGAGGTGGCTTGAAATTTCACTGTGAATAAGGCTGTTGTTTGTTACCTCCGCCAAGGAGGTTATGTTTTTGCCAGCGTTTATCTGTCTGTCTGTCTGTTTGTGTTCAAAATAACTTGAAAAGTTCTGAACGGATTTGGATGAAATTTTCAGGAATTGTTGGAAATGGAATGTGGAAGAACTGATTAAATTTTGGGGGTGATTCGGATCACCGTCTGGATCCAGGAATTTTTTAAAGGATTCTTTAACATTGCCAGATAGGACCATTTTCGCCAAAGTGGACCGAAGCTGCTTGGCGGAGGTCTGTGCTCTCTGAGTGCTTTTCTAGTTTGTTTAGTTGTTGTTTTTTAATTCCAGCACAATCTAAATGGAGACAAGATGATGTTTTTTGTGCAATGTAAACAAGCATTTACTCTATAAAGCCAGGCATTTACTGGAGAAACTGCACTTTAAGCATTCTGCTGCAATCTTAATTTTTCTGCCCCCTGGGGTTTAGCCTCCTGTAAAGCCTGCCCTTTCTGATGTTGATAAACTCAGGTTGTGTAATACAAAGACCTCCCACTGCGGTCCCTGTCATCATTAATCAGCACAGATTTAAAGGAGCCTCCCACCTCTAGGAGCTTTGCCCTTTCCCCATTCCTCTCTCTGTTCCTCTGATTTTCCTGAAGAGCCTCTTAACCAGCAGGGTCTGACCATGCTTTTGAACAGCATGGTCTGATTTCACCTCTGAGTTTACTCCATGATTATGAAGTGCTTACAAGACTTATTTAGTTCCTATTAGCAACAACAGATGAGACAGCAAGGAGCAGCTTGTCTTTATAACTCATCTCAAACTGACGCTGAGTACTAAAGTAATAAGCACTGCTGAATAACAGCTGTCAAACTTCATATTTACTTATTTTTGTTTGGTCTTCACCACATAAAGAGACTCAGTTTCTGCCTTTTAAATGTGAACTAAATGTTGCCTGTTACATTAACATTGAAACACAAACACGGTGTTGACGCTGCTGTGCTGTTGTCCTGTTTTGTGGTTTGATAACATCCATGGGGCATGTTCAACCTCAAAAGACTTCAAGTATCCGTAATTTTACAGCCTATTTTTCCTATTGTTTGGAAGAATTGTACATTTTTGATGCCCTGTGGTCTGACCTCAGTTCCAACACTGAAGAAATAATAAGAGTCTTTTTGTTTGTCTTTTTAGAAGACAGATTTTTATTTGTCTTTGACACTGGAACAAAATGTTACTCTCCAGACATTACTTCGACCACCCTTACTTTGGCCAGGGTTTGCTGCTGCCTCTTCACATAATTGCACTTGCTCATAAATGTAACTGTTATTGCATTTACTTAAATGTCAAGTATCAGACAGCTTAACCTTTACTGGACAAATATGCATTCATGGGTTCTACATACATGCATGCTAATGCACTTTATTTCACTTCTCTACATATGTCGGTACTGTTCATGCTGCTGGCATTTTTATGACATTACACTTCATTCAAACAAAATTTTGCACTTGTCATGGGATATCAACTTTTATATTTTGCTTTCAGCTGTGCAGGTATAAAGAAGCGGGGGTGATCCATCTGGATGGTTTTATACCTGGTCTGTGTTCTTTGTGATTTGATTGCACATACATTGCTTCAGGGTTGATATGTATCTCCATTTTCCACACTGTGATCCACTGTTTTTTGGGATCCTAATTTTTAGTGTCTCTACATTTTTTAGATGCCAACATCAAGCCTCTTCCTAATTCTGCTTTACGGTTTATCTCAGTAGGATACATAAGCCCATTTTGCACAGGTGTGACTGTACAGATGGAGGCACTTAAATTCTCCCCAATGTCCTTGACAGTCTTGGCTGGTCCATGACAGGAAAGTGCACAGACCTGCCAACCATCATGGTTGTAATTAGATCCCACACAATTATGTGATAAACATGTAACCCTTACAGCTTATATTTTATAGGATATATACATGATAATTTTGCTTAGCATGAAAAATGCCACTTTGTACCGAAATTTAGAACAAAAACAAACCAAAACAATAGTCCTTGTTTAGACGTCCAGTGGCTGGAGGTTGGCTGGTAACTGGATGAAACTCGGCTGGCATTTGACTGGGAGGGAAAAATTGAAGCTGCTGCATCTGTATGTGAAATAATTGACAACTTCATTTGTTAATGTAATTCTCATGCATGATTACATTCACATCACCAGTGTTACATGTTGGAGAGTAATTGAATCTTGCCACAGACCGCACAACAAGCAGACTCAGGGACAAAGCCAAAGCCTGGTGCATGTACACACTTATGAAATAATCCAGACTCTGACATCATCTGACTTGAGCCTCAGTCCCTAGTGTTAAAAACATATTACCAAGGATGGATATGTTTTGCCTTTGTTTGTCTGTTTGTTTGTCTTTGAGCAAGATAACTCACAAAGTTTTTGATAAGGTTTGATCAGTTTTCAGGGGGGGAGTGGTTAGAATTTGGTGGTGTTCCAAATCTAGATGCTGATCCAGGAAGTTTTTTGATAATTTGTTAACACCGCAGGACAGGGCAGTTTCCCCACATTCTCGCGAATGACTCAATAACTTCTCTAGATCTTCTTTAGATGAAATATTGGTAAATGCTGATCATAGCACCAGGGAAATGTGATTGCATTTTGGTGCAATTTGTCAATGCCTTTGTCTTTCTGTCTGTTTGTCTGTGAGCAAAATAACTCAAAAAGTTGTTAACAGATTTTGATGAAATTTTCGGGGAGGTTGGTTGTGGCACAAGGAAGAAGGGATAAGATTTTGATAGTTATCCGAATATGTATGTAGTTACAGTATTTGCTAATCTTGCACATCCGACTTGAGGCCCATTTTTCTTTTGTTTAGCAGTCCTTTTCTTTCTCTTTCTGAGTCTGTCCATTGTCTCTGCACTGCCAATAAAGGCCAAAAGTAACCTTTAGAAAAAGGAAAGAAAGGTCTTGATGCAGGTACTTGCTTTCAGAGCATTTCTAATTTTAAATAGTTAAAAAAGAGGACACTTGGACAGAACAGAATGATTTTTCAATGCAATGTTTAATTACACCTAAAAGACATATTAAAAATGTTTCTGTCTCAGGCAATCTTACTTGCTGATTTTGTTAATGTTCCTTATCCCATCTTATCTCCTCAAAGTTTCCTTTACGTCACTGGCATTCCCTGCTGACTCCATTAAGGGTCGGGATCCACATTATGAGTTACACTGATCTATCTGACATTTAGCTGTTTACACTTGACATCAGTGTCGTTTCCTGGAGAGCCATTGTCAAAGGCTGATTTGTTTCACTTGCTGGGATAAAAGCCAGATTTCTTGCACATGAGAAGTGAGTGTGATTGCGCTTTAAGAGTGGATATTCTCTCTCTCCTGAGGGTAGACAGCAGCCCACACTTTAACTGTAGAAGTGTGGCCACGCCGTGCATGCGTCGGTGGGAGCCCCTCTGTAGCTGCAGCGTTGGTGTTGGAGAGCGCATCAGTCACCCAGCGCGGTGGTGGTGGAGGAGCACGACCACGAACGGGTAAAAACAAATCTATATCGGGAAAGCCCCAGCTGTCTGCGGCAGAAACCTGAACAGGTGGCTCCTTCAGTGTCTTAGCAGCGCGTCAAGGCGCAGAGACCCTTAACAGCTTGGCTCGCTAGTTAATCTCCCCTCTGACGACAGCGCATTCAGCCCGTGTGCGTAAAACCGGCGGTATGGCAGGTTTGGGTCTTTGGATCTGATCAGTCATCGGGATTGTACTCTTCAGCTTTGTTTCTGTGTGGCTGCGCTCTGTGGACTGTGTTTCCTGGTGTTTTCAGACCGGACCGTCAGAGCTGGATACAATGAGTCTTTGTTGGAGTTTATAATCTCTCCTATTGTGTTTGGATTGTCAAACAGCTGCAGAGGCTCACACTGATAACACAGAATGCTGCCAGAAATAAATAACAAGGTGAGAAACTTTGATTTGTTTGCAGGTTTATTTGTTAAAATTAAAATTTCATACTTACAAGTGTAAGCGTGATTTTCCACTGGAGCAGGGCTGCTGTGGTAATCTTATCATTTGAGAATTTTATCCTGTATTATCACACCTTCTCCATCATGGTATCATTTTGATATTCATCTCTTACACTCATGGTGTAAGAATTTCTTTTGCCCAGATACAGGGCTGCACTCCAGGCTTGTTCCATTTTAAGTGAAACCCTCCACAGGTTTCCTTTTACAACTGGATAAACTAATTTCAAAGGAACTTTTACACAGTTTGATCCATGCCAACAATGCATGGTTATTTCTCACTTTCCCATTTTCCCCTTTAGTTATTTAACTTGAATACCTTTTTCATTTTCCACCCTCTTTCTCCTGACTACATGCCAAGCTGTGTTGAAAAATCTGATCCATTTCTATTTCAGTCGTTCTTTAGCCCACTTATTCTAGTGTTTGTTGTGCTGACAGATTCTGTAAGTCTATATGTGTTCTGGTGTATTTCTCACCCCATACATGGAAATCAACATAAATTTAACTCTCGCTGCTTTTGGATCCAAACATTTGAGATGATATGTTTTAAAGCAAGGATTATTTTATCACATGTATCAATTAGTGATTGATTGTGTGGTCGGTGCCAGCTGGAAGCAGCTTGTTTGGTTTATTAAAAATTACAGGACAGAGTGATTATACCTGGAAGATATACATGCCCGACAGTTGATAGTGTAAGTGCATACAGTTTCACACCTTGTTGATGTTTACCCGCTGTTTTATTGCTCTGCTGACCCTCTGACCAACTGACCCTGGAGGGCCTTTAATGAGCTAAAGCTCATGATCTGACTTCATCTAAAGACCCCAGCTCGCTCAGAGACAGAGCTGTGGTCAGTGCTCTTGACTTCTGAATGAGTGCTTGATTTAATTAAAACTTGATCACTTTTCTGAGTGCACTATGCAACACCCTCCTTCATGCGGGTTTGATTTGTGCATGAGCATGCACTTGGAAATTCATCATCAAACAAAAGAATCAGATCGTCAGCATAAAATAGCAGCAATACTTAATGTTTATTTATTTAACCTTTATTTAGGTCTCAAAAATCATCGAGGTTTCCCTTATTTACAGTGATGTTAAATTAAAGGAAAAACACGAGTAAGACAAAGAAAAGACAGAAGAATGCACAGTTACAACTAGTGATGCACAGTACTGGATAATGTGATATCTGATATGCCGATATTTCCAAACTTTTTATTGTTGACGCCGATATCAATACTGGTTTTTCATCAAAAACACTAGTCTTACTTTACAAAAACTGACGTGGTGCTTTAAGTATGACAGTCTATTTGCAGGAGGAACAGATGTAAAACAAGAAAAAATATATTTAACTCATGGCTCTTAAAGCTACCCAAGTAGTGTTGATGGTAAGATATATGGGACATACATAGCCAATATGTATGGCCACTATATAGGCTGTAAATACAGGCAAAAATCTTTATATCAGCCAATACCGATATTTTACTTTTTAGGCCGATATCGTTCGTTACTGATATACAGATACTATGGTGCATTGTTAAAACATTCACATATTGCAGAACATTATTGTCTTAAATTGTCAAAGAGAGTCAGTCTTTAGTGTCAGAGTGTAGTAGCCAAAAGCAGATTCACCAAGTTCAGAGTGAACCCATGGGCTTGCAATCACATTGGTAGCTCACAATTCGATACGATAGGTATATGTGTGCTATACAGATAATAAAACAAATAGGGATTGGAATCGAAAACCAATTTCAGTTGAAAATCAATAGAAACTTCCTCAAGGAATCTTTATCATCAGTCTTCTTGCATAGCAACTCTCTTTTTAATTCCTTCCTCTTGGTTCTGCATGCTTTGCAAATCAAGAACGTCCAGTCTCATCAGTGGAAGTCAGCAGAAATGACAACAAAGATGTCAAAAATGATGACAGACAGCTGGCAGAAATGGTCAAAATTTTACACCAGCAACTGCAGAAGCATTTATCTACGCAGCACAGCATTGAATATCAGGGATGTCATGTGTTTGACATTGTTGCCACTGAAAGCCAGTGTAGGCCAACTTTTTCCATACAAAAAATCAGCAGGAATTGGTTAAGAAATCGTTAAAGAATCTCACAGATAAGCAGAGTCGTTAATGACATTGGTTTCAATAAAATCTTATCAATACCCATCCCTTATCGCAAAACTGCAATAACTGATATACAACATTTTACAATGATATATCACAATATCGAAGAAACAGGAACATACTCTTCTAATAAGCTGAATCTTAGGATTCATGTATTTACTCTGCAATTTGGTGCAAGTTTCTTAGGGTTTGACAACATTCATCATTTTTTAATTGCACTGTAAAACAATGTGCCTCTACAAACAAACTAGTGTTTAAAGTAATCTGTACAATAAAGGCATTAAAGAGATGAGAAAGTGTTTGGCAGACGTCATTAAAATCCTGGACACTTTGGTTCATCTTTTAACGGAAACACATCATCCTCATCCTGGCCTCTCATTGGCTCTCTGTTCATGTTGGAATCCATGCTTTAAATGGACATTTACCTCATTATGTAGATCTTTTAAAAGTCTACACCCTGTTGAGATCTTTGAGGCCCACAGTGCAACTTCTCCCTAACGTCCCAAAGAGCCGGCTAAAACTTCAAGACGACCGAGCCGTCTCTGTTGTGGCCCCTAAATAATGGAAAGACTTTCCTCCTGAAATCAGACTGTCCCACAACCTGCCTGCTTTTAAATCTCATCTTAAAACTTAATTTATACTTTGGCTTTTGATTCAAAATAAGTTGTGTGGTCTCTCTCTTTAATTGTATTTGATTGTAACTCTCTGGTTTTATGTATTTATGTGTTTTATAAATCAGATTTTGAATTTTTTCTTATTTTTTAGTTTTTATCTGTTTAATGTATTTTGTTCTTTTTCATTTCTGATTTGTAGTCACTCTGCAGCACTTTGGTAAGCTTAATTGCTTTCAAAATGTGCCATATAAATAAAGTTGGCTGCATTGTTTCAAATATAGACCTGTAAACAGACAACTATATCGTTTTAGAATAAATATACTCTGAGCCAGTTCATCATTAACTAGACAGCCCATGCCAGAACAATATACCATGAGATTAAGATTTTCCAGATTCCCGTGTACAATCAAGCATAGGACGTTTTATGACGTTTGTTTTTCATTGAAAGAGCATACAAACAATTTTCCTCTCTGGACCATTTGGACAGAGCTGAAGTCAATGCTCTTGACTTCTGAATCTTTGTGCTTAATACAAAAAAAAAAAAAAACAGATTTATTTTTAAATGTATTACACAACACCCTCCTTCATGAGGGTTTGATTTCTGCATCAATGTGCTCTTGGAAACACAACATTAAATAATAGAATTACATCATAAGTATAACTAACTATGATTGTGTAAAGTGATTATGATGTTTTGGTTTTTAGTGAGGTTTGCTTGATCGAAGCTGATTAAATAATCGTCTTCCTCTGAAGACCCCATCCTACAGTTACAGAGCTGTGGTTACACTCTCTACCTACGACTCCACATGCATGCCCAGTTTAATTAACCTTCAAAAAATATTTATTTTTCCAAGTGTGTTACACAATACTATCCTACTCAAGTGTACTCAGGAAAGACAATATCAAACAATATAGTTGCATCATCAGCACATCATTTCAAAAAACAAAATAAAAATTAGTCACTATGCATCAGGGGATTTTGTTTGTTTTGCTTTTAAAGCAGATAAAACCAATTTCTCTTTTGATACCTGATAATATGAAAAATATTATTTGTTCAACATCTTTCAGATACAGTATTCTGTTTGAAGTGCTTGACAATGAGAACATTACCTTCTTCAGGTTCTTTGAATTAAAATATATGAAACAAGAGTGCAAAATAATAGCAGGATGAAAAGCCAAACAGTAAAATATTAAATGAAAATTAGTTGTTAAATAAAGATTAAGTTATAAGACATAACAAAAGAACTTAAACCCTGCTTAAAAAGAAAGTAAGTGCAAATGAGGCTTGTGTGACAAGTTGGAATTTTGTTGTGATTGCAGAAAAGGCTTTCGCAGAAACACACCACCAATTTCAATTTACAAGCAAAAAATATTAAATTCAATCTTTAATCAGCACGTTCATACACACATTCAGTTGGATCGGTACATTTTACCAACTCGCACAATTAAATGAAACTTGTGCTCAGTATTAGCCTCAATTAAAGTAAAATAAGAGGTTTACTCGCAAGGACCACACCATCAACATGATGAATTTAACAATTATGTATTAATAATGTTAGGAGATGAATTTGAATTTTGAAATATAAGACAATGCCAATATTGATTTTAGGGAAATTCCAGGGGAATCTGCCGAAGCTCAAGGGGCATGATGAATCCCTCTCGATAGAAGGAAGAAGGAAGTAAAGAATAGAAAAAGGCATGGTAGGAGGGGTGGGTTGTGTGAACGAATCAAAGGGCGGAAATGGTCAGGTTTTAACCAACAGGAACACAGCAGGAGGTGTGGTTGAGGTGTACTCCTGCTCACGAAACTTTGCTGTAAGTGTCTATAAAAATTGAATTTGGTTTAGCGTTTACTCAGTGGGTTCTGGACAAACATGTGGCTCATATAGTTACAGCAAATCTTGATTCTTAAGTACCGTATATCTTTATAGCTCTATTTCATATTCATATCATCTCTTAATCACAATATGTCTTATGAGGGCCCAACGAAAACAGATCAAAAGTTCAAGTAATTAGTAGTGATATTATCATTATGTGTTGATGTTGAGCTAGAAGCTAAATGGATGCTAATAGCTAAGCTCAAGCCAGCTGCCCTTAGAGTAAATCTTAATGGTGAAAGTGCTTGGTTTATCTTGGATTGAGGAGAAACATGTAGCAAACAGCTAAATAAAACTAGAGTGTATTATTGAATATTAATTTACCTACAACATTATGAAAATCTAAAAAAAAAGTAGTAGGCTGCATGCACAGCATAATAAATGATGGCTTAACAAAAAAACAGATTTATACAGTAATTTGATGATTTTAACACGCACTTTTTTGCTTTTAAATATGCTCTAATTTTTCGGGTGCGTATTATACAGGAGTGCAAGCAAAATGCTTAAAATATTTTGTCTCACCAACATCGCGATTGCAACACATCTGATGCAAAAAGCCGAAATATTTTCTTTCTCTGTAAAACATTCCTGCCAAACTTGCATAATTCTAATTAAACTGACTGTTAAACTGTTCTAATCAAATATTTTGGGTCTTAATTAGTTTAACTTTGAATAATCATCGTTTAATTCTGAAGTGTTACCACTCACTGGCAAACACAGAGCGCTGCCATCTTGTGAGCAAGGGGACACAAAATAGCTGCACTGCGACTGGTCGAAGACATCAGCATGTTGATAGCTGCTCTCTGATTGGTCGGTACGCTATAACTGAGCATGCTCAGCCAGAAATCAAGTAATTGCACATGCATGAAGCAAGAGGTGTTTCTGCATCTGTTTGAAGGAGAAAATCGTGTACAGTATTTGCTGTGAAAATACTGAAATTTCATTGATTAAAACTTTGAATAAAGGTAACTTTTGAGTTATCTGAGAGAGTCAGGATTGGGCAATATTTGGGTGTGTGTTATATTCGAGTACAGTGTTTTTCAGGCAAAAAATATGGGGTGCGTGTTATAATCGAGTCTGTGTTAAAATCGAGAAATAATGAGAGAGGAATTTGATTGAATCTCATGTCTGCTGGTTGCTCAAGGTGCCTACTAAGCTCAAACTAGCCGTTAGCTTTCATCGGAGTAAATATTATTAGTAAAAGTGCTCGATTAATCTTGGAATCAAGAGAAACATGGTGAAGATATGTGGGAATAAAACAAATGCGGATTTTTAAATAGTACATCAATTTATTTCGTACCCCACAAATCATCATCACAATAGCCAGAATGGCTCATTGGCCAGTTTTTTGTGATATTAAGCCCAAATATAAAAGATTTAATGTCCGAAGTCTTTAGATCATGACTGTAATGATAATGTTAACTACCAATGTTTAGGCCTTTGAAAACTTCCTAAATATATATTAGGAAGACACTCCTCATGCATCTATTTTTAATGCATAATAATTCTATAATTAAAATGTAATTCAATGCCTGTTTTCTTCCAATATTACTGAGTCCTGCATGTTAAAAGTTTACGCCATTCACTCTCCTGTGCCAGTTTTAGGCAGTGTAATATATGATAAACATGTTGTCTGGATATTAAATGTTAATACCAGGACAGCAGGGGGTATTAGCATTACTCTGCCTGCTGGTGGTTTCTTAACACCAAGGTGAGAAATACAGAAATGATATCAACTGCTCCTTAAATCTGATATCCAGTCATCATCATATTTAAAGGTCACATGTTTGTTTTTCTTTGTCTGTGTGGCATGTGTTATCATGTCAGTGGCTTTGCTCAGGGCTCAGTTCACATTATCAGGCTAACATAAGGTGATGTGTTTGAAGGCAACCTTCCACATTGACCTACATGACTCCTGCTGCCGTTCACTGTTCTCACAGGATGCAACATAACGGCATCATTAAGTCACTCTGTTCTTAGGTTATGATTTGATTGACTATCCACAAACTAGGGCTGGTAGATATGGTCCAGAAATCATATCTCACTCCAGTTTGAACTGATAGGCCACATGCATTTTATATATAGAGAGGGATATTCTGGTAAGAAAAGAAATGTTGAATAACTATCACTCTACCAGAATTATAATGCATGATTCTGGTAAACATAAAACAATCTTGATTTGTGTGTGAGGTTTGGCACAAAAACAGAAGTCCTAGACACCCCAAATCTGGAAATCTATTGTTTGTTATCATCTAAAATTACTAGCTAACTTCTACATGTGATCTAAATCATACAAAAACAATGGCATCATTTATGTGTACTGAGGTTTGTGGACTTAAAGTACCATAGACTTGAACTTAGTAAATAGAGTTTTGCTTGTATAGCACTTTTGAAAATGTCTGATAACTGTAAGGGCCATTACACCACAGATCATTCTTACCCATTCCCACCACAGTGATGGCGAATGCTGCTGTCAAGTATCAACCAATCACATCCGTGTGCTTTCAGTCACATTTACACACCACTGATGTAGCAGTGGCAGGAAAATAAGGTCAAGGGTCTTGTACAAGGACACATCAACACGAGCTGAGGATGGACGCCACCACCACCCAACAACCCACCCTTTTGAGAGTAGACTAATCCTCCAATGCCTCTCGTTTCAAAATGATCTCTCCATTGTTTCAATGGTCAGTGGTATCAACAAGTACAGAAACTTGATGATATTTGGTCATAGTTTTAGAGAGAGGGGGAAAGCACTGTCTAAATTGTGTTGATAAAGTAAAGTATGGCCACATTTGAGAACTAGATCCTAACTAATGAAGTCAGAAGAAATATATAACATTATTTTAACACAAAAATAAATGCTGTTTAAAATGTATCTCAGACAAAAACCTGTATGTGGTTTTGTTATAGTGTTGTTGATCAGATATAGAATCTTGATGTTTAAGTTCAAAGTACATATTGTGTTAGAGGCTGCACAGCGGCGCAGCGGGCAGTGCTGTTGCCTCACATCAAGAATGTCCCTGGCCTTTCTGTGTAGAGTTTGCATAGTCTTCCTGTGCTTGACTCTTTATATGCAGCCAGTTGCTGAAATATATGGGCAACATCAGGCTTAACCTATTACAGACATCACTGTTTGCATTGTTGGTAGTGTATTTTGTATTTCCAAAGTCATAAAAAAACTAGTTTTTTCTCAAGCAACAACCTCCTAGGCTGAAAAATAAAGCCAGTGTTAAAGTGCAAAAAACTGCAGTTCACCAGGTGTACACTTAAGGCTGCATGAAAACAGAAGTATCTGATTGTATCAGACTTTTCCTACAGCTTAACTGAACATATTTACAACCTGGTTCATCAAACGGTTGTTTTATATGTATTGCTAAATTAGTAAAGTATATATTTTATCTATATGCTCTGACTTAACGAGGGCTGAAATTTTCTCGTCGGGCTGTTTTTTCCTTTTTAGATTTTATGAAGGATTTCTAGTTTTGGACGTCATTAACATGATTGACGTGGAAACAAGCCCGCTCTGTGTCACTGTTGTTCAGATAACCTTAAGTCCCTCTTCAGTTGACCTCTCTGTCAGCCAGCAGTTCGATGTAAAGTTTGGCTTACATGGTATGTACGCTATGGCAGCACATACGACAGACATCACACAGCTTCGTCCAATTCCCTCTACAGCCAACGGTCTTTCTTAAAGTTGAGTTTATGTTAAGTTTAAGTATGTGGACTTGTATCTTCTCCAAGTCCACATACTGTTATTTCCTTATTCAAACCCTCCATTGTCACATCTGTAAAATACAGTAGAAGCAATCAATGGCAAAAGTAAGCAAGCAACTGCAAACTCCACTAATCAGAGACCACGCTGTAATACTCAAGGTCTGTGGTTTCTTATAGCTTTGGCAGAAACCACAAATGAACAATGATTGTCTATATATGAGCTTAATAAAATATGTGCATATGTGTTCTGGTGCGTTCCATTTACCATGAAACTCGGACATTGGAGCGTGGAATTATTTCACATCCAAATTTAATGCATTCAAGTTGTGAGCTGTTGAAGTCACCGTGTCTGAACATCATTCAACCTCCAGAGTAGAAAATCCAGCCTGCAGAGGTATTCCCAGTGGCGAATGTAATTTGCAACTTGGACACTCAGACTTCTGAGATCAAATGAAATGCACCATTTTTCCGGCACATATATCATCATTTCTCCATTTTAAATTCTATTTAGTACGCAAAGACATCGTTACACTCTCGCACTGTTGCTCATTGCTAGAGATTGCAGTAAGCCATGTAATTCTTGAAAAGCGGTTGATTATACACTAGCCTGTGTCTTTTATATGAGGATTTACCATCATTTCACACAGATAGATTATTGTTAGAGTGCACTAGCTGGTTGTGACATAATTGCAGATAACCAAATACAAAAAGCAGAATCATAAACTGCATGAAGTTGTGGCTGATAGAGACGATGTGGAGGAGTTAGTGATTTTGTCTTATCCTTGAGGTTGCCCATAAAAGGGGGGATAAAGGGGAAAGCTTTCTGGGACCCAGCCATAGAGGGGGGTCAGCAATGAAATAGTCAACTGTATTTGAGAAATTACAAACAAAACACATTTTAAACTAAAATACCCAATATTTCATACCTAATCATTGAAAGTAAAATTCCCATTTACTGTTTAACATGAGAAGTTAGAAAGTGTTAAACCACTCCCCACCCCCACTTAAATGAGCCTTTTTCTTCCTTTTTTGGGGGGAATGCTAAAGATATGGGCGGCCCCAGTGAACTTAACTGTTGTGCCTATAATGCTGGACTGATTATATAACAATGCCAGGACCTGAACATAAATCAGGATGACAGAACAGACAGGAGAGGGCCAAATAAAAACGAGGCAGCAGGGGCAAATGCAGTTGAGGAAGAGGCAGTGGAGGCAGCTAGCACAAATGTAAATGCTACAACAATGTCAGCCCAAGAAGCAGGTGGATGGAAGAGCTTATCAATAAAACACGTGTTCATATGTATCAATCTCTGAGCTCTTCAAAAAATAAACATAAAACCATATTATCCTACCCAAATGTCTTTTTGCAAATATCAATATCAATGTAAAAACATGTTATGATGTCCCAGCCTTGCCATCAGTGTAAGTGTGAGCACAAAGCAAAGTGTGTTTTCAGGATGAGTCTACTTTTAATCAGTGACCAGAAGTTAGAAGAAGTCACTTCAGTGTCTCATCCCCGAGTCCATCTGGTCAATTCAGCTCCTCTTCCGTTCGTGCCTCACTGATCAGATCACTGATGGAGATTTCCTATAACATCTGTTGACAACACTTCGTCATACACAGCCTGTTTTACCCCTCTTCCCCTCCCTCTCTGTCTGCCAGACTGCCAGGGTTGTATTGCACGGATCCCCATACAGGGCTTAGCTTTATTTCACCCATATGTTGGTGTTAAACAAAGCCGCACGCTCACCCAAGGATTAGTGCGGCACATGTAAGCTGGCTTGGTTACAGAGGCAAGCTGGCACAGTTATCCCAAACACTTGTGCTCCTTTCTCATGAATATTTGGAATTCTTTTATGAAATCATTTTCAATATTCATCACTTTCCTCTAACACACTGAGAGAGGTGGGTCTTCTCATGCTCTGTGGCACGTGTTCGCTTTCTGCTGCACACATGGACGTGCACATGTTCACACACCTGCTCACACTGGCGGAGGCTCCACATAGTGAGAGGGTCGTTGTTTCTTTTTTTTCTCTTTTTTAAAGAAGCAATCTATTTTAAGATCTCAGTGCATTATTTTTGCTCGTCTGGCTGCAGCGTTGCCGAGCTGCCCACGGGCTGTGTGTTTCTGAAGAAAGATGAGAATCCAAGCAACATGAACGCAAGATGCACTCTCATGATTATTCAACAAGACTGCTCCGATGTAGCACTAAAGGATGACTAAATCTGACTCTGGAGATGATTTTGTTATGTTGTTTTCTTTAATTCACACAAGAAAACAAGAGCATAAATAGAAAATATGTGCATCGATGACGGCAGCAGCTAATTTTTTTTTCTCCTCATGTGTAATGACATGCTCTGATTCCTCCCACAGTCATCACGACCTGAGGCCTTCCCTCATCCTCACAGACTCCCATCAGAAGGCAACCGCCTTGGATCAAACCGGCCCTGCTCACAGGTCAGTGCCTTGTCAGCTTACTTTGCAAAGTACTCAGGAAAAGAAATCAAGAATTGGTCACAGGTGAGGGTGTCCAGCTACTTTTGAATCCTTAAAATAGCTTGACTTCACAGTTAAAGGTCACATCTTATGAAAAATGCACTCTGAGCAGCTGTATCTGCCTGTTTCAGGATTCAGTTTTTGTGATCAGGCAGATCCATCTTGCAAAGCTACAAGCTGAAACAAATGAGCTGACCGATGAGTGCCTGTACGGTGATGGAAGACAAAGGCTGCTTCTAAAGAGATTAGCATGGATGCTGCCTGCTATAGTGGCAGTTTTGGTAGTTCACTAAATGAAGAACAATGGAAAAGATACTTTCATTCCTCTCCTGACAGGTTTCAACAAGAGTTTGATTTACGAATTGGTGAGCGACTTTACTCCTTGGAAGCAGCACCTGCCTACTACATCATCTGAACTAACCCTTTGGGAGTATTATTAATAAAATATTCATCCAGTCATCTTTCAGATATGTTTTTGAAAGGTTCTTCCCTCCCAAATCTATTTCTCAGATGGACTTGTGACATATAGATATATAAGATGAATATATAAAACTGTCAATCTGGCATGTCAGGCTACCTTTCAATATAGTCCATGGTATATTTAAATTATACTCTGGTACACTGACCATCAACAGCCTCACCTGGCAATTCTGGTTTATATTTTTTTGCATCAAAAACAGAAAAAAACAAAAAAAATATATAATATATAATATATATAATATTAACTCACATTAACTCGAGTGAATATTCTGCCATAGGCGTTCTAACCTGGAGTCATTGAATTCAATGTGTTTGATTTTACTGATTAAGGTAGGGCTCTGACCTCATTCAGAAAAGTAAAATAATCTTGTTGACACCAAACACTTGCGAATTCTTTGGATAAATACCAGTTTTTAACATGTCTTGAATCTACTTATACCCATGCCTCAGGTGGTAAGGGGGCAAAATCAGGTCAAATTTTAGGTTTAGAATCAGCCTGCTGTACAACAAGACACAGAACAACAAAGTCAGATACTTTCAAAAATGAGAAAAACAAGGTAAGTCCCATTAAGGTACTGTTTCCACACACAAGAAAATATTTATTATAGTCGTTTTGATGGACAAGTATTTTTCAGAGGTTTCTCGAGAGGAGTCGTGTAATACACTATGATGTGTCTTGTTAGCTGATTGTTTGTAGGTTTTGTCACCCTGTCTAGTCTGACAGACCCACGACGACGACGACGACTTCTGCTGGCCGACTGCCTCTTGAGGACCTAGGTGTTGGGCAACATGGAAGACCCTCATCCCTGTTCACTGTCTTATGGGCCTATGTCCTGATCTCAGTGGCCAGTCCATTGGTGGTTCTTGATGATCTCTTACTGGGACTAACTGGGACAAGGGGACTTTCATGCTCCCATAAATCTGGGACACTGCCCTTGAGAAGCAGCCAGACAGCAGAGGAAGAGTGACAGAAAGACCAAACATGCATAGGATCCACAGACAGGACATGTCCCAACAGTATCACATGACTCTCTGTGGAAGATTAAAGGAAGACAGCAGTTGAAGCATGTCAAAGTAAAAAAAAAACAGAAATAAAAAAAATCAAGGGAGTCATCAGACAGGGGACAGAAGTGGTCTAAAGTTTGGTTAAATTGTACACAATATGACGCTAAGTTCACGTCATGCAGAGTAGGACGACTGTTTTCAACACAGAAAATCCAAAGGAAACAATAGGTGGATCAATAAAAAAAAATTGATGGCTAAACAGAACTGATAATGGCATTGGCATCAACTCAATCTGATTATCTCCTATCCATAAAGCAAATATATAAGGCCCACATTAACTTATCGCACATGAGGAATTTATTTACCCCATGGTTGCGAACATCTGTCTGGATAGAAGAGTCATGTTGTGTAACCATGACAGATTCCCTCAGATACAGTGCAGATAATTGGAGCAGCATGACCCCAAGTTATATACCACCACGTTACTGTGTTTACTTCCTTTGCCTGGTGTGGCAGGTGCAGGTTTCTATATTTAGCTCTATCTCTATGCATCATAACCAAGTTGGCAAATCCTGCAGCAGCTCTTTACACGTGAGAGAAAATTGAATTATCTACTGTACAAGTGCCAAAGCTCTTTGCTCCTGGAACGCCATTAATAATAAATGTGAAGGAATTTATGATGTTTCCCATTCATTGCATTGCTCAAGGCCACAGTGGTGGATGCTGGAGTATGTATCACTGTGTTTTGATTATTTATAGCTGAAAATCAAGCAAAATTGCAGTTATGTGAGTGAGATCATGACTATAATGTAGGACTGTCAGCATTAACATTAGCTTTGTTTTTTAGCATCTATTGCAAGTTTCCATTTCCCATGTCCTCATGATGTTACTGAGACCATTTCTCTTATTTTCTTAATAAAGTAGATTTGATATTTTTTTACAAAAAAATCAAAAACACTAAGCTTTAGACAGTACAATTTATAGGGTATTAGCATGACAAAAAACAGTTTCATGGGAAAATATCTGAGGCTGGCATACACTAGACAGTTTAAAGCTCGTCAATCAAGGCTTGTTACACTTACTCAGTTTTCTATAATCCTTAGGTCTGTGGTGTCAGTGCAATATTTTATGTGCTCTTGAGCTCCGATTTATGACCTCAGGTTGGGCTGCCTGGAACAAAATATCCATCAGAGCCAGTGAGAGCAAGCAGACTGGGAAGCATCACCAACCAGATGATTTGTAAAATTACAGCCCACAAATTTGACGGTGAACATAAACACAAGTTTACTTTCTTCTTAGACAGGATTTCATACACTTTCTTTGCTTGTTTTTGTTTGTTCATTGCCTAAAAATCCACTCAGATGTTGGATTCTTTTTCATGAACATAAATTCTCATGAGATGGAGTCAGCAGGCAATACAAGCACCTCTTTCTCTCTCTCATATATAAACTTATAACTGTGAATGCAACTCCAGAACAAACAATTTTGAAACAGTTTTATCAGGAATGACTTTATGTTTGAGCTGGCACTGGACAGCTTTTGTTAGCCACTATTCAACCAGGAGAACAAGTAAAGTGAGAGTCAGAGCTGGTGATTGAAATCATTACAGTTCCAAAAATACATCACATGTAAACAAATAAAAGAAAATTAAACTAATAATTTTGTGTTTATGGTGAAATTCAGGCTTTAAGGAGGGTAAGGGGACTCCCAGTGGCTGGTAGTTGGCTAGTGTTTGGCTGGAACTGAGCAGAAACTGGGCTGAAATGGGAAAATTGAAATGGCTGCATTCATATTTAGTAGAACTAAACATTTATATTCCTACCTTGTTTTTAAAATCTTCTCTGCTAAAGTCTGTCAAGCAAAAAACTTCCCCGTTGTACATATGTAGATGATGACCCCTGGGAGTCGATTGGTTAATATTATACATTTTTTATTGTGCTGCCAGCCTTTAATGCTGTTTCACAGGAAAAGGTCTTAAAATCTGCCACCTACTGTACTTCTATGCAGGGCATCATGAACTCAAATAATAAATCTAGCTGTCAAAATCATTAAATCATTAATCATTATTATTTGCATTCAGTCAACTCCAAAAGCAAAACAAATTTGTAAGAATTGTTTTATATTGTCGACAAAGACTCTAGAAAATTCTAATTGTGTCATTAAATTGATATAAGTTGTGAAATTTATTCAAATTCAACCACAAACTTCTGATTTTGGTTGTAAATATTTGACATCCTTACTTACTTAGTTAATGCCCTTCTTTACAGTGTCTAATCTCTTTAGGCTATCTCATATTTCATTAAGAGCTTGGTGTGATACAAAGGTCTAATTTTGCCTATCACTGCCATCACTGTGACACATGTAATCATGCTCTCAGAGCAAACAGGAGAAAGCAGGAGAAAAGCAGCCCGCTGCCTCTCTGCTCCCCCGCAGAGCGTCCTCAGACAGACTCTGTCAGGGCCCTGCCTCACAGGCTTTGTCCCCATTTCACGTTCGCCCTGATCAGTAATTCCAGCCGCCAGCCGCTGGGGGTCCTGGTCACCTGAGCCTGCTCAGACAAAAAGCATGTGAAAAGGGCTGTAGATCACCAGCCCAGTATACAAACCAAAACTGACACAAGCACAGACTCAAGGGTCGAACATGCTTGTAGCTATAGTGTAAAAAGAATACATTTAGACTCGACACTCACTGACCTCTCTCTGCTGCTGCTCTTGTTTTGTTGTTCTGTGTTTGCTTGTGTGGAAAGGCAGAGATATTCCCCACAGAAACACATCTATAAAGCCTTTAAGCAAAAAAAAGTCAGCAAACTTTGTTTATTCTCCAAAAGATTCTCAGTTGTTTCCTTTCATCTCAGTCGCTCGACTAAAAAGAGTTCCTCTCTGAGAGACAAAAAACAGACCAACCCTTCATTATTCTGCGACCCATTTTATTTCTCTTTACTTCTTTTTGTGCTGCTTTTGATGTGGTGTCTTCAGTGATTTCTTTTTTTTTTTAATCAATACCAAAACAACCCCCTTTGTTTGCAGAAGTTTGGACCAGGCGTCGGGACCTTACCTCAGCTTGAACCTCCTGTGGTGCAGGTGGTGGTCAGCAATGCTAAAAACCAACACCAGCAGTCAGACAACATCCTGCCCCAGATCGCCATTAAAGGGGGTCAAAACAACTTTCAGAATCATTCGGTGAGACTCTGTCACTCTTTCACACAAACATTTTCAGCCTGTAACATCACACCAAAGCCACTGATTTTTCTCTGCAAATGCTGGAAAATGTATCAGATACAGATTTTCAAGGACAATACAGGTTTGAGTAAGACAGTATTGTTAATGTCAGTATAGTTCATTATTTGTTAAAAGCACAGTATGTAAAATTTGACATTTATTTATTTTTAATTTTAACTAGATATTGGAGGCCATTTGTTTACCGTTGCCATGAGTACACGTAGCAATGTGTGAAATGCTGCTGGACACATGAGCAGAACCTGCTTCTGCTGCAGTCCTGTTCTGTATCTCATTCATATTTTGTGCTGCCTACCTGTGATGGACCACCTTTAGTCTCTGCCTGCTGTCTGTTCTGTCACCCAAACTTCCTCCTGAAACTCAATCCCCAACCCCCTAAATATACATCCCCAAGATGAATGGAGATTCGCAGTCTCCTTTGTCTGTCTTCAGTGTTATTACTCTTTTAGAATTGAGGAATATAGTCCAAATAACATCACTATGAGATGGATTCACTACACGGCAAACCAATGTTCCTGTTTCACAGATAAATTTCACATAATGAGGGAAGAAAAAAACTCTTAATGGACTTGTTGAGTCCCACAAAGCATGCCTCCGAATACTTGCAAGTTCGAACTGCAAACTACGAACAAACCGGGGGTCATTTTTTTTTTCATTATGTGATGGTTTTTTTTCCCACAAAACTAAAACATTGGTTTTCTGCTTAGTAAACACAAGTCATGTAGGGATGTTTTTACTAAAAAAGAATCTTGAATTCAAATGTTCACTCGAGTCAACAGGTGGCCGAATTTTACATACTATGCCTTTAAATATTTTGTGCATCTGGCCATTGATATGTGTAATTTTATGTTTACTTTTTTTTTTTTAAAGAAGATACCACATTCAGACCTCAGCAAATGGATTTTTATAGTAAGATACACTACCAAGGCTACAGTATAGTTAGAAAACAAAAGATAATATGGGCCCACTTGATAACCGGCATATTAGAAAAAAAACACACACAAAAAAAAAAAAAAAAAAAATTATATATATATATATATATATATATATATATATATATATATATATATATATATATATATATAAAGGGACAGTCTTTTTGAATAGCGGATGGGAAACTGCTTCCTGTTTGAGCAGGGACAGAGGACAAAGGACGGATGATCTAACTAACTTGGTAGAAATGGTATCAGTTACAACTTTTCACAATACATTGTGGCAGCCAGTGAGTTAAGATATTCAACACCACTAAAATATGGCGTGTTCACTATAAAGTGCACTACACTGTGAAAAGGAAGTGATTTTTGTGATCATCAAAAATGCAAAATACAGGCAAGCTTGAAAAAACAGGTGAAAAAGAAGAAATGAATGTTGGGGTTGTATTTGTATCAAATTACAACTAAGATCATGTAGTTAATGTACTTTTGATGCCACTAATAATTAATACCACACTATATTAACTTAGTCTTTTCAAAGCCTAACACAAAAGGTTTCTCTCTTTATATGTGTGTTGGTGCAGGATGAGAGGCCAAAGCCCGCCCAGCAGTTCACCATGCGCTTTGGTTCAACTTTGGACAAAGTTTCAATCTCCCGCAACAGCAAGATTATTGGCAACAAGCTGGAGAAAGAGAAGTCTTATGAGGGGCAGAGGTTACCAATGTCCCCCATCGGTGAGTTCTTAACACTAAACCATGTATAACACAGAAACTCCATACATTATGTCCAAGAAGGGTGTCCAACACTTTTATGTAACCAAGAAACAAGTTTGGCTGTTGGAGTAAAATATATCCTGCTGGCATTCGAGTCAGTTGCTCACTCTGCTCTTGGCAGAGATGTGATCGATATGAAAGTGACTCATCTCGTCCTCCTCCTCTTACTTCCTGCTGCAGAGGCGCTGAAGAACTTCCAAGACCGGCTGACGGAGTTTGAGCAGGAGGAAATCATGGACTATGCTGAGATCTGGTTCCTGGGACTGGGCTCCCAAAAGATTGAGGGTTCCCAAGGTTCACCACAGAACTCAGGATATGATGATGAGCATGGGAGCTACATCAGGGTAATAAGTTATATAAAGAAAAAATGAGTTACATGAGTGTGTAACATGGGATGGCTTGGTCAAATCTCATTATAATGGTAGACACAAGTTTACGCAAGAACATACTGAGCAGGGTCATGTGTGTTTGGTTGAAAAGTAGCTTGCATTGATTACAAAAGAAGAACAATTCTCAGTTGTGTGGTAAAAAAAACCAACAAAAAACAGGGATTCTGTTTCGTTTTGGGGGGGTTTCTGGCAGCTGTACCCTCAGAAACTACAACAGGACAGTCATAAGTGTTATTTAGAGATTCAATATGGAAGAACTGCACACTTAAAGAAGTTCTTTAAGGGATAGTTCAGTATTTTTCAAGTTGGGTTGTGTCAGGTGCTTGACAATAGTCAGTGAAGTGGCTGAAACAGTTACCAGCAGCACTGCCCCTTTAAGAAGAACTACCTTAGACCACCAGTAAGGTACACTGTTAATGTTACAGTTATTTCACGTATTTTTTTAAGTTTTATGTACAAATTAGTCATGAAACTGTGTTGTGAAATATATGATTGGGGCAAAAATTTCAGCGAGTTCAATTTTTTATCTAGGATGTTTCTGTGTTTGGCACTATTTTATGATGTAGCAAAATGGCGGGATGAAGCCATTAAAGGGTCAATTAGTGAGGAAAATGTTTGGGAACCATCATTTAGTATGAACCAAGAGATCTTTCAAAGGGTCTATTATTTACACATAACTGATATGACTGTATCTTTACTCTGATAATGTAAGCAACAGAAGCACCCAGGAGAGAGTTTATACTCAATAATGTAAACAAGCTTCCAGGAGTCACAAAAAGATAAGGAAACTGAGCTTAGCTGTCACTTTTCTGACATAAAACACAAAAATACAATAAATTAGGACATCAGTGCCTAAATTAAAGGATATGTATTAGGGATGCATTGTATTGGATTTTTTCTGCAGATATCCAATGTGCTAATATTTCCAAACTTATCATTTCATTGCTGATATAAAAAAGACATAATATCAGCAGTAAATATCAAAAATTATTGGACATGCTGACACTGATAATTAACTTTTAAGCAGTTATCCGCTGATACAGATACCATACCAATAATATTTGCAACACTGATACATTTCTCTTTTTTATTAGACAAAGAATAAAGATGTTTTTCTTTACGTTGACAAGAGGTGAAAAATGGACTTGTTTGATCTAGTATTTGCAGTACTGATAAATACTGAAAATGTAGACCAGAAAAGTGGGATTCGATAACAGCATGTAATATTTTACACATCTAGTTAATAGAAATGATGAAGAAAGATTAAAATCTACTTATTTTATGGAAAAGAATATACAAGTGCCATTTACTTATTAAGGACCTAAAGGCCTCCTGATCACTAGGGGTTTATGTACAGCCCATTTTAAGGCACAAAAAGGTTAAAAAAAAAAAAAAAAAAACGTGCGTTGGCTGTTCCATAAAACTGGAACTCTCTGACCTAGAAAATAGGATTTTCATATAGAGACATAATGTTTTCCGTACACTCACTTGTTTACACAAAAATACATGCCGAATAAAAGGCCCCCACAACCACATTCAAAAAGGCTTTTCAGCCAAGCCAAGCTTTGTATATCCAGATGTTTTTGTATGACCTTAATCCACCAGCTACAGGCATTTACCCATCATCCTTTGTTAGATAATGGCACAATATTGGTCAGCAGAGCTTGTGAAACCTGGCTGAACTGACCCGTGTAAATCAGGTGACTGACGGGCACTTTTTATTCCAACAAATGTGATGAATGAGCCGTCACAGGCTGAGTGACAGACCATTGTTAGTACTCGATTCTCCGTTCAGGCTCCCAGGCTTTGTAGTGACATCTACACTGATGAAGCGGTGACGGCTGCAGAGTTGTAGGTTAGTATCAGATGTTAAGACAGATCTCCTTCTCTTCTTTTCCAGGTGCTGCATGACCACATCGCCTACAGGTTTGAGGTGCTGGAAGTGATCGGGAAAGGCTCCTTTGGGCAGGTCCTGAAATGTCTTGACCATAAGACCAATGAACTTGTAGCCATCAAGATGATTCGCAACAAGAAAAGGTAACATCTCATTCTGATAGGTCCATTTTTAACAGGACAAAGTCAGACCTATGACTGAATAAATCCTGATAAAAAATCTCAAATCTAGACATCCCAACAAATCTTATGTGGAAGGAAGTTTGTACTATTTTACTTTCATTAAACATTTGTTCTAAGCATGGCATCAGGATAACATATTTAGATGGACCCCCATTATCTTGTTACTATCAGAAGTTGTGATTTGTTTCATCTTCTTGTAGGCTAAATTTTATGCTGTTTTAAATAATTAGCTAAAATGGTTCTCTAAAAAAATCACAACATAGAAAAAGCTTTTTGCTCTCCAGGGAGCTTTTCACAAGTTATATTGTATATTAATGTACAAATTGAATCCTGAAAAGCATAAAGGTCTAATTACTCAATGCAAAATATTATTATGTAAAATATACAGCTACATGATAGGATAGTATTAAAGGTCCACTAATAATTTATAGAACACTGTTATGTATTTACAATTGGGGAAAAGTTCCTCTTTTGCAATTATAGAAAGTAGCAGGGCTGTTCAGTTATGACAAAAATCATAATAGTGATAATTTAAGTAGATATTAAGATCATGATTATGAAACATGATTGTAAAACTCACACTACATGCTTTCATTGAACATATATGCTTTTAAAACTGTCATTTTGAAATTGAAGGAACAGGCAATGCGAACAGATATACTTACAAGAATAGCAATAGCTCAGATATTGTTCAAAATAACAATGGAAAAAATAATACAAACAGTTCAACATGTCATGTGGCACAGTAATCTTTTAACCTTGATTACTTAGTTGTATACTTGTGAAAGGCATATTCAATTTTTATTAATTATCCTTATTTTTATTGATATTGTATTCTATGTTAGTGCTGTAAAGAATTATTCTTATTTTTATTTAGATTTTATTTAGTTTTTATCAGCCTTAGATTATAGTAATGTTGTAAATATCCTTATTTTGTATTTTATTATTATTAATTTTATATACTGTGCTGCTTACCGCTTTATTTATAGCTTTAATATTTCTATATGGCTGATACCGGGACCTCACTCACTAGTTTCATTCTGTTCTCATGTCAGTGCAGGCAGGAATGACAAATAAAACTCCCTTGAATCCTTTGAATCCAATGAGTCCTTGTATCTGTAATTACAAATGTTGACGATTTGCTGTCAGGCTAAATTGAGCTGTGGAAGGAGTATTAGTTTGAAAATCAATTGAAACTTCTCATGTTTGTGTTTTCCCACTTTTTCTACAAATGTGTTTAGGTCCAAAAATCATCTTGTGTGTTGCCAGCCTGAGGAGTAACCCACATTATTGAGAGTCTAATTCAGCATCACAGACCGCTTTTGAATGTTGCATTATCATTTTCCCAGGGTGATCAAATCACAAGTAGACAGCCACAGTGGAGCGTGTGAACATGCCCTGATTGCACAGGCAAGCCACAGAGGTTTAGGGTAAACACTGATGTGTCTTTGCTAAATTAAGGGGTGCCCCCAAGGTTTAGAAACAGGAAAATGCTCCATCCTGACCTTGCAAAGAAGCCGGATTTGCCAGATTCCATGCTTGTCATGGTTAAGTTGTGCAAATAGGGAGAAGCAGAAGAAAGACAAAAACAGCACTGTAAGCTTTTTCTAATACCAGTAATTTTTTTTCGCGGCTTCTGCCCTTTTAAGCTTCTGTCGCAGTTTCAACCTACTGAGAGACTTTGCCTGAGGAAAATTTGTCTAACCAGAGGCAGTCCAAAAATTGATAGCAACAAAAGGGGGCTTTTTTATTAATGGGACATCAAACCAATCAGGGAGCCACCAAAGGGTCGATTGCTGTCACCACTGATCAGTTCACTGAAGCCACATGTTGAAGGTGTAAAAGGGGTCACAGAAGATATCAAGGCGTGGTGTGAAATTACCTCTAACTCCACAGCAGATCACAGTGGCAGTGACTGCCTGAGTTCTGCTAGTTTAAAGCAGGGCACATCTCTGCCCCTTAAATAATTCAGAAAACAAACAGGGAGCAAACTGCCAAAGCTCTACACTATGACACGGCATGGTGTGGCTTGTCTTATCTCACTGTAAGGCCAGTTATGGTTGGAGAAGAGAAAAGTCTATGATTTGATGGGTATCAAAAATATGTAAAAATGTAAATCAACAGCAATATAATGTACACATTTAGATAGATTTTAAGGCTTTTCATTTTTATTATTAAGTTTTTTGCTCAGTCTTATTGTTTTTGTATTTCAAGATAAGATATCCAGTTACACTCCTTTTTTTCAGTTTTGGGCAACTAACTTGTCATGAAAAGAAAACCATCATTATGATTTCTGTCATCAATCAATTAGTTTAAATCTCAAGAAAACCACTAGAATAAACTATGGTGTTTCAGTGGTAGAGTTGATCATCTTCAACCTGAAGGGGCTTGATCCCACTGCAGCAGGGGTGTGCAAGAGTAAGCCTCCCCTGTGTGAACAGAATATGTGGTGCCCCCATCTTCCCCATGAGCCCACACTGCCCGACAAAAAAAGGGTTTCAAAAGTGAATATATTTTTAACTTATTCATATTTTTTAACATTTATTACTGATGAGATCACAATCACAAGAAAAAAACATTTTTTGCATCTTTCTTTATATCTCTCTAATCTTAAAAAAGGAAATACATTCTTTTCAACTCTAAGTAAATCCTAATGTCTTTGTCTTGTCTTTATTTTTATTTTTTCATTTTTGTGAACTGTTTTGTCTACATCATTACAATCAAACAAGGGAACTAGAGGCAATGCATTGCCAAATATGGCCATAAATCAAGCTTAAACTTTGTTTCTTTTACTCTTTGAAACTGAATGAATTTCCAATAATACCTTAAACAGCAACTCTTAGCAGTTGACAGACTGTGGCCATGGAGTTTTTATCAAGATCAATTCATTAAAAAATAGTTTACATAGCTTTGATTATTAGCCGACGTCCTCTTTTCTCCAATTCTAATATTTCTAATATATTTATGGGGGAAATAATTCATATTTGCTCCATGAAGAATAGAATAGGGCTGGGAAAAACAGTTTTCACTGGTTTGGTTTCTCGGTCCGTGTCTCCCCTGAGGTCCTCTCGCACCCCCCCAGTGGAGGCCTGCCCCACGCTTTGAAAACCACTGCACTATGGCATTGGTTGTCTAACTATGTATGAAGCATATGACTGTAATAACAGTTAGCAAGCAAAAACCTCCACCAACAGTGTATTATGACTTGGTATGAATACATGAGTGTGAAATGCTTTGAGTGGTCAGTTGACAAAAAACCACCACACAAGCTGAAGTTTGTTCTGATTCTGAAATATTTACCCCTTATTTGTCAGAGTGTTTTGGAAAGTCATTCATTCCAGCCTCTTTTAAAACAAAGATAACTGTTGCTTGAATCCTGTGCTGTCTTTACATTTCAGAGTGTGTTGACATTTTATGTAAATCTATTCTAGGTTTCATCACCAGGCTCTGGTTGAGCTGAAGATCCTGGACGTGATCAAGAGGAAAGACAAAGACAACCTCCACAACGTCATCCACATGAAGGAGTACTTTTACTTCAGGAATCATCTTTGCATCTCCTTTGAGCTGCTCGGGTCAGTGCACTCATTCAGTTAAAAGACAACAGGCATTTTCTTTGTTTCAGACCAGCCAGTTTTTTCATTTTTACACATTTTTTTAAAAATTGGACACCAAATAAACACACAATAAGAATAAAACTGATTTTAAGATGGTTTCATATTATTATAAAATGAATTAAATATTAACCAATGTGCACATTAGGGGTAAACCAGGTCCATGGGTGTTCATACCTCCATTGCCAGAAAGAAAAAGTATGATGGTGGGTAACTTAACCTCTGACCTTATACCTCCAACTGTATTCAGTTTATCATCAAGGCAGAAAGGACAGAGATCACTCAAAGAATTCTTGACACTTCAATTTCACAAGTAAAGCTTGATCAGGAGACCCAAATAAACCCAAGAGACCCAAGGAAATCCTGGAAATTGAGACCTCCAAAAGAGCACAGAGCCACAACCTTCAGAATGTTTCTTGTTCACTCTGTATCATGGTGGACATTTGTGCTAGGTTTTAAGATTAAGTCAAGAAAATCCCTAAAAGCATTGTTGTTTCACAAACAGTTGGCAAACATGAATGTATCTTTCTTTGCCCTCAAACGTTTGACCTATAAAATCAAATCAGTACATCCTTGAGTCACAACCAACATTTGTTCCAAGTTTGATGGACAACCTGAAAACATAATGCCTCCAGCATTGTAAAAAGCAAATTGCATTTTAAAGGGATACGCCAACTTTTTTTTGTTGTCGTGTCTTGCCTCACTCCCAAGTCCATGACAAGCAGATAGACACCATTCTTTCGACTGTGCATTCAATAACAAGAAAGAGACAAAGCAAAGCTCTTCCACCACTAGTTAGCTTAGCTCAAACACTGGGAGTCAATGGGTAGCGTTTGCCTGCTTCTGCCTACAGTCATCAGATAAACTCTTCAGCCACTCTAAACAGTCCTGTGTGCTTGTTGTTACTCATTTTTTTTAGATTTGCACTTTATGTGATTTTTGAAGGAAAATACATACGAAAACTAAACCCCAGGGCACATGAGCAAACCACTGCAGACATACTTGTAAGAAGGTCAAGAAAACAAAGCACATCCACCGTCCAGAGGCAGGCTAACACTACCCATTGACTCCCAGTGTTTTAGCTAAGCTAATAGAAGGCGGGCAAGCTCTGTTTGTCTCTTCCTTGTTACTGCACGCACAGTTGAAACAATGGTGTCCATCTGCTTGTCATGGACTCAGGAGTGAGGCAAGACATGAAAAGAAGAAAAGGTGGCGTATCCCTTTAACATCGGAAAAGATCTGACAGAGTTTTAATTTAGCACTTTCGCCACAAACTGAAGACAACATTCAGTGTTTGTTTATTTTAAGCCATTGTATGACAACAACATCATGCAGTGATGTCACTCTGCGTGATAGTCCACTCACAGGCCACGATACAGATGTCTGTGAATTATGAATCTGTTGATCACAGGTACTTCAGACTAGTCATCTTTCCCAGGTGTCCAAAGCCAGGGTTAGAGACTGATCTGAATGTAAAGAAGCTTCTTTCTGATCTCTATTCAAAACTTTAGATGCTACGTGACCTCGGTCAATCAGGAGTCAAATGATTCATGTGCACCTGTAGGCATCCATGTTTGAGCATGACACCTCACTGATATCTATTCGAGCTGAGATAGTTTTGTGTATCACTTAGACTGAATGACCTTTAGAGGACGTCTTGCTCTGCCACCTTGTCTAACATTACCGTCACTGAATCCTTTAGTTAAAGCCTTGATTGGAGCCCTATCTCTTACCCTTTCTTGCTCTGTGGCGTGAAGGCTCCGGTTACACTGTCTAAAGAAGTTAATGCTCTTCACAAGTGGCGAGATATAGCAGGAGGACAAACTCAGAGCCTCTCCTTCTGACTGAGAGCACAATCAGAAAATATTTTCCTGTGTGGCCTTGGCTTTCAGCAGGTGTGTGATTGGGAGTAATGTGAGGTGTCAAACTGAGCAGCCTTCTTTTTTCAGAGCGTTAATTTGAGGGACATGGAGATGTTCTTAATGTGGTGTGTCTTTATTTAAGTCAGGCTGTACTGAGCTCTCGCTGCCAAAACTTCCTAGAAGTGCCTGAAGGAAGAACACGTACAGATGAGCAGGAAAGGAAGAGATAATTCCAGTTTGTAATGATCCTGATGCTGCTACACAACCTGCAATGGAAATAAAGATCATTAGTGACAAGATTGTCTTTTCCTGTAATGAGATTTTTCTTTTTCGCTCTGTTGCTACCTTTAAACAGTCAGAGGTTAGAAAACAAGTAAATTGGATATTCATTTACTTACCTCTCCATTCCAAGATTAATTGGCTGAGCACCAGTGTTAAATAAAGTGCTTTGTAGAGTTGTCTAGAAACACTATCTGGTAGGGATACAACAATTATCAATGAAATATTATGGAATAAAATGCCACTTTGTCTACAAGAGATGCCAATACTGACAGAAATCTAAGTTATGTTTTATAAAAGCATAAAACACAATTCTTTGTCTTCTTTCTACAGGGTGAACTTGTACGAACTGATTAAAAAAAACAACTTCCAGGGCTTCAGTCTGGCTCTGATCCGTCGGTTCACTCATGCCCTCCTGAGGTGTCTACAGATGCTGCACAGGGAGAAGATCATCCACTGTGACCTCAAACCGGTACTGATCATATTGTTTCTGTCGTACCTGTCAAATTCATAAAACCGACATACACATCAAGATATAAATATGCATGTTCTGCAAGAGCTACAGTTTGAAAATAGCTCCATCTTGTGGAGCAGAGTCATATTGCAGCTTTCGATGGATATTGTTTTTGATTTTTCAAACAGGAAAACATCCTTCTGTCTCAGAGAGGCCCTGGGAACATCAAGGTGGTAGACTTTGGATCGAGCTGCTATGAACAACAGCGAGGTTTGTGAACTGTGCTTCTGTATTTCTTATTACTGTGTTGTCAAGACAAAAGCAGGAAGTATATCAGGTTAATATAATATCATATTTGATCATATTTGGGCGGCTTAGTGGTGCAGCAGGTATTGCACATGCCTCACAACAAGAGGGTTCGATCCCCTAGTTGGGCAGGGCCTTTCTGTGTGGACCCTGCATGTTCTTCCCGTGCATTTGTGCGTTCTCTCCAGGTGCTCTGGCTTCCTCCCACACACAAAAAATATGCTCAAAAGGTTGAGTGGTGACTCCAAATTGCCCCTAGGTATGAATGTAAGAGTGAATGCTGGTCTGTCTCTCTATGTAGCCCTGTAATCGGCTGGAAACTGGTTCAGGGCTCCAGACCCTGAAAGGGATAAGTGGATAGGTGGATGATAACATATTTTCACATCAATATAAGAACATCAGTGAAATTACTAAATAAATGGAAGTTATCCCCTAATATTTGTTGGATTGCTTTCTTTAGTTAATGCTAACAAAGACCCAAAAAACATGAAGTGATTGGCTTTAATTCTCTCTGTATTTGCTTCGTTACTTTTTAACAGTCTACACCTACATCCAGAGTCGCTTCTACCGCTCTCCAGAAGTCATACTGGGTCACAACTACAGCATGGCCATCGACATGTGGAGTCTGGGGTGCATCCTCGCTGAGCTTTATACAGGCTACCCTCTCTTTCCTGGGGAGAGTGAGGTGGAGCAGATAGCTTGTATTATGGAGGTAAAACATGGAAGATACCATGTTAGTAGAATAATCGCCTTCATTTTTCAGATGTGTGAATTTTTCTTTTGTTTTCACAGGTTCTTGGGATGCCTCCAAATGATTTTGTTCAATCTGCATCAAGGAGGAGGCTGTTCTTTGGTGAGATAATTTTGATACACTATATATATATCGTTACTTTTTATAGATATCTCTCGATGCTTGTATGCCACTTAGCAAACTTCATGTATTTTTCAAGTTATTTGTAGATAACATGGCTATATTTTTGCCACATAAGTAAATCTGAATTGTTTTGTGGTTTGCAGATTCAAAAGGAAACCCTCGAAACATCACAAACAGCAAAGGGAAGAAGAGGAGACCCAACTCAAAGGAGCTGTCAGGGGTGCTAAAAACTGATGATGCTTTGTTCATAGACTTCATCAAACGCTGCCTTACGTAAGTTCACTCAAACTAAAAACTTGTCTCCAAAACCAGCTTTTATTCATTCATGTAACTGTCTCTATGAACCACATGTAAACAAAAGTTGATATTTGTGTTCATTTCTGCTTTTACAGTTGAATTTTAAATACTTATCTGCAGCTGCACATTAAAACTGTGATTTTTACAGCTGGGATCCAACCAAGCGTATGACCCCAGATGAGGGGCTGCAGCATGAGTGGATCCTGGAGGGAAATTTCAACAAAGTCCGGCCAAGGACAAAGCCATCAGTGAGGAAGTCCATTGACAGTTCAACCAACACAGAAAACAACGAGCACAATTTCCGCAAACAATCGAACAGCAAACCTGGTGAGAGGGCTGGTCCTCCTATCACCTGTACCACACACTGACCCCAATCACTCAAGTATAGCAATGACAACAATGGGATTTTGCAGATATTCAATATGCTGATTTTTTTTTCAAACTCTTTGTCGTCTATACTGATATTTATACCAATATTGATACTAATATATCTGTCAAGAGTTCAGAGTCTTTACTTGTCTAAAATTGTCTCGTTCCTCTCATTGTGACGAAACAAAGATGTGAAAACACGAAAACAACACTTGGGTAGAAGTTTAGTGATAATAAGGTGACGCATTATGATTCATTAATCCTGTCAATATTTCAGCAGACATATGGATATAAATTGCTAATATGTGTGGCTGATATATTGGCTGTAAAAGTCATATTTACAGATACTGATAAGTCCCTTTTTAAGCTTTTGTCTGCTTAGCCAATATTGTGCATCCTTTGCTTAAATGGTTCAAAGACAAGAAGCTCCTCCCTTCTTTGATTTAAGATCAGGTTAGATGGTTGTGTGCTGCTTACCTATTACAGTGACACTGCCAATGTTATGTTGTAATCAAACAAATAGAAATGTCTTTTTCGTGCAGTGCTGCACACAAAATTCGCATCAGTCATTCATTCAATTGTTGGATATGAAGTAGAAAAAACTATCTTCACTGTGGCCTCCAAAAAAATGGCTATCTTTAATTAAATTGATCAAGTCAAAGTTTATTTCTAAAGCATATTTAAAAATTACCTTGGTTGACCAAAGTGCTGTACAGGAATACAAAATAATAATGCATACATGTAATATTAATAAAAACAGCAATGGAATAAAACGAACACAATATGAAAAAACAAATGTGTAAGAATAATATAAATTAAAAATAAAAACATTTAAACAAGAGTAAAAGAGATAGGATCAAATAGGCCAGATAAATATTTTTTGCATTGTTGCAAGTCATTTTACGTCATATTTAGACATAAAGAAGTAAATATCTTTTTGAGAAGTTTGATACATTGAAACTTTAAAGTTTTACAGTCACAAACTTATTTCAGCAAACATTGACAGAATAGTCCTCTCAAATGTAGCCATTCAGCCTCAGCCTTTAAAATATTGGTCAGATTTAAATACACACATAGACTGCACATGTGTACAGTTTGTCGAGACAGGCTGTAGAGACTAGTGGGTCATATGCATCAAATTCGGTCATTTTGCTCTATCTTCTCTGTAGGTATGGTTCTATGACTTCTCACGGACTTTACCAAAGTTGATTATGTCAGAAAATGCATGTTTTATTGTATGCAGTATATTTGTGTTTTACCACAGTGCAGTTGCACTCAGGGACCTTTAATGTTCACCAAAGTGTGTTAACTGAATTTGCACATTGTTGCTCTAAAAAATCTCTACTATGTCGCAGCCTTGAACAGATAATGACTCCGTCTTTGATTTGTAAACTTAAATCTCTCAAATGAGTGGGTTTTATGGGGTTTTTTATGTGTTTGTTAAAAAAATTAAAAACAACAACATGAATGGCTGGCATTACCATGATGCTATCATGCTGACCATTTTAATGAATTAAGAAGATCCCTTGAGTTAATTGACAACCTCTGTCAACTTCTGATAGATTACACTTCCAACCACTGAGCTGATTAAAACTATCATGGTCAAAATATACAAAAAAAAACTCCATGATGCTCCTGCCAAATGCTATATCAGGTCCAAACACATTATTTGTACCTGCTGATGACAAAGCTGCAGATAAACCTCTTGATTTGTTTTGTTACCACCTTGATCTAATGCTCAGTGTTTCTGTCTCTGTGGTGCAGCAGAGAAGGTCAGCTCAGACAGCAACACCAATGACAAGCTGAAGAGAGACACCTCATCGTCTGGAACAGAGATGGCCCCCGCTGAGCGTCTGCGGCCCATCGGGGCCTCGGCAGAGGAGGCGGTGTGTGAGAGCGAGGGTAAGCTCTCCTCAGAAACCAAGCAACAGGAGGAAAGTGGAGGAGGAGAAAGGCCGGTGCACATCATCATCAAATCCCAGGAGGACTCTGGCAGTGAGAGAAAAGATAGCCAGGGGCTGCCTCAGTGTTTACCTCCAATCATCTAACAGGGAAAAAGACATGCTGCTTTCATGACAAGTGGGAAATGAGCCTCATCGGACTCAGTCATCATTTGTCCCACATGTAAGCAACCGAGCTTAGTTTGGACCTGCTCACATAGAAAATTAGATGATCCCTGAAGTTGTTCTTAACACAAACACATCATGGTGTTTGTGATCTCACATGATCAAAAAGCATTTTGGGGGATGTCAGGCCAAAGTTTGTGAGTTTCATGTTGGAAATTGGCTCAGGTGGACGTTGGTGTAAAGATAAGAAATTAGATCTCCCACGGGGTGAACACTGAACATTGATTACCAGTAAAGAAGGAGATCCTGTTTTTTTGTTTCATGTGTGGAGTCTTGGTGATACGGTGTCTTCTCTTAAAGTTTCATCAAAGAGAAGCAAATCAACTAGTCACTACATGCTAAATAAAAAATGAAGATGCATTTGCAGGCAGGTTTTCACTCAACTGAGACATCAGACCATCGTTATCAAGACAATGCACAATTTGATTCAAGGTCAAACCGTTAAAAAATCTCATTCAAACAAATGAAATATTTTGCTGACAATTTCCCCCCGTAACATCTGGATCATAATCTTCGATAAGCAGATTAGATTCTCACACCTATAGATTTTTTAGTTTCCATATCAAAATAGCTATAAGTGCATGTGCTGATGAAAAATTTTAGAAAACAAACTTTTTTTGTTTATCAGGTTTTTTTCCCTTTAGACGTTTTAGTATCAAACATAATGATTACATGTGTGCAATAAAGGCTGAGCCAAAAATGTTTTTTTTAAGTTAACAAAAATCATTTTTTTTCAGTGTAGAATGCAGTAAGTGAGATATTGATTATAAGTGATTTCACTTATTTATTATAAAGTATGTTTAATATTTGTGTATCAATGTGATTCAAAACAGAAGACATATGAATTTGTAATAGAATTTATTGTAAATATTCCTGCTCTGTTTTCCTATGTATGTGTAACTGAAAACATATTTTAAGAAAACGTTTGATGTAAGTGTTGAGAGGTTAGACAAGGTTTTACTTGTTGTGATGTTTCTCTATGAAAACATTTTGTATGTCTGTGTTGTTCATATTTTTGTATTAGAAACAAAAAGACAATCCTATTATTATTATTGATAGTTTGTGCCTTGCAGTATTAGAAAATTTGCACTTTACTATCGTGTGTGTACACTTGGATTAGAAACTGTTGGATTCACATGATTCTGACTCTTCTGCCGGGATCCCTTTATTTGAAAAATTCATCAAATACAAGAAAAAATGAAATGTTTCATTATAATTTATCTTTTTACTATAGTGAAATGTCTTTGGTCGCCAACAGAGATCCAAAGTAAGATGGAAGATTGACCCATGCCCTCACTTTCTATTAGTTTAACCAGCAGAGAAGCTGAGAGGATGGACTGTAGCTGATGTGGGAAGTAAAAGTAGATGATTATGTTTCTTTTAATGAAATAAAAAATGCTTTGAATATTTGTTCCTCTCATATTCCTTATTTTTCTCAAGTTTGTGGTATTTGGTGCATTATTCCCTGTTATGTAAATTAATCAGTTATGGGTGTTGTCAAAATCAAACAACAATCACGAATGGAAATGGCTATGAAAAGATAGACAAACAGATAGATAGATATGTTGATGGACAGACGGGTAGATTGACAAGATAGATAGATAGATAGATAGATAGATAGATAGATAGATAGATAGATAGATAGATAGAAGCCTTTGTAGCCAACTTAATGCACGGTGCTGCCATCTTCTGTTGTATCAAGGAGTTACAAGTGAAGTAGTGAGTTTGGTCCAGAGCTTTCATAGGCTTACACATAGTAAATGTATAATAGTATTGTTTTAAAGTCTTTGAACGTTTGTTTTGGATGATAAGTGCATCAATCAAAAATGTTTATTTCAGTTTGACACTACATATTGCATTAAGCTGAAAAACGCAGACCAGTCATTTAATGATCAGAGGATTTGGCCCAAAGCAGGAGCCCTATGTACTTACTGAAATGATTTTAACTCGATATTGGCTTCCATAAAGCCATTTACTGGAAAATAAATAAATAAATAAATACAAGCGCGAAAAGGAGAAGAAAAAAGATAAATTGTTTGCCTAGGGCAACTTCTCAGGGTGGTACAAAAATGATAAGTATTCAGTCAGGCATAAAGGAAAATAAGCAGCTCATCCAATCTCATTTCTACTGGAGAGTAAGATAAGAATAAATCTTAAATAAATAACTTTTAAATTTTGTTAATTTGCAAGTCATAGATTATTCTAATATCCAAACATTTATCCTCAGCCGGTCGTCTTCAAGAAGAAGCATCCTGTGACACATCTGACTATTGACAGTAAGACGTTGAAGTGACCTTACAAAATCATACCATGAAGAATTAATTACATCTTTATTAAATTTAAGGCTGTGATCTTAATTCGGTGTTAAACAGTTTTATTCCCTTTTTGTTGAGTTTGCGCCACACAACAGCGACGGGCGGACACGTATTTTGGCCCTCACGGTGTGCCGTAGCTGTAAAGATGGCGGCCGTGTCGCTGGTTAGCCGTCCTGTGAGTGCCCTTCCGAAGGTTTCAGGTGAGCAATGTTTAAACAGCGGTCATTTCACATTTGTTAAATCAGTGTATTGTGAATCAACTTCATGTTCATATATTTATACATATGTTATTTTCTTCTAGGCTCACAGTTAGGTGACATTATCTGCTAGAGTGACCTTGCTAACAGGCTCTGCTAGGCTAGTTACTGCTAACAAGGGCTGTAGCAAGCAAGTAGTTTATATATAGAGGTATTCTGAAATGTGCCTTATGATCATATAGATATCTGAATTATGGAAAGGTATCGACAGTGTTAGAGAAATGTCATTTAGTGATGGCTTTGCTGAGCATCAGCTGTCACCTTTCTAGACTGTCGAGTTGACGAGACGCCTGTGACGGACGTTTGCTCCAAAAACTTTCCACCTTTTAAAAAAACTAAAGTCATTATTATTGCCTCTATGGATCGGTAAAACAGGTCTGACTTTGGCTGATCACCCAGCGATACTGATGCGATGTGCACTTGTTTACAGTGTGGTGTTAATCACAGACTATTCAACCACATATCTCAAAGCTCTCTGACTCAATGTGCTAAACACTCAATGATTATCTTGCTCTTCTTACTAAGGCTGTTGATTTAGTTTAGTTTTACATGTAAGGTTGCACCCAGCCTATTACCATAAGGCTTTGTTCCTGTTGTTAATTTTCTCATGGTCCACATTGCTCTCCACATGCACAAGTAAAAATCAGGTCATTTAGTCTGATGGTGAATAAATGAATAGATTAATTTTGAACATGTAAGAGTGAAATAAAGAAAAAATATAATAGAAAACTCGTCCATCCATTATCTAAACCGGTGTAGATAATGGATGGTAAATGGATAATATTTCTTTTAGTCTTTTTCTATATTCATGGAACAGTAATAAAAAGCAGAACAGGAAAACCCTGTAAAATTGTTCATATATTAGGCCTGTACTTAAACAATAGACAACAATACTCCTTGCCGATTAGTGTTTCAATTTGGATTTTGTAGAACTGACTTGGCCTCAATTACATGAGCTAAGTACTAAATGACCCCTTTAGCAAAGTGCATTTCACAAAATATAACTACCAACTAATACATCATCCATCCATTATTTATACCGCTTAACTCTTTTGGGGATCTCCCAGCTGACATTGGGCAAGAAGGGTACACTCTGAACCAGTCGTCAGCAAATTGCAGGGCCACATAAAGAGACAGACAACCATTCACTCTCACACTCACATTTAAGGGCAATTTGGAGTCAACCTAATGAGCATGTTTTTGATCTGTGGGAGGAAGCCAGAGTGCCCGGAGCGAACCCACACGTGCATGGGGAGAACATGCAAACTGCACACAGAAAGGCCCTGACCAACATGGGGATCAAACTAGCAGCATTCCTGCTATAAGGCGCATGCTCTACCTGTTGCACCATTCAACAAAATGTTTTGGGTTTTTTTGCCTTTTTTTTTTTTTTTTTACAGCTGATCCACCTCAAAAGAATCTTCAAAAACATAGGGGGGGAGGGAGGGGGGATATTGTGAACAAACTGACATGTTGCAAATAAGCACTTAACTTTGGCTGTGTCCCTCCTCTATCAACAGCCAGCTACTGCCCTGCTGTTCTGTCTGCTGTGACTGTCTCCACAGTCCAGCAGAGGAAGCTGCACCATGCCGTCATCCCTAAAGGGAAAGGAGGACGCTCCTCCTCCAGTGGAATAGCAGCAACAGTGTTTGGTGCCACAGGTTTTCTGGGTCGATATGTAGTCAACAGGCTGGGTAAGTTAAATATATATACATACACAGTGCCCAGCATAAATGAGTACACCTTCTATTAGTATTTTGTGGTATAGTATGCATTAGAAAATGTAGGTTTTGAAAGGAAACTAAAGGTTTTCTGACAGATATGAAGGGATGTACTCATTTATGCTGAGCACTGTATCTTCTGTGTTTCTACTAATGTTTGTATGATCTTGATGAACTAAGGCCTAAGGCCTATTTCTGATCACCAGGTTAGATGCACTGCATGGCATTTAGAGTTTTAAAAGCCCATATTAGGACTTTTTGGGTTTTATACGCAGTTATAAATGGGTTTTAAAAGTGTCTTTCCCATTATAGAGCACCTCTTTGCACAAGACAATAAAGTCTGCAGCTTTAAGATTCTCCTTCTGTAAAAAGCAGCAGTGGCTGTCTAGACGGCTGGCTCTGCAGGCCCCCCAAGTAGACCTACCACTGTGATTTTCTATCACTGTTATGTCCGTTGTTCAAGCCCATGATCTTCGTGTAACAAAACCCAGGACAGAGCATAGACTACAGAGAGAATGCCAAATACCACAAAGATAATCATTCAACCTATCAGAACAGACTGGGCCCATGTAAAGAAAGGGGCATTAATGTAACTAGAGCTCAGACACAATGCAAATGGAGGCGGATACACTAGCCCCGTTTACATGACAAAATTATCACCAGAGAAAGAAAGGTTTTTCCTTTGTGTTTTGAAAAGTGCTCCGCGTTCACACGGATCTGTGAGAACTACTGAAAATGCGGTGGTAGCATGCCAGGCCAGCAGTTAGCGATGTAGGTTTGTAGTGAAACAGCGGTGTCACAATACGCGTCTGTGCACCAACACTTTAAGGTGAAGAAAAACTTTTCAGTTATATTCGCCAAGAACTCAGTCCTAACAATGCGTCTCTGCTGGTCAGAGTATTGCCGCAGCAAATCCACATTTTCTTGGAGGAGCGATAACAAACCAAGCACAGTAAGCACGTTTTTGTTGTTTTATGTGTGCACGCAACCTCTGTCTGAAAGAGTACTGCGCATGTGCCGCGCGTCACCATTTTCCTTGACAACACTGATTCCTCTTTACATGCAGACGGATACGAAAGCATTTTCAAAACTTTTCACTCTGGATCCTGGTTTCAAAAGCTTGCAAATTCCGGCACTCCAGGCACCATTCTCGTGTAAACAGAAGGGGTAGAAGCAACAAAACTCTCCATTTTCATCTGATTTCGTTGTCGTGTATACGGCCCCTAAGAATGTGAAAACAGACACAATTGTGAACATACTTTAGAAGTTATCGAAATCAAATGTTTTAACCTAAGTTAAAGCAAAATAGGACCACTTTAATTTTTTAATTTGTGCTGTAAAGGCACGTGGATACAAAGTATATCTGCAAAAGTGGGGCCTGAGATGTAATCAAGACCCCAAATGCAATTTTAGCTAAACATACATTTTTTAAAAGATTATTTTTTAGGCATTTTATGCCTTTATTGACAGGAGAGAGAGACAGTGGATAGCCTGTTTACATTTGACACTTGGTCTAACTGAAGGGGCGAGGCCTTGTGGAAGGTTGACTTCAGTGTTTAACCTCTGTTGACATTGATTTGTGAAAAATGGTTTTTTTCATCAGAGTTATGAATTTTATTTGAATTTCTGAGTGGTTTTCTGTTGCTTCCTTAATCTCATATTTGTATCACACTGACGTATTGATAACTGTTTAGAGTCCTATGTTTTTGATTTATTGATGTTTTGCAGGTCGTATTGGCTCTCAGATCATAATCCCTCACCGCAATGATCAATATGAAGTCATGTACTTGAGGCCCATGGGTGATCTTGGACAAATCCTTTTCATGGTAAGATCCAGAAGGATACACAGGCATCTTCCAGTATTTTAACAAAAGTCGTGGTAAACCTGCATGTATGCACACATTTAAAACTTCTCACATGGCTCATATATTCTGTGTCTGTTGTCTCGTGCTGCAGGAGTGGGACGCCAGGAACAAAGACTCTATCAGCAGGGCACTGGAGCACTCCAATGTGGTCATCAACCTTGTGGGCAGAGAGTGGGAGACAAAGTAAACCTGAAGCTGAGTAGTCTCAAAGTATCCAGTAAAAACAGTTTCAGAGAGTTAACATGTTTGCCCCCTTCTTTTGTAGGAACTATAGCTTCGAGGACGTCTTTGTGAACATCCCACAGCAGATTGCCAAGGCAGCCAGACAGGCCGGCATCACAAAGTTCATCCATATGTCTCACCTCAACGCTGATATCCGCAGTCCATCCAAATACCTAAGAAACAAGGTAAAACGGTCTTTCCACAAGCTGCACGTCTCTTTTGCTCATACAAACATCATTTGTTGGACATTTTGGTCGATGCCAGCCACTCTCTGCACACCATCATCAGCAACCAGAGGAGCCTGTTCAGCCCAAGACTGCTCCTTCCCAAGTACCCGACCAACACACTGAGAAACTCTTTTGTCCCTCAGGCCATCAGACTGTACAGCTCCTCACTCAGGGGGGAGGGGGAGTAACAGGAAGACAGTGGATGGGAAGGAGCCTGTAGTTATATTTTTATTTTTATTATTTATATTTTTGTTTTTTACTTTTCTGATCCCTGTGTGCTTATTTAATTAGTGTGCTTGCTATGTTGCTAGAATCCTAATTTCCTAAGGGAGTCTTCCCAAGGGATTAACACATTTCTGTCTAATCTAATCTAATTTGTTTCAACAGACAGCATTTGAAGTAGTAACCCTTATGAACATCTTGTTATCATCATAAGTCCTGTCACACATGCAGCTCTGAAGTCACCTAACCAAAAAATTTCTGGACTTGCTTGTCCACACTTGCTCTCACAGCAGACATATTTATTCAGACTACATTATTTCTTCAGTTGGTTGTTTCTTGCTCCTTCACCATAGTTTGTCGGGGAGACTGCAGTGAGGGATGAGTTTCCTGAAGCCATCATCATGAAGCCCTCTGAGATGTTTGGGAGGGAGGACCGATTCTTCAACTATTACGCAAGTAAGATAGCTGTTTGTGTGCGTTAGAGAAGATGTCAGAGGGAGAAACCCCTGAGCACTTAAAGATTTAAAAAGGCACAAAGGAGGAAACAAGAATATATCTTGGTTTTTATAGCTTTGTTCAAGAAAAAGCACGAGTCAGTGCCAAAAAAAAATTATAGTGTGTATAGGTAGAGGATGTTACAAGTGCAATATGTACAGTAGATAATGATATTGTTTTAATCTTTTTAAAGCGATGCTCCGAGGCTTTTTGCTGCTGTGACAACAAAATGCTGACTATCTCACCTCATGCTTCTGTTTGTATTGGATACGTCGTGTGTCTGTTGTTTTAGGTTATGATTGTTTTTATGGTTTTTATTGTTTGTATTGTGAGTTTCTGCTGTCATATTGTAATTTTGGTTTTATCTGCTGCACACCAAATCATCCTTATAAGGGACAATTATTAAAGTGAAGTTGAAAATGTTAAAATATACTATTCATTCACATCTGTTTTAGCATTCTGATACCAGGTGATAATGCTCAATGCTGTGTGCACATTTTAATGAATACAAAAACAGGTTACTGTCTGATACTTTCTGATACTACATCTGAGATTTACAACAAATCAAGTTTTGTATACTGATACACAATCTGCAGTCGGTCCAGACAGAGTCAAGAGATAGCTAAGCTGCTTTGTTTACATCCTAAGATGTATTTGTTATGAGCTCCTTTTCACATCATCAGTGAAGACATTGGTAATAAAGCGAGAGACCCCAAGCAGTCAGCTTTATATCTAAATGCCCAAAACTGATGTTAATGCGCGTACACATGTTCATGTCACTGCTCTGCATAAACAGTGCTAAAAAAAAAAATATTTTAAGGAGGAACCTCACGTTAAGATGTCTGTTAAGTGCTGAAGAATTTAGCACTTTAGCATTGAGGTTGTCGGGAGTCTGTCTCTTGGTCGTTAAAAAGTCTTCACTGTCTAACAGAGTTCTTGTGCTAAAGCCAAACTTTAAATCTTTTTCAGACATGCGCTGGTTTGGGAGTGCTATTCCGCTCATTGGCAGGGGAAAGCAGACAGTGAAGCAGCCTGTTTATGTAAGTTTTTCGTATCTGTTGATTTTTTTTGCATTAATTTATTTACATTTTCAGTGTTAATTTCAAGGTTATTTTTCACTAAAGAACAGATGTAAACATTTATTATTAATGTCTGATTGACATGACTGATATTATTATAATTACAATCAGGAGTATCTACAGGAATTGAACTGCATTTTAATTTATTATCTATAAATATGATACATAACTTTGAAAGCCTCTCCACTTGTAAACTGCATCTGAAAGCCATGTAACAACTAAAGTTTAAATAATTTCTTTTAGAAATACACTACATTTCACTTTTTATTACAGATACTGTTACAGGTTATGTTGGTTTTGCTTTATTTTAAAATGAATTTATGGGTCTGTTTCTGTAACATGCTCATTGCTTGTACTTACCCTGGCAATGATCTCCATGATCAGGAGAGGACAGAAAGAGAGATGCATCTAAAAATGTCCCAAACTTCTTACACTTCCTGTTTCATGACGTTTCTGCTCAGTCTGTCCTGCACACCCTTTATGTGTGGCATGTAGAGGCACCATAAGTGATTGTGGGATCACAGTATTTTACATTAATAGTTCACATTAGCCCTGTTTTATCATAATGAAACAACACTGTAAAATCAAATCAACTCTCTTTTCTCGCACAGGTGGTGGACGTAGCCAAGGCCATCGTCAATGCTATCAGAGATCCTGATGCAAACGGGAAAACATACACACTTGTAGGGTACGTGGTTATAGTTGCATTAAACACCCCCTGAAGTTCTGCTGATATATTCATATACTGACATTTAAAAATAATCATCATTTGGACTGAGTGAGTTGGTTTTCTTTGAGGAGAAAGACAATGGAGTGAAATCGTTTGTCCACACTTGATGAAAATTCTGCCAAAGCAAAATGTTGATTCAAGTCTCCTGATCCTTAGAGAGGCCAAAAGAATAACGATAACAGCAGTAAAGAAAAATATCACCTGCAGATGGTTGAATCCTGACCCTCCCACAGCAGAAGAATGGATAAATACAGTCAGTGATATTTACATGATGGAAAAAAATCACCTGTTTAATTAATCAACAAATCAACAAATTTAATAAGACATGGTTAAAATGGATATCCTTTCTTAAAAAGACCCAATCTATCTGAGGGGTACGTCTGTGTAGATTCTCATTCATCCAGGTCATGGTCATTCTGAAAATTCAAAAGCAAGGCAACTGGACTGTGTAGAGTTTGTTGGGAAGACGTTTCACTTCTCATCCAAGAAGCTTCTTCAGTTCCGAACTGAAGAACTGAAGAAGCTTCTTGGATGAGAAGTGAAACGTCTTCCCAACAAACTCTACACAGTCCAGTTGCCTTGCTTTTGAATTTTCAGAATATCTGAAGGGTACGAAAATGGAAGATTGTCTCCCCCTCACACCACAATGCAAATGAGATTAAAGGCTGTCTACTATTCTACAGTAGTATTGTCCATACTTATCTCAGAGCTCCGAGGTTCACCCTCCTGCTGAGGTGCAGAATCTCTTGTCTGTTTGTTTTTGTTAGATACATCCTGTTATTAATGTGTCACAAAAAAAGACTGTTCCAGGACCCCCTAAGTATGAGTATAAGTAAGTGTAACTGAAATGTTATATTTTGATCTTGTTGGGAGGTCTGAGGGGGAAAAAAGAGGGTGCTGCATCAAAGATGAACAATGAGCATTAGAGATGGACAATGAGAGAAGACTGGAACAAGGACTCTGGCCGAGAGCGAGAACTCGGTAGTGAAGACTTGTGGAAAGTGAGGATTTTTACTTGTAAACTGAAGTTTCAAAAAATGGAGAAGTGTTGGTTAATGATGGACACTATATTATTGCTCTTTGACCGGAAATTGATATGGAAATTTGAATAGTTGTTATTGATGCAACACTCTGAAAATAAAAAAATAAAACATTAATTAATTAATTAAAAGCTCTCTCTCTAATCCGACACGTTAGACTTACGGATATGTTGCATGTTAATGCTCATTTAAATTGGACAGTAATTGTAATAATAATTTTCATATAATTCATTTAATTGCACAGGTTCATTTTGTTGTTGTTTTTTAATCTTAGCAAAGGATGTAAAGTTTGTGCCAACATGTGTCTGTCTCAAAAACAAATCAATAGTATTGATTTTGACCAGATTTTCTTGGAATGTTGATCATGGCACAAGAAGTGATTTTGGTGATTAAACAAATCTGGATCAGACCCCAAAATTCCTAAAAAGGGTGTAAACATTGGGAAATGGGTCAGCGTTTGACATTTTTGCTTTTGGCTGATAGTTACCTTGGCAGATGTTTGTGTTCTGAGCTTCTAGTTTATTAAGAGATCAAAAGATTTTTGTGAATGACTGATCAGAACATACTGAGAGCTGCTGTGACTGAAAGTCAAATGCTTATTACATCACAGATCTCCCTGTCTGAGCTCAATAACTCAAAAACTAATCAAAGAATAATTAGTGGAAGTGCAATAAGTGATAAAGAGCAGCATGTTAGCTTATATTCATCCGAGATCTTTCCAGTGTCCCTCTGAAATGATGTGATGATGTAGGCTACTTAGAAAAGTGTCATTTCTGCCCAAAGTTTCGTTGTGGTTGTTTGGAATTGTCATTTTGTTTTGTTTGCAAATTTCTTATGGCCATGTCTGTATAAGGTATGTCAGAATCATGTAATTCTGTTGATATGTGGAAATACAAAACACCTCTCAAAAAAACTGATCAAAGGATTTTGATGAAACTTTCAGAGAATGTTCGTCATGTCACAGGAAAACTGATTACATTTTAGTGGTGATTTGAATTCAATGTGAATTTTGGAAAGGATTTGTGAACAGTGTGTGGCAGGTCAGATTTCCACATCTCCTCTGATAACTTGGCTAAGAATGTCAGAGATGCCTTGGTGGAGGATTGTGTTATTAGAGCACTTCTAGTTAACACTGTCTTTTCTTTTTTCTGTTTAGTCCCAACCGTTACCTCCTCCATGACCTGGTGGAGTACATCTACGCTGTGGCACACAGACCTTATTTGCCGTACCCCCTGCCCCGCCCTCTCTATCAGTAAGTTCATGAAAACATTTTGTCTGCTGTCTTCTCTCTTTGGCTGGTGTTACATGGTGTTTATATATGGCAGAAGATCAGGTGTGTTTTATTTTACATCGTTGTTTGTTTTTTAAATGTTCTTGGAGATGCTCATGTAAAACATATACATTGTTGTCTTCTAAAATACAGCTTATAAAGAATTCTAAAGTTTTAGAAGCTTTGACAACCATTTAGTAAGTTATTTGTTATCTAATAAGGTGATAGCGGGATACTCAAAAGTATTTATTATCTGGAAAACCTCTCCCTTTACAAGGGAGCTAAAAAAGTAAAAGCTGATCCAAAATAAAAATCCAACAAAGCGCCGGAGGAATATTTGGTTGATTTATCTTTTTTTTCTTTTTCAGCATGATTGCTCAGATTTTCGCCATGAATCCATTCGAGCCCTGGACGACCCCTGACAAAATTGACAGGGTGAGAACAACAAAATTATGATTCAGCTCTCAAATTCTTTAACTTTTAGGGTAGTAATTCACCCTTTTCAAAGAGAACTTTAAACCATAATAGTGTTTTGTTTTCCAGTTTCACATTACAGACATGAAGTACCCAGGACTTCCAGGTCTGGAGGATCTTGGCATCAATCCTTCCACGGTAGAACAAAAGGCCATTGAGGTCCTGCGCCGTCACCGCCGTTACCGCTACCTGGAAGCTGATCTGGAAGACGCAAAGCCAGCTAAGCCCGTCAATTATTAGCCCTTCTTAGCAACCAGAGGGTGTCTGTATGTCAAAATTCTCTTTAACTGTATTCTGTAAATAAAACAAATATCCTCTAAACTTTTGCTTTTTTCATGTTTTTTTTCTGCCTATTCACACATTGCTATTTTCACAGTTCATCTCAGGAGGTTTTTCTTATTCCAGTCCAATACAAGATCTCATTTGTTCTTAATAGTGATAAGGGTTTGCCAAACTGCAAACAACACCCTTTCAACCTAACTTTGGATCAACCTGCTAACAGATGAAGAGGTGGAGTTGAGGTGGGGCTTGAGGCTGCCTTACTAAGAGCTGCATCCCTGCTGGCTTGTATACATGTCCACCATGCCCTTAAGTACATGTAACAAAAAATCCTGAATAAATTAAAAATCTGCAAGATGATAAATGAAAGTGACACTCCTGTACAGTAAAAGGACAAAAAATACAGTAACCTACAGACCAAAGCATGTATTTAAACCAGCTTGTAATTCTGTTTGTTTCAGCCTCAAAACATGTATTTTTTCCATCCATTATAATTTTAGCTCCAGAGTTTCTACAGTCAGCCTCAAGCAGGCATGCAGGACCGCAATTGTTGGTACTTCTACATCAGCTTTATATTTTAATACCACAGGTTGATGTTGGAAACATTCATGGACTGTTAAAAAGACTAACTTCCTCAAAAATATAGAATTCTATAGCTCTGTGATGCCATTTGTTTACCACTTTGGGTCTCCATATTCCATATTTTGATTTCTACCTGGACTCCATAACAGACAATCGTTAATGCCTCAGGCACAGCATCTCTGCAGACAGCCAATACCTCCTTCTGCTGCAGCCGCTCTGTGCCTCCACGCCAGAGTGATGTCACCGAGCGAGATAGAGACCTTTATTTCTACAGAATAACGATGATGTTTTCAAGTTAGGAGTCCAATCAGTGCACTTCTGATTCGCCAAAGTGCTTCTGTGGTGAGAGAATTTTAAGGCAGATGCGATGAGGGGCAAAAATCATGAAAAAAAATGTGCTGCACAATGCTGAAGAAGTTTGCAAACAGACAGGACTTTACTCAAACTAAACATCAACAGTGACATCTCCTCTGACCTTGGGCTTATACGGCTCATCACTGCTCTGGTTCAGTCAGCTTCCTGAAATCCCCCCTCTATCCTGGCCCATAGGCAAAACCTGATGCTGCAGCAGCTCACCTTGAGTGAGACCTTCTCAAAGTAATTAGCAACTGGTGTGGACTGAACCATTATGTGTTGGAGGGGTGAGAGGGGCCTCAGACAGCCTCCACTATTTTTTTAAATACAGAGTAAAAAAAATCTCATCCAATTTATTCAGCCAATTTTAAGTTAGTTATGAGACTAAATACAAAAAAAAAAAAAAAAAATCATTTTTTACTTTTTTTTTCAGGCTATCTGAGTCCCCACCCCCATCTGGGCCCTGGTAATCAGTCCCCTTTTTCCCCCCACTTCGACGCCCCAGATTATGGGTATGTTTTATTTCTTTTGAACGTAAAGGCAGCTGTTTTTTCCCGTCGACCTCAGCTGACAAGAGGTTGCTGCACAAGAGAAATAAATCAGCACAGAGCCATAGCACATGAAGTGAGCCATAGTGCGTGGAACTGGTCAATTTTCAGTATCCTCAGTATTATAAATTGATTAAACATATTATTTTCCACATCCTGAAACTTCTATGTCTGCCTGTGCCTAATAAATCCCAATAAAGCGTGAAGACTTATGATTCATGTTTTTTTGTGTCTTATTCTGTGCATGGAGACACCAAATGTCTTTCACCTCAGCGCTCTCGCACTCTCTTGTCCAATTACATTATTTAATGCTTGCAGAGGCAAAATCAACTGAAAAGCTTAATTTTAGGAAAACAATGATAGCATTTTTTCATTAATCACCTCTATATATGAACCTCTGATCATACTCTGGCCACCATAAAGTGACTTTGAAGAATTTGGCCCAAGGCTAAACTTTATTGCCGACCCCTGCTCTAATCAAAGGGTGGTTGAGCTTTAGAGGCATAGTGAAGCCAGCCCTGTACCTTGAAACCTCTGTTATATTGTTATTGTGTGATGATAGTGTCTAATCAGCCCGCCTCGTCAGTCTTTAGTCAGTGACCTACAGCAGCTGATCTTATTCTGGGTCTTCATAACAAAATGGTACCAACCATATCTTTTTTTAACTTCAGTGATTTACACTTTTTTAGTTCTAAAACAGGAATTAGACAAATTAAATCAGGAAAAGTTACTAGAGGAGCATGAGGTGAAGGAAGAAAATGTTATCTTAGAGATAAGACGCTCCCTGTTGTGCATTAAGAGCTGTAAAACGTGGGGAGGAAACTTATTGCCATAAAAATCAGAATGGCAGTGAAGTGAGCCACAATGAGGGCACATCTGCTGAAAGCTGGAAAAATTGGAGCCTTTTTAGTTTTCATATATATCCTCATCTTCTTAAGTGCAAACTGGAGATCAGACAGCCCCTCTGCAGGAGGATCCAGCAGTCATGAATTCATCAGGAGACTGAACAGGATTGAGCACACTCTCAACAAGCTGGGTGAGTGTTAAGTCGAACAAGAAGGTCTGCTATATCTCAGCTCTGATTGTATTATTTTAAAATGTTTTTAAGCTTCGTAGAGTTTCATTGTTACTGTAAGCAAGGCCGCTCATTAGGGGGAATAAAGGGGAAAGCTTTCCTGAGCCCAAAGTATTGTAATAATTGTATTTATTCTGATGATGTGCCTTGTAAATGAGATCCTGATCTCAATGGGAATTATCTGGTTGAATAAAATAAAGTCATGTAGGGGCCCTCAAGAGTTACATCCCAAATTTAGACCATGATTTTTTTATTTTAAACATAAACACTTACCATTTCTTAATACAGTAGAAAAAAAATTGTATTTGTTGTTTCCTGTTTCAAAGTGTAAACGTCCTCCTGCTGAAATGTTAATTTTAATGCTGTGAATGGGACAATACAATCAGTCCCTCCAGGAAATCAGGATTTCATGATCACAACAATCAGCTCAAATTCAGTCAAGCCTCACGAATTCAGCGTGGCCTTGCGAATCTGTCAAATCACTGCAACTCTGGCCAATCATCATAGCTCCAGAATGCCTGCATACTGCCCGCCCTGCCCCTCCCTCCCCAAATCAGGGCATATCATTTATTTTATATTTCATTTTGTTTAAGGTTACATAAAACACCATAAGAAGTTGCAGGCTGATCTGCTGTGGTGATGTTTGAAAAAAAAAAGAAAGCTTTAAAGCATTGCAACCTTTCCTGAAACAAAAAAAAAAAAAAATCCACTATCACAAAAATTGGACACGAAATCCTGAAGGGACTGTTTAATGCAACAATTTTTACAATAATGTTTGGCTGTAAGCCGTTGTTAGACCTGGAACAAGTGTTTTTAATTTCTTTTTGTCAGCTCCAAAGTTGCCCAGAGCAACAGTACTTATCCAACATGTTAATATTATTATTGTCTTTTTTCAGCATGTATTTTAATTTTTGGACTTTTATTCCTGTGTTTAAGTGACAGGACAGTGGTAAAGGCGCCACAGACCACATTTAGACCAGGCCAGGCACCTCTGGACATAGATATTATTAAATGACAACCTCTTCTGTGGGCAGGGCCTGACTGTGAGTACAGGATACAAGGAACAGTTTTGAACCACAGTTTTGTATCTGTGGCACAGTCCGTCACATTTTCAATGAATGAAGAGCTTTTAGGTTTCAGTTTGACATTCTTCCCCTGTATTTAACTGCAAAGAGAGTCCGACCAGATATTGCGGCAGTGTTTCATTTCTTTCATTTAGCTAATAAATTCAAAGAGAAACTAAACCAATGTACCTGAAAGTTGGATTATTTACACTCACACATCACACATGTAGAGGTGACCAGCGTTTATCTATTTATTTATGTATTTATATACTTATTTATTACACACAGGTATAGAAAGACAATGCACATGGAAGTATATAAAAAGCATGTGTAGGAGTGGTAGATCCTGCTGACGGCTTTTAAAAACACACCCTAGATACACAACGAAGATAACACTATCACCAAAACAAGATATCAAACATCAAACATGAAGAGCAGTAATTTTGTTCAAAAGAAGCCAAGAAAATTATTATAATATCACAAAGAGCAGGTAACAGAATAAGAGAAGAAAGGTGTTGAGGAACACTAAATAAATGACATTTTCTGAGACGTGGTTACTGCTACAGCTGTGAAGGTGATTAAAAAAAATAAAATTACTTAGTCTACTACCACGTGTATACAGACAAAAACAGAGGACATCGTCAAATGTATGTCTGTTCCATAAGATAACTCCTCAATATTAGATTAAAAACTGAATTTTGAACAGGTGAACATGAATATTTTAAGCTTATCTAGTTGAAAAACTATGAAAAAATGTGTTTTAGAAAAAAAGGGGCACTTGGTACTAAAGATTTGGAGAAGGTGGCTAAACTAACAAGTCAGTGTATTATTTCAAGCCTTTTAATTCAACAAAATAGTGAAAAAATAGAAATATGTGCTTTATAGTCAGCCATCAGAATATAACTCCATAGCCAGAATAATTTGTTGGTGAGATGCTGTAACTTATTTTTAGTTTGAGGTGAAAAAGGGGTTTGGAGAAAACATTAATTAGTATTTTAATTCCTTTTGCTCGTTTGCGAAACAGAATTTCTCTTCCTGAATGAAACAGAGTTTACTGACAAAATAATAAAAGTCTTCGTGTATTCTTAACACTTTCTTCTTTTTCACATTTCCACCAAAGCAAAGGTGATAGAAGAAAAGGATAAAAAGGACTTGATGGCTGTCGTAAAAAAAGAAAAAGAGAAGACTGTGTGGACGAAGTTGTATCCAAACTCCTTCCTGTTTGAAAAGTGGGGAGAGGGTCTGTCAGAGAAGGAGCAGAAGGAGGCTGAAGCTTTGTTTAATCTTTACGGATATAATGCATTTCTCAGTAACCAGCTGCCACTTGACAGGGAACTTCCAGAGACAAGAGGTGTCAGGTAAGTTTGTTCAGACAACACGTACAATACTGTTCTCTAAAGAGCTCATACTGTGCTTTTATGAGTTTTAAATACCCCTTACCGTGTTTCATGTCTCATGTGATAGAGCACTTCTACACACAAAACAAAAAATCTGCTGCATAGGGACTTCTCCGTCTTCCCTTCTTTGCTGGCTCTTTCCCAAGCCCCCATATAGACCTACTAGTGTGATGTCCTAACACTGTTTTGTTGGCTCTTTTAAGCCCAGAGAGGCAAGCCAAGTGCAGAGCAGGGATGGTAGAATGAATACAGCAAAATTTAACGACTTGCACTGGGGTGCCACAAGGTTGTGTCCTCTAACCTCTTTTGTTCACATTGTACACCAATGACTGAATCTGTGAAAATGATAATTGTACATTGATTACGTTTCCTGATGATGTTGCTCTGATTGGTCCTCTAAATGATACAAATTTTGAGAGCAGAGTGGAGATAAATCACTTTCTATAAATGTATGGATAACTCATTGATTTTAAACAGAAAGGAAACAAAAGAAATGATTGATTTTAGGAGATCTTCATCCTTTTCTCCTGTGATATTGAATAATTCAGACATTACAGGTATTTGGGTAAAGTAACTGACAACAAATTAGCATGGAATGCTAACACTAATGCAAGATATGCAAAGACTCAACAGTGTCTTAATTTTTTAAGGAAACTGAGGAGCTTTAACGTGGACTGCACCACTCTGAAACTGTTTAATAAAAGCTTTATTGACAGCGTGTTAATTTTTTGTATTCAGTACTGTGGAGGAGCACTGTCCCTGCAAAATAAGAACAAATTGAACAAGATCATTAGCAGCATCTCCCACCTGACAGACCGACACACACTGACTCTGGCAAATAAACTCAGGACGCAGGTACAGGACGTCCAGAATGAGGACTACATCACATCCTTTATACCACAAAGCATCAAGCTACTAAATTAACTCTGATCTCACAACATGAACTTGGCACTCTGCACTTTTAAGACCACTTAATGATCTTTTTTACTTAGGATTTTTTTTTATTATTATCACTGTTGTTTTAATATGTTCATTCATGACTAACTGTTAAATTTTATTGTGTGCTGTCCTGTGTGGTTGTTGATGTCCTGTGTAGACTGTGTTTTTTATGCTCTCTGTGCAAGACAAATTCCCTTAGGGGCATAAAGGTTTCATTCATGCACTCATTCAACCTCATTTTCATCTTAAACCATTGTAGATGTCTGACAAAGAAATACCCCAAGAATCTGCCAAGTATCAGTGTGGTGCTGATCTATGTGAATGAGGCTCTCTCTATCATTAAGAGAGCAGTGAGAAGCATCATTAATCGAACTCCAAAGCATCTGCTGAAGGAAATCATTCTAGTGGACGACTACAGCACTTACAGTAAGTTTCATCATGTACTCTCTATTTTTTCCAGAATATTCTGATCTATGTTAAACACCTCCAAACAGTAAATCACTCCAGGACGTCTCTCCCTGCTGTATTGTACTGTAGCTTTTTATGAGTCATCTGTATGCCTTTATAACCATCTGACTGTAATCTACGATTGCAGATGACCTTGGAAAACCACTACAAGAGTACATCGTCCAGATCCAAACAGAGCGGCCTGGGCTTATCAAGAAAGTCCGTCATGTCCGTCAGATGGGTTTGTCTCAGTCCAGACTCACAGGATGGGAGCACTCTACAGCAGATGTTGTCGCCATCTTGGATGCTCATGTTGAAGTCACAGAGGGATGGTACGTGGGGGTGGTATTTTAGAGTAAGACCGTCAAAATGAGTTCAGTCAGAGACTTAATTAGTGACATTTAATCTGCACTTTTATCACTTCTTTGCACACTTCTCAGTGTGATAACACTGAGTGCATTTTGAGGTTTTTTAAATGCCAACACATTTTTTTCTAACTGGTACATGGCAAAATCTGCATAAATCAACACTACCAGAGTTAATATTGACACTTCTTAAGTGTCCACACCACACAGTGTTTTTCAGTGTTTTTGGAGAGTTGGTGCTTTAACTCTCATCAAGTGTAATTGTTAACTCTTTTTAGAATTAAAATCCAAATTTTTGTAACACTTAACAGAGTGACTTTTGATCAACAATTCTATGTAGTGTTAGAAGGATCTCTGTCAGTGTATCAATCAATCAAACTTTATTTGTATAGCATTTTTCCAACAAACTTTGCTGTGCTTTACATTAAAAAGGAATAAATAATGAAAATAATATTGAAAAGTACATTGAATATAATGAAGCACAAGACCCTACCTACCCTTGTTATCCACATACAGCAGACACACTCACTTACACACAAAGACATTAAAAAGAGATTCTAACAGAAAACAGAATTGACTGAGGAAACACTATCTTGAATTAAAGATAAGAAAACACAGATGATAAGACTAAAATGACATAACAAGAAAAAAAGATGAGAAATTAGATAAAAATACTATAGGTGAAAATAAATGAATTAAAATAAAATATAAATAACATAGTAACATGAGATAGCCGAACATCAAATGCGTAATTAAATGTGCTAAAGTAGGATAATGAAAAGAAAACCAATTATCAGAGAATAAAATTCTGAAACAATAGATCTGAACTGAAATGGAGAAATGAAACAGATTAAGAGGATTAAAATAAAGGTTTTCAGGTAGGCTTTTACTCTGACGAGGGCCATAATAACAAAAAGAGCCTTCACCATATGTTTTAGTTCTAACTTTGGGGACTATTAAAGACCACTACCTGAAGACCTGAGGGCTCTACTGGGTTCATAGGGTAAAAGCAAACTGGATAAATAAGGAGCAAAACCATTAAGAGATTTATAAAATAACCTTACAATGTATTCTAGAAGTATATTTTATCCACTTCAGTGTTAACTCTATATTAACTCTGCTAAGTGTAAACATTGCTTTATTTATTTATTGTATGATAATGAAGGAGTTACCTGAAATCAAGATACCATGTTTGATTAGAGCACAAATAAAAAAATACTAACACTAGCACTGAAGTTATAAGTCACTGGTTTGTGGCGTCTGTTGGTACTTGTCTAATAATGAGTTACGGGTGGCACGATTAATTCTACAAGTGTAACTCACAGGTTTAGAGTTCAGAGTGTAAAGTTCAGAGTTAAAGATATAGTGACGCCTATGGATTTGATTTACTGAAACATCATTTTACTTTTGTTTTTGACACCAACTCTTTTTCAGCTGAGAGTAGATTTTCAGGGATTTGACTCCCTCCAAAGTGAAATTAACTCTGCACTTGCTGAAATTTTGCCAAAACCAAAACCATTAAATCTGCAACCATCGCTCTGGTGGCCCTCCAGCTATCATGTCTGTTGAATTTTTCTGTGCATGTGTGTTTCAGCCTTGTAATGTGAAGAGGACCTGCATGTCCATCAGTGGTTAAAAAATATCTCTCTCTCTTCTATTAAATGTTATGAGTTACTTAGAATACAAAGCAGGGGTGGGCAATTGGCCGTCAGTGGGCCACATGTGGTCACATACTCTCTTAGTGTGGCCAGCCAGTCAATTTAAAGTGTCTAACAAAAGTGTATAAGTGGAGAAAACATGATTAAATCTACCATGAAAACGGAAAACATTAATTCGAACAAAATAGATCTTTGATTGGCTGTAATCATTTCTGAAGTTCATTTGCATGCATTATTACATCCATTTTGAAAAGTAGAAATAAACCTGTAAGTCAAATATACTTAATTAGCAAATACTCTGGAACAGTAGCTAAAGCCATTTTGAATTCAATGTTTGACTTATTAGATTTAGTTTTGTTGCTTGTATTTAAATTTAGATATATAGAAATACTTATTATATAATCTCTTATAACAATATATTTTTCCTTTATTTTAAGTTAGAGGTATAAGTGTAATTGTTTAGAGACTATCCTTCGAATTTTCAACAACTTGCCCCTCTGGCAATGAGGAAAAACTAAATGTGGTCCTTTTGGTAATTAACGCTGCCCATCCTGATCTATGGTTAACTTGCAGTTTGTTCCTCCCTCTTTGGCTGGTGATGTTACTTTTTCAGAGGGTTAAATTGGAATAATACTTCCCCTGAATTATTATGAGAACACCAACCTTAGGTTGTTTTTCTTCTTTCTCTCTTTTTACCTCTCCAGGGCAGAACCTCTGCTGGCTCGTATCAAAGCAGACAGGACAATCGTGGTGTCCCCAGTGTTTGATAAGGTCCATTTTGATGACCTCCATGTGGAGCAGTATACCCCAGCGTCTCATGGCTTTGACTGGGCTCTGTGGTGCATGTACGAGAGCTTTGGAAAAAGGTGGTACGAGATGGGAGATGATTCTCAGCCTGGAAAGTACGTGGAATGTTTTTTCTTTACAGTTTGGTCCAAAAACCATGTAATCTCTGACAAATGACTATTTTAAAAATCAGTGAATTCCATTTTAGTAACACATTACTTTTAGTTTAACAATAGCTGAACAGCTTATTTGTAAAGTTGCTTCAATCCTGTTTGTGCTGGAAAAATTAAATCTGTCTAATTTTTAGTCATAATTCATTGCACTAACTGTTAGTCACACTCAGATCAGTCAGGTTGATTTTCTTTTATTTATCTTTAAATAAGATTTTAATTCTGAAATGTATAAGATGTAAGATGAAATGTAAACAAAAACAGAATACAATAATTTTCAAATTCTTTTTTCTATCAATTATCAATTCAATCAATCAAACTTTATTTATATAGCACTTTTCATAGAAAAAACTGTCTAACAAAGTGCTTTACAAACAGCCAGATAATTTAAGATAAAAAGGAATTACCTAAACCCACTCCACCCAGTCTCTGAACCCACCCACCCCGCAATCCGTACACAGAACTGGTGAAATGCATCGTAAATAAAAGACAGCAATAAAACAAGAACATTGTTGTACCCAATACGTACCGAGGAAACACCATCTTAAAGGTTTTAAATGAGTAAACACTGGAGGTTAGGTTAAAGTGTAAAATTATATATTTATATCATGAAATAAAATAAACCGAAATGAAGTAAAAGATAAAATAAAATAATAAAGTGAAGCTATAATAAGAATAAAAACACTAAAAGGGGTAATCAGTTAAAAGCCAGACTAAAAAGGTACAATACTGTCAAGGAATTAAACCCAAAGGAAACTATCAAAAACAAAGTGCTGGACCCAATTGCAGATTGAAAAGAAAAAAGGCTTTATTTTAAACTAAACAGGGATCACAGTCCAGAAAAACAAGTCCAAAACAGAAGCTCCACAAAGTACAAAACAAAGTTACAACAAAAAGCCAAGCCCAAACAGAAACTACCTTAAACGCTGGGGAAACACGAGGAACTCACAGGAGACATGGTGAGGAGGAAGACGAATGACCCAACAAAGAGAACAGGGAAAACAGAGACTAAATACACTGGGGAAACCATCAAACACAGGTGAAACAATCGCCCAGGTGAAGGGAATCATCATTAGAGAGACACAGAGGGGAGGGCAGGAAAACACCATGAGGAACACAGGGTTTTCAAAATAAAACAGGAAACAAGAGAGACACCTTTCCTTTTAACAACACTCAATAAGCATTTGGAAACTGAGGACACTAATTGTTGAAGATTTGTTGGTGGAATTCTTTCCCATTCTTGCTTGATGCACTGCTCCAGTTGCTCAATAGTCCAGGGTTTCTGTTGTCATATTTTGTGCTTCATAATGCTCCACACATTTTCAAAGGGAGACAGGTCTGGACTGCAGGCAGGTCAGTTTAGTACCTGCACTCTTATACTACGAAGCCACGCTGTTGTAACACATGCAGGATATGGCTTGACATTGTCTTGCTGAAATAAGCAGGGACGTCCCCGACAAAAACCTGCATGTACCCTTCAGCTTTAATTGTATCTTCACAGATGAGCAAGTTACCCATGCCATGGGCACTAAGACACCACATATCATCACAGATGGTGGTTTTGAACTTGGTGCTGATAATATCCAGATAGTGCTTTTCACCTTGAGCCTGGAGGACACGACAGCATGATTTCCATAAACAATTTGAAATGTGGACTCGTCAGACCACAGCACACTTTTCCACTTCGTTGAATTTGTATTTATTGCCAAGTACACATGCACATGCAAAGAAATTGATTTGGTAAATTAAAACAATCAACATATAAGTAGAATTAAAAATAAGGAGTCTTGGGAATGAAATGAAGTATCAAAATAGGTAGAAATTAGTAAAAAATTGAGTTGGGGATATAAAAATATACAAATTACACTATAGGCACAAGAAGAAGTACCTGGGTCTTTGTTGATATGGAGATAAAATGATGAAGTTGATCACTTTGAACATTAAATATCTTGTCTTTGTAGAATATTCAATTGAATCTTGGTCAAAAAGAATTTGCAAATCAATGTATTCCATTCTTATTTAAGTTTCACACAGTGTCTCAACTTCACTGGAAGTAAGGTTTGTTTAAAATACCCTTCCCTAGAGCTTAGTTTTTGCAGTGTTTCATGTCATGTTTATTACTTAGTTTAATTCTGCTTTGATTGATCTCTGTCTCAGTTTGATTTAGGTTTTCATGACTTTAAATCATATTTCATTTTCAGTTTCTTCACATCCATGTCTAAAGCTGTCTCATCTCAAATGAAACTCTCTTTCCCAGGAGCCCCGCTGTTATGGGGATTTTTGCAGCAGACAGAGGCTTCCTTGGAGAAATTGGCGGTCTTGATGGAGCAATGACGATTTACGGTGGAGAAAATGTTGAACTTGGGATCCGTGTGAGTAGCCAGAGTTAAAAATCAATTTATTTAATCCCATAAAATTTTGCTCAGGAAGTTAAACATTTCCCTCTTTATCCTGCATCCTGGCCGCTCAGGTGTGGCTGTGTGGAGGAAGTGTGGAGGTTGTGCCGTGCTCTAAGGTAGCTCACATTGAGAGAGCATATAAACCGTATGCCCCTGACCTGGATGTTCCCATGAGGAGAAATGCTTTGAGGGCTGCAGAGATCTGGATGGATGATTATAAGAAGAATGTGCTGATTGCCTGGAACCTTCCATTTAAGGTTTGCATTAAGTTTAGATCATAGAGAAGTTTAGTAATGTCCAGATTTGCTACTCCCCATTCTCTACTTTGGGTGGTGCAAGGATGAAGTACTTTTGCAGGCCAACCCAAAGTTAGCATCACTCTGGTTCCCACAAATAAAATCTTTTCTTTTCAGTGTATTCTTGGATTATTTCTGATTAAAAGGTCTGTGGGGAACAAAATCCATTAAATTATCATGTTTGTTCATCTTTATGATCTTAAACAAACTTAACTTTCACAATTTCTGTTTTGCTTTAACATAATCTGAGACAATAAACAGCTATTTCCAAAATATTATGGAACTACAACATGGTGGTTCAACTTAGGCTATGTCTACATGTAGGTGGGTATTTAAAAAAAAAAAAACAGAGGTTTTCCAACTCTGTTTTTAAAAATAATCCCCTCCACACTCGTGAAGCTTTAAAAACTTCCCCATCAACACAAAAACACATGAAGGCTGTTGATTACCTGATTACAATGCACGTGATATGCACCGTTTTTTTCCTTTTTTTGCAGTTTCTTTGCAAAATCAGTTTTATTTTCATATCTCTTCCAACCACAAGTCTGACTGGTGCTATGGTTTAACTTGTGACCATGTTAACAAGTGTTCAGCATACTGGTTGATTATTTCTTCACTAGTATTTAGATTCAAGACATATCTGATAATCCTGATCAAAATCTATCATCAAAACGTTTTTTTCGTATTCTTGTTGGTTTCAACAAAATTTATAACCACAGTAACCACAGAAGCAAGCTGCCATTGGTCACCAGTAAACAGAGTCACATGTGAAACCATAAAACCAGGTGTCTTGTCTTATACATCTGCAGCTTTTGTCAGTGTTTTTAAAGCACAACCATAGTGAGGGAGCAACATGTTAGCATGTAAATACTCCAGTCTGCAACACATAAAACTGCAATAGTTTAGCCTTATCTGTTGCCAAGCATGTAAACAACAGTGATAATGTTGCATAGTGTGACATCACCCCAAGGAGAGGTCAGCACAGTGTGATGCTAAGGGCCAAGCGCCATTTTCACTGTCCACACCCAAAACTGAGATTTAAAAACTCTTAACCTTGGGGAGAGTTTTCCAAAATATGCATTTTTAGTGACCAAAAACACTGTTTGCTTATAGACAGCAGGCCGACACATCTCACTTGAGCTCGGGCCCAGAGAAGCCAGCGGTGTTTCCAGGTGTTGTTGGTATATGACTTTAGCTTTGCGTTTACTTTGCACTTGTAGATGTAGCAGTAAGTATTCCTGAGCCCACCAGGTAATATCCTTCACAGAATGATGTCAGTAAAGTATTCAAGTATTCAATGTTGTATTCAGCCCCAAATTCATCGCAACTGTATGCTGAGAAACCTTCTTTTGAAACTGTTGGAGTTCACAAAGTGGTAAATATTGCCCCGTCCTTGCATACCACTGAGCCTTGTGGGGATGCTCCTTTTATACCCAGTCATGACACTACCTGTTTAATATTAATCTGTTTACCATGTATGTTCCAAACAGCTGATTTTTGAGCCTTTCTCAGCTTTCCTAGTCTTTTTTTGCTCCTGTTTACATTTTACATATTGTCCCAACTTCACTGAAATTGGGATTTGTACCTTATTAAAAGTGGTGCTCTGGAATGTGAATAAATAATCTTATATACGTTACAGTTTATTTGATGTCCTCACATAAATCAGCATGAAATCGTAGATACACTGTAACTTAGAAAGCTTTACTCTGCAGGGCATAATTACAGCAACACAAAAGTAAATCAAAAGTTTTATCAGCAAAGCATTTCCCTGCTTATTTTTTAGTGAGTTTAGTTTGTAGTTTCTTTCAGAATTGTTCCCTCAGATGTTATTCTGATTATTCAGCCTCTTATTTATTTAACAGAATCACAGGATTGACATTGGAGATGTGTCGGAGAGAAAGAAGCTCAGAGAAACGCTGAAGTGTAAACCCTTTCAGTGGTACCTGGACAATGTCTATCCAGACCTGCAGGAATGGGATAACATCTTAGGATATGGAGTGGTAAGAACAACTATTCAGTAATTGATTTGTTTACCTCTCATTTAAGTTAATTAAAGTGATTTTTTAAAATGTATCTTAAAGTTATTCGACAGGGGAGCCTGAATCATTTGTGCAGCATTATCAACATGAGAAATTATTTTCAAGATTCTCAGTAATTGAGAAAAGTATACAAATGGCTAACACTGGAAGCACAATAATGTGTGAGATTTATGTAGTATTGTGATTTGTAGTAATCATAAAAGCAATGACTGTTCAGTCCTGTCATTTAGTGGAAGGACAGCAACAACTGTCAAGTTTGAAAAATGCAAGCACTTTATTTCTGAAAGTTGTATTTTTTGGTTACTAGTATTTAAATTTGGCTAAATGTGAATCTATGGCTCTCCCCTTTGACTTATGACCTCCAAATCAAGTCAAAATTTAAGAGCCCATATAAGGCTTTTAGAGTTTTTTATGCCCTTTAATGTAGTTTACACGTCTCCCCTGCATGATAGAGTTCTATCAGAATGGACTGGGCCATGTGGGGAAGGGGGCCTTAAAGTGGATTGAGCTCCAGTATGTGAAAACTGTAAGGTTTTTTTTAACATTACTGATTGTGCACATACTCTTCCAGTCATCAAAAATGAATATAGGACAAAATGTGGGCTCTACATTCCACAGAGGACATTTGTGCAAGTTTGAAGAGACACTGCCCTTAAAGTATTCTTGATATATTACAAGATCACAGTCTAAATAAAAGAATGAGCACGACACACTGTTACTTGACCTTTGACTTGTGACCTTTTTTTTTATCTTATTCATGCATCCTTGACTTGGATTGGAAATTCAAGCATAGTTTGACAGAAATCCTCTACATCATTTCACCAACAAATAGGGGATAAGCAAATGGTTATGTTGCCTAACCCTTTTACCGCCAAACATAGTCAGTTCATCACTGGATCTGAGTGGAAATTTGAGCAAAGCTTTTAAAAAAATCCCTCAAACCTTTTCTGAGGTTTGTGTTCATAGGAGCAGGACTGACAGACTGCCTCAGCTGTTCTAAGTATAGAGGCATAATAATTTGTTTCTATCATTACCCAATTACAGTCTCTTTCATATCTTCAGTATTTTTCTCTCCTTAAATGAATCTTGCCTTTACAGCTGCGGAACAGCCTCATTTCCAGGTACTGCGTGGACCAGGGGGCAGTTCCAGGTAATATCCCCATCCTGTATGAATGCCACTTCATGCAGCCACAGGTAACCCATGACAACACAAGGAATAAGTGAATCTGTTATAAGGATCAAAGAACTTTAAGATTAAACCTTGAATTTTCATTTTCTCCAGCTTTGCTACTACAACACAGACAGTGAAATCATCATTGGGGGATTGAAATCTCACAAATATAATAACAACCGCTGCCTGGTTGATCCGGGCACAGCCAGCACTCCCACTCTGCAGGACTGTCAGGTGGCTAAACAGAAAAAACTTCATATGTACTGGGACTTCAAACAGGTAAGTAGATTACAGTAGATTCGTAATTTGCTCAGACTGCATCTTATCACTGTCAGGTTTTTTATAACCTTGAGTGTAAGTGGCAACCTCAGGCTGAAAATGAAGCCAATGAAGAAGTGCCAAAAAGCGCTGCAGGAAACCAGGACGTTATATGACTGTGTGGGTATCAACAGTTTTTACAGCCTTCATAACAATATTTACAGCCTCATTCAACAAATGGCTAAATATAAAATATATCTAAATGCTCTCACTGTACAGGGGTTGAAATTTTTACAGAGAACATTTTCTGATTGTTTTCATGTCTTGCCTCACTCCTGAGTCCATGACAAGCAGATAGACACCATTCTTTTGACTGTGCGTGCAGAAACAAGGAAGAGACGGGCAGAGCTCGCCCAATGCTAATTAGCTTAGCTCAAACACTGGGAGTTAATGGGTAGTGTTAGCCTGTCTCTGCCTTCAGTCATCAAATAGACTCTTCAGCCACCTTAAACGGTCCTGTGTGCTTGTTGTGACTTTTTTTTTACTGCATAATGTTGCGTTTTCTATTTTTTGACTGAGATTAGCACTTTATGTAATTTTTCATAGAAATAAATACGAAACTAAACCGCAGGGGGCATGAGCAAAGCAACGTGGGTGTGCTTGTGAGTAGGTCAACAAAACAAAGCACATCTGCTGTGGTTTGCTGAAGAGTTTATCTGATGACTGTAGGTGCTGTAAGCAGCCTGGTAGTGGCGATGTTGTTGTAAATGTGTTCAATACAGTGTGCATCCTGTGTCACCCTCAGCTGTTTTTGTGGCCTTGTTTTTACCTAAAACTTTTTATGTTACGAAGAGTGGCAGTGGCCCATTGCAGCATATATATATCACCATAGCTACCTCGCCAGCTCCTTCAGTATGGATACAAAGTTGATCTCAGTCAAGTGGCTTTTGTTTAGGCTAATGACAAGTAGCTCACACAACCCCACTCCAAAAATCCGAAAGTTGCCCTTTTAAGAGGACTAATGCAACCATCTAAACTCTCCTCTCTGTCTCTATAAAACTTTGCAGGGTAAAGCCATCAAGAACAAAGCAACAAACAGATGTCTCGAGGTCGCCCAGAATGTAAACCTTTTCTATGAACTCATCATTCAACCATGTACTGGACAGAAATGGACAATCCAGCATATCACCACAAGTTTTTAGTTCATTGTGTAAATTGTATTAATGTATTTCCAAATAATTAAAATGTTTTTATTTTTAAGTATATTTCTGTGGCTTTTTCTGTCTTTTATGAAAGAGAGAGATGCAGTGGATAGGCCTGTGAAAGGGGGTGAGACAGAGCAGGGAAGGACCTGGGCCGGCAGAAGCATATGTGAGACGTGCCTGGTTGCTTGCTCGTCCACCAACCAGCACCTCAAATAATTAAAACCTCTAAACTTTTTTTTTTTTTTTTTTTTTTGGGGGGGGGGGGGGGGGGGGGGGGGGGGGGCTGGCTAATAGACTACAAATATCTGAACAGCAAGGCTCCTGATTGTCTGACAGCAAGTTAGATCAGGAAGGAAAGTCAATCTGCACAGAGCATAACCTTCTCGGTGAAGGTAACAATACAAAGAGACTTACTATCATATACATACAGTGTCTTACCACAATGGAGATATAATTGATGCAAATGTGCAAATAATCTACTCAGTTTTATTATCTATTTTATGGGATGCACGGATTTCCATATCATCTCATTGGGTTGCCATTTCCAAATACAGTATATCATATGTTTGAGTCTGATTTCCTGGGTGATGTTAACTTTCTCTAAAGCAGTGCTTTTGACAATGTGGTCGGGGCCCTCTTGTAGGCCCTAGAGGTTCTGCTGTTGGGCCCTGAGAGGTCTTTAATGATAATAAAAACCACAAGCCTGGTTGAATATCTGGATTATTTATGTCAAGCCACAGAACAACCAAACAAAAGAGCTAGAGGATTTAACTTGGCTTTTTATCTTTTAGAATGACTGGTAAATAGGATTAGCAGAGCATCAGGCACAGATTAACTGGTGTTAAACTAACTCAATTCATTCAACATCTCCATTTGGCACTTGCTTTCTGATTTCAAGAATTTATTGGGTATTTTCAATACATGAAAGGTACTAGGCAAGAGTTTCCAGTCATGAAGTCTGTTCAGTAAGAGAATAAAAGCAGCAGCAAAACCAAGTGTTAACATTCAACTGTAAATGGAAAAAAACATGAAAACATTTGTTAAAGAGTTCTAAGACTATGTGGCCAACACATTATAAAATGCAATATTGATTTTAAAAAAAGAGTTAGCTTTAGACCTGCTCTAAGTGTCTCGAAATTTTGCTAATTGGAACTATACAGATAGAACATTCTCAAATTCCTGAATTTTCAGAGAATGTTGGTTATGGCATGATGAAGAAGTGATTTGATTTGGATGGTGATCAAAACATGAATGATAAACACCAAAAGTGCTCTGAGAGCAAATACCTCTGCCAAGGCAGGTCTGACATTGTTAGCTGTTTAACTTTTTTGAGTTACCCTGTTAACAAACTAACTATCACACAAAAAACAAACGCTGCCAAACGCATATCCTCCTTGAAGAGGGTAATGATAACATGTTTATTAAGTAGAATTAACATTATTATCACCATAACATCGAAAAGCATGTGGAACATAAAATTTTAAAATAAATCAAATTAGAAAAAACAGTATTTATAAAACAAATTGGTGGTCAAGTAACTTAAATATTAACAACAATGATGAAATTAGCACAGTAAAAGACATTTGAAATAATTAAATGTTAAGGTGGCAAAAATCAACAATTATTTAAAATGAAAAGATAAAATCGAAAAATGAAAAATAAAGGCATTTTTTAAAATATAAACAATGGCAATGTATCATTAAACTATACTGGAAAAAAAGATAAATAAGGAAACTTATTATATTCAAAAATAAAGTTAACTCAACGAGGATGACGAAAAAGGGCCGTTACCACTCGGCGCAATGCCTCACAGCAGCGGACAGGTGGCGCCCTTGCCCCCATGAATAAGCAGAAATGATGTTTTGCTGAGTGTCACACAGAAAACCTCCCTGTCCTGGTTTTCGATCTTCAGGCTTCACCTTTCAGACAGGATGGAGGTCTGAATGATGTTCACCTGCCATGAGGTGCTGCTGACAACACTGCGTCAGGATAAATGTAAACACTCTGCTGTGCGTTTGATTTATTCATAGTCTGCTCGGGGTGGCTCTCGGGAGAGGGGGGCGGATATTCAGCAGCATCTCGCAGCCTCCGCCCGCCTCTTTGACTCTCTGTGCGGAGCAGTGTGGAGCAGCAGTAGGACCGCAGACCGACAGGAGGTCGGAGTCACGTACAGAGAGAGAGAGAGAGAGAGGGGCGATGGCCGCCGGTGCAGGATGCGGGGAATCGGCGGAGCAGTACCGGGCCGAGGTGGAGCGGCTCACCGCGGAGCTAGCAGAGGCGAACCGGGAGAAGATCAGGGCTGCGGAGTGCGGGCTGGTCGTCCTGGAGGAGAACCAGGCGCTGAAGCAGAAGTATGCGGAGCTGGAGACGGAGCAGGAGACTCTCAGGAAGGAGTTGGAGCAGTTACAGGAGGTAAGAGGAGCAGGAGGAAAGGGTGTGCTGCTGCCCCCTCATCTCTGCAGGCAGGTGCTGGTCTTCAGCTTCATCCACCCAGCAGGGTGCACCCACATGAGCCATGTGTGTTTGTTGTGTTAATGGCGCTCAGCTGGTGTTTGTGCACCTGATTGGCTCTGGAGGGAGACACGGAAGGGTCGTTTTGACTTGTAGGATAAACAATTTAAAATGTATCACAATTAAAAATGTAACACCTTTAATCTGTGAGTCACTGTGTAACTGGGCAAGGCCGTTCCTAAGGGGGGGAGAAAAGACGCTTCATAGGGGGCCAATAACGTATGAAACAAAGTTGATAAAATCAAACAGTTATGACCACATTGTTAAAAAAATATCACCAAAATTTCACAGTAAATTGCTGGCTAATAATTTCAGTGATTTCTCAGTATAGTTTTAGGTGTTTACAGTAACAGAGGTAAATTACAATACGTTGTTGTGCTTTCAAAGCAACCCTGACACAGACACTCTTCACAGTAAGTTACTGTGAATGAATAATACTGTGATTTTACAACACTTTACTGTGATTTTTCAGAGACCCTGACATAATATTACTGTGAAATTAATACAGAAAATTGTGGATTTACAACCATTTATTGTAATTTTACAACACTTGACTATAATTGTACAGGAGTCCTAACATGCAAGACTGTAAAATCACAGTATGATGCTGTATAGTGCTCACAATAATCATTTGTAATTTAATATTTCTGCTGTATTACTGTGGGTTTTTTTGCCATTTGAAGCAAAGTGTTTTTTGAGTATAATCTTTGCAAATGAGTAGCCAGTAAATTCCTCTGAATTTACAGTATGCAAGCCACAAGGGAATACTATAAATTTACCATTTTTTCCCATCATGCACTGCAGCAACCTTATTGCTAAAATTTACTGGGAAAATCTGATCATTTTTAACATTGCATTAAACAACATTTATGAAAAGAGGTCCTTTAGAAAATCTATCAGACATCATTAGTTTCATTTATGCACATTGCATGTGTCTGCATGGCTTAATGGCGTTTTAAATATTTTGGTCTTAAAAAAAAAGGGTTTTAGAGCAAGACAAATGTGTAATTTTCATCCAAATTATTTTTTCTCCACTGTTTGAGGCATATTCGTCTATAGTTGGAACATTCATTCATTCATTTTCTATACCGACTATCCCTTTCGGGGTTGCGGGGGGCTGGAGCCTATCCCAGCTATCATTGGGTGAGAGGCTGGGTACACCCTGAACCGGTCGCCAGTCGATTGCAGGGCAACATATAGAGACAGACAACCATTCACGCTCACACTCATACCTAAGGGCAATTTAGAGTGACCAATTAACCTAATGAACATGTTTGTGGTCTGTGGGAGGAAGCCGGAGTGCCCGGAGAGAATCCACACATGCACGGGAAGAACATGCAAACTTCATACAGAAAGGCGCTGCCCAACCCGGGAATCGAACCTTCTCGCTGTGAGGCACGTACACTACCTGCTGCGCCACCATGCCGCCCTATAGTTGGAACAAGTTTTCCATAATAATACAAGCAGTCATTTTTTTTTCCATCATATATATGTATTTATTGATTTATTTATTTATTTCTATTCTTGAAAGATGCTTGGTCTGATGATCTTTGCAGAGCTGCTTTGGGCCCAAAGTAATATCTTTTCATGGGGCCCAGAATTTCTGGCGCCGCCTTTGCCATAATGTGTTCAGCTCCATCTTCTATGAATAAGTTATAATCCGGCAAAAGTGAATTATTGATGCTTTTTCTGTGTAGTGCAAATATACAGCAGACTATATGCAACAGCATGGACATTTTGTATTGCAAGCTCTAGACTCTGGAGGAATATATTAACCCCTTCCTCCACCCCCACACCGTTGTGTCTCATTGTTTCGAGATTTCCTCCCTGTGTGTGCACTGCAACAGTCAGTGCTCTCAGCACACTCAGCAAGGACTCTCTTGGCATTTTGCCAAGACGTACATTTTTTCTCTGAAATCCCCTAGTAATTGGATCTTAAGATATGATCACTACTGCTCTGTGATGGCTCAGTTGTCTATTCAGTTTACAGTTAAGATCGTATCTCCAAAAAGCATGGGACACAAGGACATTAGAGAGGAGATGAGCAGCTGTGTTACCAAGAAGTCCACTTAAGGTTTATTCTCTCTGCCTAAGGCTTACCATTAGTGATCCATTCTTGTAGATTATTGCCAATATGCCAGTATTTCCATACTAATGTGTACAATAAAAAACAGTTAAAAAAGGTGAATTTCTCTTCTTGATAACTACAAACTGCATAGACTGTAAGAACTGTCTCACTTAATGAAAATAAATTTTATGTAAGCACCTTATGAAGTTGATTTATGTTAACACCCCTAACAAAAACAGCAGGTTTGTAAATTGATCCTGAAGTTTAAACCCAGCATTTCTTGCAATCCACCTTAAAGTTTAAACAATCAGAATTTAAAAGGAAAAAATTAATCTTAGGTAGGTCTGTTCATTTTGCTTTAATATGCTAAAATGTTGGTGCTTGAATTTTTGAGTTTTATGGCAGAGGTATTGGCTGTAAATATTGGCAAAAATATTTATATCTGCCAATATTGATGATGAACTTTTTTTAACCATTTTCTGCTGATTGTAAAATCCTAGTTACAAACTGTAGGATACTCTCAAGTTTGTTCTGATCAATAAGAGGCAGGGGTGGCGAATGGGTAACATCTGCACTCTTACTGTGTGTTGAGGCTCTGGCCTCGTGCTGGGACCCCCGGTTTGCATTACGCATTAAGCAGAGAATTTGCAGGCTGTTAAAGTACCTTTTACCTGCATTTCTTTATATTTTTCTAAAGCATTTCAGTGTTTCCTAAAGTACTTAATAGTTAAGTCAGTTAGTAAATAGTTGCATTTCTTGGCCCCTAAAATCTAACTTGATGAGGATTAAAGCTCTAGAGAAGTGATCCTGCTTAAATAATAAATGCTGACTGTATTCATTTAGTCATTACGCAAACATGCAAGATGCAGATGCTGACAGAGTTTACAGCTCAAGGTCACTCGACGTGTTAGAGGAGTGAAGGTTTTGTTGTAGAGTCTCTCTGTCTGTAGGAAAGAGCCCAGTGAGTGGAGATATTAGCCTTTTACTGCCCGTTTTGATTTATAAACTCACTCATCTCTTTTTGTGTTTACCCGAGTCTGCTTGATCAAAGATAAAAGGCCCCGAGTCTGTTTCACTAAAAAATTTTTTTTGCACCTTACAATTACAATAAATTTGATATTTTTAACTTTAAGGCAAACACAAGACTTTTGACTGTGTTAATTCAGAATATAAGATATTGTAATTTTTCTTGTTGAAGCCTTATATGTTGTACACAGTCAGGGACAGCTGGTCTGACCAGGCTAGCTTGGCTCAGCTCTCGAACCCTAACAATGAAGACATTTTCTCTTTATGGAATAAGATTGTTTCATATTTTGAGAAATCTGATGAATCAACCAAACCCATTGGCTTATTAAAGATAAAGACAGGGTATCTCTAAAATGACTTTTTCACATTCCAGTCTCTGTAGCTTTATTTTCCATTGACTTTGTTTGTGTAAATGATTGACTGGTACCACAGTGTGACTGCTTGAGTTTCTAAATATTGTGTCTTTATTTATTTTCTCCACAAGCGACCAGCTCTGACCTACGACAAAACTATTAAGTTAAAGACTTCTGAGATACTATTAAGGTCCCATGACCTGCAAAATCAGTTTTCTCTGCTTTCATTGTTGTTAAAAGGGGCTCAGGAAGCAAAAGAACATGACACCATTACTTATCTCTCAGTTCACAGGGAAATGCTCTTGGCCATCGTAAAGAAAATGCCCCTTAAAACACTCAGTTTTCTACTTCCTGTGGTTTATTATGTCATGGCTATACAGCCTCCACCTACAGTGTTTTCTGCTCATCACAGGCAGACGCCTTGACTGTTTTTAAAGTCCGCTCTGTAGTCTGTAACCCCCATAACCCTGTCTCATCAGACATCATCGGGGCAGCCAATCAGAGCAAAGCTAACAATTATAGCCTCCCCACCCCAGATCTGAGCGTTTTCAAAAGGGAGAGGAAAAGAGCTTAATCTGATTCTCTACAGAGATTAAACTTCTCATGTTTTTATTCATCTTAAATCAAATACTTGTTCAGCTATGCCCTAACAAAAGAAAATATCTATTTTGGCAAACATTGTTAAAAATCTATCAAGCCCATTTCAGACCAGAGATTCACAACGCAACAAGACAGTTTTAGAGTATTGCATGGGACAGGCACTGCTGGGCCATTTATGCCGTTAATGCTCAAATCAAGCTGGCTGATTGTGATGTCCTCGATTCAGTTTGTAAAATCGTCATCAGCTGGTTTAGAACGTCAGGCACATCATGTGTTTTAACAAGAATCAGTGCCTTAAAGCCAAGAGAGAAAATTTGTGTAATGGGATCCACCATACACACCCTGCAGTACATGTTTACCAGTGGTTTAGGCACACCTGTTTCCAAGATGGACCATAAAAACAAGACAAGAAAACATCAGAAACATAAGAATATAACATTTATGAAAATATAGAATCTAAAGCATGAAGAAGTGAAAAATGAGTAACAAAATGTAATAGAATATTCTTTAATTAGGAGGTTATCACAATGTATCTCATTTGCAAACAAGATTAAAAAAATTCACAAATTAAAAACAAATTGATTAAATGAAAGAAGTAAGCAAACCTGAAGAAAAGTAAGACAAAAGGTATAAAAATGTCTCCAAACTTGGTTCTCAATAAAAGCCACTTCCTGCCACTTTTTATTAGAGCGCTTTATAAGAAAATAACTTCATCTGCTACAAAAAAGCAGTATCTGTGAGTCACAATGAAATATCAGTTTGTTTTTTTGTTTTTTCACACATAACAGACTTCAACAAGACTTGCCAAAAACAGAAAAGGCATCAAGATTGAACACACTGCAATATCAGAGTTGAGAAGTGAAATCCATGAGTTGTGTGATCTTGCAAAGTATGATGCAGCCAAGTGAAAATTATGAAAACATTATGTGCGCTCTGCGTGCCATGACACTTATGCTTTCATATCCTCGCCCCCTTTCTTCTGAGTGCCCTTTGCTTCCTCGTCTCCAGAAGTTGTACTTTTTGTTTTGACTTGCACTCAGGATGAGTACAATCTTTGCGCGGCTCACCACAGCCTGCCAGAATAAAGCGACAGCATGAACAGATGGCAGAAAAGCTCTGCCTGACGATATCTGGAAGTAATGAATTGTTGGAGGATGGCTTGTTTCAACAGATGAAAGGGACGTCTTTTATCATGAGGTAAATTTTGGTTTAATGGCCCAGCGATCATCAGCTGTAATCTTTTTGCATAGCAGCGGTACTTTTCTTTGTGGTCCGTCATCCAATCACATCTGCTCCCTCTACCTGTCTGTCTCAGTCCATCTCTTTGCTCTGGCCTCTGAGATGGAACATTTTCAGGAGCTGATATTACTTCCAGAGAATAAACACCTCCTGGTTCCTCTCTGTCTGACGCATATTTCACTGGATATGAGCTCGAGTGGCAGGAAGCAAACCTGCCACTACAATAACATCAGGAGCACTCCTGCTGCACTCTGCGGAGGTGCTTTATGAAAGGTCAGGGGAGCTGCAAATGGAAACTGGAATTGCTTCTGGGACTGGGTGGCCTGTAGATCTAGTAACTCATGTTTATTCTTTTGAAAGACCAAAAATCTATTTCATTGACTCACCATCCTTTTGGTCATTTGCAAAAGACTAGATTGAATCATATCTGTTGTGTAGTCAGTGTTCATATTGAGAGAAAAACAAAACTCTTGTTTTTATTGCTATCAGGTTACAATAATACTTTTAATAGGAAGTGGCTGCCATGTCATATAAATCACTAGCAGTCAGAATACTTCTATAATATCACTTACAACTAGGGTTGCAAAATTCCAGGAATTTTTAATGCTGGTAAATTTCCATTGGAATTAATGAGAATTAAAGGGAATAAACTTTGAATTCACGCTGGATACAGAAATCACACCAGCCCTGTTTTTAAAATCAAACTGCTAAAATTTTATGACATAGTAAATTTGATAACAGCTCAAGTGCAAAACCAGAGAGGGAGGCTATAATGACTAAACTGTTTTTATGCCTGTTTTAATGCACTCTTATTCATACTTTTGTAAGGTGACCTTGAGTGTCATGAAAGGCGCCCTTAAATAAAATGTATTATAATCTAAGGGGTGAACATAATTTCATTTGTCCCATCGCTCATACAACTCTTAAAAGTACGTGCATTTCTGCTTGTGGTGTCAAACTCTGGAGCAGCTCGGATGTCACTTTAAAAAATGTGCAATAACATGAAAATACTTAAATTGCACTATAGACAAGTATTATTACATTCATACAAGTAATAATGATAACATGTTTTTTACCAAAAAAACAATTTGTTAGCATATAAGTAATTTTAGGTACGTATATTAACACTGACTATTATTAACATACGCAAATAAATATAGTAAATAACATAAAATGTATTTTAGAACAGATATACTGCAGAGAGGCTTATTGTATGTATACAGTATTTATGAGATCAATGATTATAAATACTGTAGTGGACATTCAAACAGTATGTTTATGTATATACTGTATTTGTAATATGTAGATATGTATGGATATGTATATATAATGTAAACTTTGATATTTTCTGAAGTGCTTAGGATGTTTTGTTTGTTCTCTTGGTGATTTATATGAAGAATGGGGTTGCTGTTACCCATGAATTGAATTTTTTTTGATGAATATTGACACCTGGTATTGAATTATAATTCAGTATTGGATCTGACTGGTAAGGAAGGGGCAGGACTAGATAAGCTCTTTGCTTCATTCTGTCCCGTCTCAAACTGGTTGTTGTGATGACAAACGTGTGTATGTACTCACATGCTAAAATTTTGTTTGATGGACATGTACAGTTGTTTGGTGTACATGTATTATTTTGCATTGACTTGGTTATTTTTGTGTTTGTTTGTTTTTTTTAAGTTTGAGATAAATAAACAGAAAGAAAGAAAGAAAAAAATCACAAAATTGAAGGTTGGCCCATAACTGGGATTTTAAATACAGTTGAGCATAATATATTTTAGCTTAATCTTGGCTAAAACAACCATTTCAGACAAGTATACTTGAGAATATCTCTGCTATTCCTCAATCACATGCACATAGCCCACTGCTTACTGCAGGGGTGTTGAGGCCGTGCCCCCCACATGCGCTGTGCACCCCTCCATCACGTGCACAGTTGATTCTAGAACCCTGGACTATTGAGGACATACATTTGAGCCTGTGGGAAGGAAGCTGTGAGATACCACACTGGAGGAGTAAATTATCCATACACTTGGAAATGCCCCTTAAGCGGGGTTCACACTACACAATCTTTGGCCTGAGTTTTGGTTCAGATCCCCGCTTCTGACCATAGTCAGCAAACAGATAAACAGATTATCTGGTGGTTCCAAAGATTATCATTCCTGATTTTTCTGTGGTTTAAGGTTTCTAAGTGTCATTTGGTCCTCTCTGAAGAGGATGGAGGCTGCCTCGGCTTGAGATATTAAGCTTGCTCAACATACAACCAGTAATCTTTATCTGTGTGGAGTGCATCAAGGACAGCCAACCAGGTCCACTGTGTGTTTTGTCACATGGCACAGAACAAAGCCAACCAGGGACAAGCTGGCTGGAACAGGAAGCAATGAGAGTGAAGGCAAAGCATAAAGTTGGACAGAATTCAGAAATGGAAGATCAACTTGTTGATGTGTGGCATGAGCATCTATACAGTGTAACCTTTACAACCTATTAAATATAACAAACTGATAAGGAGAGGAGCTGAGTAGAAATCACAACTGCTCAGGATGTTATAGGAAGCTAACTGCTAGCCATATTTAGTTTGAAATTCTTCTTGACGTTGTCCACCAAGTTTGTTTACAATAAAATCGCTTTTGATCACAAGAGAGTATAAGCAGTGAGTAGAGTAGAGGCCTGGTTGTTCGTGAGTAAGTCTGTTGGTTTATGGTGTCCTGAGACTCTCTTTGTGGCACACCACACACTACAAGAACTAAGCTGTAAAGTTTGTCAGTATCTGTCTTCATGTGTGGGCTCTATTGCGGATTCAAGATCAGTTAAGATTTTAAAAATCTTAATGTGTGTGCCAGCCCTCAGTTAATTTTTTTACTAAGTGGTCAAAATATGTTCATCAGACAGATTCAGTGGGAAACTTCATAAAGATGCATTTGTAGGTAGTGTTTCTGTTTTCAAAATATTATTCAGTGGAAAGTTATCAGTAAACAGAGTCATAGTTTCAACCCTAACACAGGCAGTCACAAGAGTTAGGGCCTCTGCAGATTAAGTCTGTTGTTTTAGATGCTGTAATTGGATTAAAAAAGTCTCCTTGCACACTGAGTCAGGTGGTTTATTTTTTATTCAGTGTGAACATTTGGAGTACAAGACAAAATATTGCCGTCAAGCAGCAGATATGTCTTGGTCCATTTATTCCCTACCGACCCATGTAGTTGTATCAGGCGTTATGCCAAGTGCTTACCAAACTCTTTGGAGACAGAGAAGGCATCCTTCACCTTCAGTGTGCCTCACCTTATAGGTATATTTTCACAGTTTCTTATATGTATTACTTAAAGCATGGACCCTGCAACATGAATAAACTTTACTGTCTGTCCCGGTGACAGTAACAATAATGTAACAGCGGTGTCAAGTGAAGTGGCTGATTTTCTGCTGCCAACTAGTGGCTTAATTCAGAATTGCAATTCAAACAATTTTCACAAATTCCTATAAATTATCTTATAGACTTATTCTGTATTCACTAACCAAATATTGATATTGCACTACAAAATATTTATACAGTATTGAACCACAAAGTGTAATGATATATTGGTGTAATGATATTTTCTTACACCCTGTCTGCTCAGTAATGCTGTATGTCTTCCCAAACTTTCCTCTGCTCTCAAAAGTATGTTGTTATGCTGCTTGCAACTGTCTCTGGACCAAAACTTGTCTCCTCACTGTGACATAAAACAGCCAAAAACTGAGAGACCCAGCAGTTATATCACTTCTATTTCCTCCTTTACTGTAGGTTTGTCATGGTAGTTTCACACTGCTATGCTATGAAAACCTTGCGTTCCTTAATGAGGAACAATCAAAGTATACACTGTAACGGATCATAAAGTGCATAGTACCCCAACCATGTAGAGACAACCCAAGTTGAGCTGATGCCACAAATGGAAAAGCCTTAAAACTAACAGTACATGAAAAGCCTCCTCCCAGCAAATGTTACACATTATTACAGGGCATTTGTGGACAACAGCACTTATTTAGGCCACCATCCAGTGTGAACTATAGTGAGTAACTTTTTTTTGTGAATTTAGGTTTAGTTATAGTCTTTTGCCTAAAATATCTCTTAGCTTTAGTAATAATTAAGTCATCAAAATTGTTTTCATACTCTAGTTTTAGTTGATGAAATTTCACAACATTTTAGTCGACAAAATATACTGTATATTTAGTTGAATAAAATATGGATTCTAAAGGGTAAGGCATTTTTTATGTTTCCTTGAATTTCTGAAGTCATGTTTTACACCTGGATCCCACCACCATGAAGCTAAGGCAGTTGTGATTGGATGTCCCTCTTAACTCATCCAACCTTTCCACACAACCAAAGTAGCTGAGATTCCTAACTTGTCTCTACTTTGTACATGACAAAATTAGATCTGATTGGATTGAGTCTCTGTCAAACATTTTTATCTAGTTTTTGTTTGTTGACGAAAATGTCAGTTCATTTGGTTTTAGTTTTTGTCCACGTGCACTTGCTTTTTTAGTTATAGTCTAGTTTTCATCAGGGGAAAAAAGGGTGTTGATGAAAACCATGACAAAAATAATTACTCGACAAAATTAACACTTGTACAGACCATGACATCAGATACTAAAGGTCTGCTTGTGTAAAATGATCATTTTGTTATTCATATTACGACACTGAGGAGCTGCTTTGAATGCTTGAACTTCCTCTTTTTGCAAATGTTCTTTTCACGGTGGCTTGTATGTGCCTGACTACCTGCAGACCAACATGCCTGTTATAAAGCAGTGGCTCATGCAGACATACAAACAGAAATTGAAACAAATCCACATTAAAACTCCCAAAGAATACTCAAAGAGACTCATGAGGGAGACAGCTGCTTTAGACAGGGATTATTTGACCCTTCTACTTAGTTTGCTCTTTTGCATAATGCTCTCTGTGTTGTGCTTGCTTGCACCAGGAAACAGTTCAAACTGACCAGTTTAACAAGTTTCTTTTCTGGATGAAATTGATTTAAATTCACTAAATGAAATAAATTATTCTAGCTTACATTTTTTACATTTTCTCTCTTTTTTTGCATTGTAATGCTGCTCTATCTGAGGTCTCTTTAAAATATTGGATGTCGTTTTTTTTTTTTGTTGTTTGTTTTTTTTTAATTTTTCTAGGTGCCATTCACTCAATCTAATACCTTACAGCCAAGGCTTCTGTTGATGTAAGCTTTTGGCAAGTTAATCCAGAGCTGGTGCTCTTCATTAATTCAGTGCTTGTCCTGTTATTTGCATAATTCATCTTTTCAAGCAGGTGCATGCATCTCATTTTTACCTGCAGGGCTTAATGTGGGATTTAGTGCTTGTCGTGTGTTTTCATTGTAGTATTTTCGCTCTGCTGCGTCCTATGGCTTAGATATATCGACCAAAATCATGTTTCTTTTTTTAGCCAGCAGTCAAGCAAAACATACATCCCTCTGCTTTTTCTGTTTAGAATGGTCACACTAACATTCTGAGAGCACAAACCTCTGCCAAAGCATTTCTGCGATGGCCAGTGAGGGCTAACTGCCTACATCAGCTCAATACAGTTCAATAAAAGGAAAACAGCTTGAAAAAAAGAAAATATTCAGGAACACAACCAAAGGTCAGAGCGAATACAAACACAAAAACCCAGTGCAAATGAAATAATGTGCTGCAAGAATAAAAAACACCCAGAAAACACCTGAAAGAGCATAAACGCAGCATAACCAAGAGCAACAATGCTCCAGGTCTGCAGGGGCTGATGTGCAGTGTTCTAATCCTTCACGACCAAATATTAAAATGTGTTTTTAAAAAATTACCTTTCAAAGCCATAATTTTAGTCCCAGTCTCGCCTGCTGCTGACTCAAAAACCGACTATCATGGATCAGCTATTCTCTCTTTCTCATCTGTCATTTGCACTGCGTTTCCATATTTACCTCCGCCAAGGAGGTTATGTTTTTGGGAGGGTTTGTTTGTTTGTCTGTCTGTCTGTTAGTTAGTTAGTTAGCAACATTACTCAAAAAGTTATGGACGGATATTGATGAAATTTTCAGGGAATGTCCGGATTGGGATAAGGAACAAATGATTAGATTTTGGAAGCGGTCCGATCCAGAAGAAAACCGCCATTACGGAAAATGCAATTTTCGTGAATAACTGCTGAACTAATGTTGATATCATTATGAATTCAGTTGCCAATGGTATGTTTTCATGGTCAAGGAATCTAAAAATGTAGTTAAAATAAATGTGGGACTAATATTTGTGGTGCAAATGACAAATAGGGGGAACTGTGGCGCTTGGCGGAGGTCTGCATTCTCCGAGTGCTTTCTAGTTGTATTTCGCTCTGACTGCTGGTTGTGTTTCTGTACTTGAATCTTTTTTGTTCCTGAAGCTGTTTTCCTCTTTTTGAACTACATCAATCCATTGTAGGCCGGTTGCCCTCGTCGGCCACTGTACATTTTGGACATTGTGAGGGGATTTCTTATTGAAAATGTGGAAAACTGCTCTATTGTGCAGTGTTAACAAATACTTTAAATAGTTCCTGGATCTGCATCTGGATTCAGATCACCACCAAAATCTCATAACTTTTTCCTTGTGCCATGACAAACATTCCCTGAAAATGTAATTAAAATATGTCAAGAACTTCTTCAGGTATCTTGCTTATAGATGGATAGACTGTCAAACAAACAAGGACAAACACCAACGAAAATGTAACCTTGGCAGAGGTAATTATTCGTTTTTATATGACTGTAGTAAAAAAACAGACATAAAGACTTTTGATCAAACTAGAGGAACTCTTAGACACCTACAGTATATTGAACATTAATAGATTTTTTTAAATATCAAAATTTGAAGACAAACTCCTTTTCATCTTCTTAACTGCACCAAACACATTGGCAAATTCCATATGAGGTTGCCATTTTTTTTGTTATCCTAAAATACTAATTTCACCTACTTTTCCTGATCTTGCCAATGCATTGTTGTGTAACATCTTAAAAACCCCATACACCTCTAAACTCTATTGTTTCCTCCCTCTTACTTTATATTTTCTGTACATCCAGCTCCCTCAGCCTCCTCTCCCTCTTTTCTCTGCCTGCCGGCCCGATCACTCTCTCTCTCCTCCCTTGTATCTCTGCATGTACTGAATGTCTCTGGATAGCTGCCTAAGCGATGACGGAGACACCATTACCCTGTGGATCTGGCTTGTTAGTGCTGTCTCTGGGCAGATCAACCTCAGATAGGACACAGTAGGAGGCAGAAGGAGGAGGATCCCACCACGGTAGAGGCGAAGAACAGTGCGGTCATGTGGCCCATAGTTATGTCAGCATCACACTGCCACCAGGGCCAGAAATAAAACACCAATTCCAGAAGAGTTGGGACATTGTATAAAAATAACTAAGACAGAATGCAGTCCTTTTCAACCTAGCCTCAATTTGATTCCTGCAAAATGTTCCAAAAACAGTTGGGATGGGACATGTCGCTGTCTGTCATCAACTTTCCTTCAAAAGTCTTTCGCATCAGGAGGACTGAGGTCACTCGTATTGAAAGTGGAAATCTTTCCAATACCTGCTTAATGTTCATTTGAGTCTCTCAACAGTGAAGTGTTTCAGTTGTTGTATTTGCCCCTTTAGTTTTAGTGGGGGACAGGTCTGGACTGAATAAGAGTCAGTCTGTGCTCACACTCTTTTGGTGTAAAGCCATGTTGTTGTAACTCGTGCAGAGTGGGGTGTGTCTTTGTCTTGTTAATGTCGTCTTGATAGAAACAGATTTAGCTCCAAAACCTGTTTGCACCTAACTCTCTCATATGTGCCAGCTACCCATACCATAGGCATTAATACCCCTTTAAACCATTACAGATGCTGGCTTTAAACTTCACTCAGTGACAACCAGTATGGATCTTTTCATCTTTAGTCTGCTGGACTCAATGGCCGTTATTTCCACAAAATTTAAAACATTTTTTCGCTTTAGGTCAGTCCATCTTATGCCAGGGTCAGACCACACTTCAGTAACAACAGTCAGGACATCAGACTAGGCGGCCACAGAGCCATAAATTTGCACAGTGACTTACTGGACAGATTACACTTACATAGGCTTGCAAAAGAAATGAATAGCATTGTTTTGACCATTGTCTTTCATTTATAAGATAACATGTCACCCAATTTACATGCTTAACAAATTACAAGTAAATACAAAAACCTAAATAAATATGTTTTACTCAATAGCCATTTATGAACTACTATAACAAAAAGCAACCCCATGTAAAAATAACAATTTAGAGCACTAGGCATCCTCCAAGTTGTATTATTATTACTATTGAAATCTCATTTTTTTGTTTTTTAATTGTTTTACTTATGTTTTTCATATATTGTCTTTTACTTTTATATGGTGCCCTCCTCCAACAGCAATTTACAAAGGCTTACAAAAGAAATGAATAGCATTGTTTTTACCATGGTCTTTCATTTATAAGATAACATGTCACCCAATTTACATGCTTAACAAATTACAAATAAATACAAAAAACTGAAAAACATAAATGCTCTTACCCCCCCAAATTTTGTAAATAAGGGAATAAATAATAACATTAATAAATACATTACAAATACAACAATCAACATCAGACAGTTTAAATAACTACACAATAAGCTACATCAGACTATGAACTAACTATATACAAAAATTAATAAAATAACCGTATAGACTTATATGTTTTTTTCCTTTTTTAAGACTCCCTCAGAAAAGATTCCAGCTGCAGCCTTATATAGCAGATAAAAAGATATATAAATAAGATAGATATGAAAAAAATAAAAATAAATATAAATAAAAATATGGCTACTGGCTGGCTTCGTAGTAATATTAATTGGGTATTTCTTTGCATTTGAATCAGTGTGAGCTTTTCCATTTTAAGAGTTTATTGTTATAACTATTTTTAATATAATTATATTGAAGGTGGGATTTTTTTTCCAGATTTTGTGGCGCCCCCTGGATACCACGGAGCCCTTTGCATTTGTCTATTTTGGGTTGGGCCATAATTGTGCATATTAAGTGATGTTTTTTTCTGAGGTTGTCCCATTCCTACATTGTCATATCATCGCAAAATGATGACACATTTTAATGCAGTACCAGACGGATTAAAGGTTTAAATTAAATGTTGGTTTTCAGCCTTGTCTCACACATGCAACAAGTTCTCCAAAATTTTAATCTTTTGCTTTATGGTGTAATGGTAAAACCTCGACATTACTTGCAGTTGCACATGAAGAAACATTGTTCATGAGGTGTTTGACTGTTTGCCCATGCAGTCTTTGACTTAGCCAAGAACCTCGTTCTGTTACTGATAGTAAACAACTGAACCTGTGTCAGTGTTCCTTTTATACCCATTCACAGTCAGTATCCCCTGTTACTAGTAAAACTGCTGATCTGTTTATTCTACATGTGTTTTCTAAAGAAATTCCAAACTTTCTTAGCCTTGTTTTTCCTTTGGCACAACTGTTTTTGAAATGTGTCGCAGGTATCAATTTCAGAATGTGTGTACATTTAAAAAATCTGAAAAAAACATTTCCCATTTTTAACATTTGATACCTTGGCCTTGTAGCCATAAAGTTTGGTCATGTTAGTAAAATGTTGTTACTTCTCTGACATATAAAAATAGTTCTTGAGCTTTGTACCTCTCTGCAACTTCAAGGTCTGCTACACTGTGTGCGAAATAAGTTAGTCATTTAATCTGCTGTCATAACTCATCTTTTTGGCTTTTTAAAAGTCTGCATTAGAATTGACATTAGTTGAGAGAAAGCCGCCCTCAGGTCGGCTGTACTCAGGAGGCTTTAGGCTGAAAAGGTGACAAGAGAAATCTGTATCAAATTCTTCACATGGCAACTTAAGACACTAAAAAAGAAAGATTCAGTCGTGATTCATCAGGTCAGCTGAAATCTGTTGTTAAATATCTCACAGCTATGTAGTCATCCCTTCAAAAACTCTTAACCAGGAAAGTGTATTTTTAAAATTCATGGAACAAAAATATTTCACAAGAATGATCACAGTCCACATTTACGGGTCAAGTCCAGCAAGTAGCCCAGTGTGAGTTCAAGTCCTAAAAAGTGAAGGGGATCATACGAAGTTCTGCTGATAAAGTAACACACATAGAATTATTCTGCTTTTTTGAGTTACTAGCTGTGTAAAGGGTTACTTATTTTAAAAGTAACTATATCACAGATTCTAATCTAAGTAATGCTCTCTAATGTTATGTTACTCAGTTACTTTTTCCCCTGGTGGGCTGTTATCACGACTGACCGGAGCAGTGACCAGCAAAAAAGTTTATCGCACGATTGGGGGTGAGAGGAAATGAGGGGTCTGTACTCTCAACAACTTTAAGTATCATCTTAATTTGAGTTTGTGTCTGCAAGTGATGCAAAGAACATTGCTGCCTGTTGTAAACTTTATTTTAAGCCTTGGATAGATCATTTTTAAGAGGGGAAAAGTAAAGTAATTACTTTCTTCTGATACAAAGTAATAACAATTGGTATTACTTTGAGAAGAGTAATGAATGTAGAGAGACCTACTACAATCTTGAAACAGTTTCCCCAACACTGTCTTTAAAATAACTAAGAAAGCGTAACTTGAATACAATATGCCAAAGTATAAAAAAAGGGTCTACCTTTATCCTCCTAAGCTGGCACACCAGATGGACCAATGTATATATCACTAGTCCATCGGGGAAAGTGTATGGAAAGGGCAGAACCATTCAGAGGCATATGATTGGACCGTTGTTCCATCAATGAACTTATTACAGGCCGATCAGATAATGACGTAGGCGTGAGCTACTGCGCTACAGACAAGAGCCACTTCGGAAAACAAACAGAAGTGGAGCAAAAATATCCTTACTATAGAGAAGTTTGTAATGTTGTTGTTTTTGTTTAATGAAGAAATGCAGTCCAGATCTGATAAAACTGCAGCTGAAGCTGTTAGCATCTCTGCTAATCGCTGTATAAGCAGTCTCTTCCTGCTGTAGTCTTGCTTGCAGCTTGTTCCTTTTCCTGCTTTAAAGGACTCTGATTGGGCCGTGCTGCTTCGAGCCGCTCACAATCGCTGTAGATTGGAGCTTGGCAAGATGGACCTGCCTGATTATAGACACTGAATCAGGTAGGTCCAGCTGCTGTGCAAGGTCAATATTCTCCATAATAAGCTGTCAATTCATGAATAACATCAACTCACTGACACTTTATTGTGCATGATTGATTTGCTGTTGGTTCATTTCCTGAGGGACTTTTTCACCATATTGCATTTGCATTAGTTCAGTTAATATCAGATGGCTTCTTGGTCATCAGGGAGTAAATGTGAAAGTGTGAAGCAGTTTCTTGGCTGAACCCCCTTCACAATGAGTTACGAAGCCCAGAGAAGGACACGGACAATGTCAGAGAATTTCTCAAACCTTCATGGAGCAGCACAACCTGGATTACAAAAGGACAAAAGGAGTTGCATTTTTGGATGATCATTGTTAAAAATGAAAACAGCAGCACAGATACTGTTAATGAAATAGTAATATTAAGGTTTGATGTTTTTCTTGTTTTGATCTGATCAGACAAAAACACATGACAACACAAATACCCTCCCAATACCCACTGCCTACAAGTATTAAATCCATACAAATATTTAAAGCAGTGTTTCTCAAGCTGTGGGGCTCTCCCCCCATGGAAAAACTGGATGGAAGCAGAATCAATAAAGGCTTCGATATAAATAAATAAAGCTCCAATCCTTAATCAAGACAGTGTCAAGTATTAAGATTGTTTTTGGATTCATTCCTATCATATCTTATGAATCAGATATGTATTTTTAAAAGTTAAAATACTTTTTTATGCTTTCTAATCATTGAATTAACAAAGAGATTGTAAAATGTGTTGAAGAAACAGCATTTTAACTCCCACAGTTACCATAGTGATGGTAGCAGACAACACTCAGCAGTTATACATTAATGATAGAGAAAATCTGGGGTTTATTTCTTCTTTAAGATGTTGAGCTACAATCAATTAGTGATTACAGAACCTTCAACACTTCCTTACATTTATTAACTTTTATTCGAAGCCCATTTCACCCTGATGTGTTTGACTGAGCCTCCAGATCAGGGACAACACAAAGAAGCTGAGGCTGTAAATCAGTCTGAGTGGTGGATGTTGCGTTACAGGTTTCTCTCCCCTCTCTCTGTTTGCTTCTCTTCTACATTAGCCGGGGTCCAGGGGGGGACGGAGAGGGGGTTGTAAATGTGTATCTTGGGTCTTAGTCAATACCTTTCGAGATGATGTTGTTGCCTTCCTTGAGCAGTCCTCCCACCATCCCCCATCCTCCCCCGTGGTTCCCCTCCTGTTGGAGTGAAGTGGGAATTATTCATCGATTTCTGCTCAGTGTGGAGAAAACGTTTCATGTCTGAGCTCAGCTACGCGCAATTGTGTGAACAGCGTCATGGATTGTTGAACCCAATGAATGTTTGTGAAAATTGTAATGGATGCTTCAGATTTCTTCAAACTGGATCAAAGGAGTGAGCTGCTGAATAACTTGCAAGGCTTCTGAAAATTTCCGTGTCGGCACCATGTAGCGTCTGCTTTCGAGCAGCTTTGTTGATAAGACCAGACCAGGTTTAATGACATTAAAGGTTGTTTTTGGCATAATTAATGTTAATTCAATTTTCACTGTATGAAGCTTTAATGCCACACACCTCAGTATCAATAGCCTTGAAACACTTGAAATGCTCTCATATAAATTACCTTTTGGATTGCAATAAAACGTCTAATTCTTAAAAACATCTCAACCATGACACAGAGTTAACTCAACAAGCTGCCATACAATGAAACACTGTTAGATAAGGTTATGCTTGTTGGTGCATTATTTACCAGGCATTGTGTGATGTCTCACCAGGGATGGGAATCAAAAACTGATTCCAGTTGAAAATCAGTAACCACTCCCTCTGAGAATTTATATCATTACTCTTTTGTTTTTGTCGATTGTTTTATCAACTCTTTCTGATTTGTTCTGTATGCTTTTCAAAGAAAGGATTTCACGCTCTCATTAGAATCAGTCAGCATAAAAGATGAAGTCAAAAAGTAAGGCTGACAGGGGGTTAAATGGTCAAATCTGGGTCATTGTGTTCTACAAAAAGATGCTTACTGAACAATTTTCAGTCAGTGGAGACAGCAGAATCTTGCAGAAGCATTAATCAGTGCAGCATGGCCATGAATATAAGGAGTGTCATGTGTTTGACATCGTTGCCACTGAAAACCTGTGTTGGCCAGCCTCTTTCCACACAGAAAATCATCAGGGATTGATAAGGGAATCTTCAGAGAATTGATAAGCAGAATCATTAAAGGCATTGGTAATAAAATCTTATTATTCCCATCTCTATGTCTCAGAGATGGACAAGAATGCACATTTTAGAGAACGCAAACCTTGGAAAGCAATACATTGTGACCGCAGTAACTCTGACAGTGTATTTAAATTAATAATGTCAGGTCAAGTCAAGTGAGTATTTTTATTTATAAAGCGCATATAAAAACAACATATGTTGACCAAAGTGCTGTATAGTAAAAAAGAAAGTGAGGAAAAAACAACGAGCTCCAACATAAAGAATAAAATGAACATATTAACTAAAATGGCTGAAATGGGACAAGAATTCAAAAACAGTTATGGGCGGACAAGATAAAGATAAAACTATGATAATGAAAAACAATCTAAAAGACGTCTAATTATGATGAAACAGGCAGTGACTTGAAAGTGATGAGAAACTGAGCAGATCTTATAAAGAAAGGGGGCAAATTCCAAAGCCTGGCAGCAGCAAAGGCTCAATCTCCTCTAAGTTTTGAGGTTTGATTTGGGACTTCCTAAAACAGTTGGTTGGATGATCTGAGAGATCCAAATCCAGTTTTGTGCCATGTCCAGTCTGCTCAGTATCATTGGCTATTGCAGGTGTTCAATTTGGAATATTAAATGATCATATTGTTAATATTTGGGCCAAAACTCAGATTTGGAGTTGACCAGTATTCAACAATCTTATATTACAATGCTGAATGTTTAAAAACAGAACCATTATTAATAGTATTATTTCTTCTTTATATTTTAGGACATTTTATTATCTTCCTCAAGGTTTGTCCATTGTCCACTTATAATCATTTTTTATCTTGATCATTTTTTTCTTAATATTTTTTTGCAAACATTCTTGTTATACATGATAATGTATGTTTATGTGTGTATATTTGTGCATACACATGGGTATATGTATTGTTGCTCACATGTTTCAATGCATACAAGCTTCCCTTCACCTTCTCATAAACCTGTATCCTTGGTCATATACTGTTTGCTGGTTGAGCTCTATGGTCTATTGCATTGGAGTTGGTGTCTTAGTTCTGTCTGCCAACTTAACATCTGATTTATTTCTTTGTAAATGTATGCAGTTTCTTTTTGTTATAAAACTCAATAAACAAACTTGTGGTAAAAACCTGGACCACCAGGTCACGGAGTACCAGAAGAGACTCACGATTGTAGGATGTATATTTGGGTTTAACATCCTTGAATCTAAAACATGACAAACTCAACAATGGTGTGTTATGTGTTTAGTTAATTCATATCTTGTGAGAAAGGGGCAGACTTTCTAAGATTTTTCTTCATTCTGCTCCTTTTCATTCACATTTGAGATTTTTCTTTGTTTGTATTGAATGTTTTATATACTAACAGAATGAAATAAAGACCTAAACTAAACTAAACATGGTGCTAATCTAAAATGTAACACTGGAGTCTGGAGGGAGGAGGGTCTGCTGTGCTGATTATATTATAAATTATATGCTGCAGGTTTGGTGGCAGTGACATTTGACCCCAGCAACAGGCTCAGGGATGCTGTTGAGCATATAGATAAGGACCTGTCTGCCCTTATGTTTGGCCCTGAGTGTTTTATGGGGGGTTGGCTGCTGGTGTACGTGTTTTGTCAGGACCTGCAGGGAAGGTCGTCGGTGTTTGAGTCACAGATCACTTTTCCTGCACGTATGTGTTTCTTTTCTGTGTTTTCTCCTTCATGAAGCTGAGGCATCGGCTTGGTTGCAGATGTTTTGACTGAAGAGTGAGAGAAATGGTTGATTGGATGTAGTGGTGATTGAGGTTTTATGGTTGTGTTGATTTGATTTAGCAAAGTCCTGAAGGGGACAAAGTGCCTACTGGCTGTTTTAAAGGTAGTTAAAATGTTCAATAAACTGATACATTTCTGCATCACATGTTTTAAACCAAAACAGGCTTGTGTTTTATGATTATCATTCACATCAGAAGTTGCTGAAGATTTGAAAAGCTGCTGATCTTAAGACATATCTGTCACCCAAAGCTGCAGAGTTAAATGAATTTGCTTAATTTTGTATGCGAACAAGAGTTTACCTGCAATTTTAGGTGATCCAAAAAAAAAGAATGACAAAGCATTAGCTGCTGAGGACTTCTGTTGTTGTTGCTGTTGTATCAATCAAATGTATCCCAGTCTAATTTGTATACAGTGTCACAAATGGTCCATTGTTGTGACATCCATAATTGCAATCTGCCACAGTCCTTTTCCTTCATCTGACAGTTGTTTTTCATCTGTCCCATTTTCTGTAATCTAATGATCCTCACGTGAAAGAGAGCATGAATTAGTGAAGATCTTCTCTCTGCATAGCCCCCCCAAGGCCCGCCCAGGTCTGCACAGATTATGTTTTTCCGAAAGCTTCTTTTTGCTGCAGTGAAATACAGAAGTGTTTGTGAGGGAAGAGGGAACAGGACTCCCTGCCTGCAGGCTGCTGTATCGATTAGTCGTCTACTTTAGCTGTGTATGCTGCAAACAATGAAAGCAAAGCAAAAAATGCAGACGCTTCTCTTAGAAAGAAAACTATTTATGTGCAGCAAAGAGATCCTACTATTGCCAATTTAAGAACTAGCTATTGTTGCCTCCCACACTCACCAGCCACTTAATTAGGTACACCTTGCCAGAATTGGGTTTGAGCCCTTTGCCTTCAGAACTGACTTAATTCTTCGTGGCATTGGTTCAGCAAGGCAAGACAAGGTGTTGTCCTTGTAGATTTTGGTCCGTATTGACGTGATAGCATCACGCAGTTTTGTCAGAATTGTCAGCTGCACATCCATAATGCAAATCCCCTGTTTCTCCACATCCAAAATATGCTGTATTGAGCTGGGATTTGGTGACTGTTGAGGCCTTTGGAGTACAGTGAATTCATTGTCGTGTTCATAAAATCAGTTTGAGATGATTTGAGTTTTGTGACATGGCGCCTTCTGCTGGGTTTTGGCCATCAGAAGACTTTGCTAGTACAGGAATGGACATGGTCAGCATTAATACTCAGGAGCGCTGTTGCAATTAAACAATGCTTGATTGGTACAAAGGGGCCCAAATTGGAAAATGCCTTCCAGATTCTGATCCTACCACCTCAAAGTTGCATAAGAAATCAAAATTCCTCAGGCCAGACAACAGTTTTCCAATCCTTGACTGTCCAATCCTGTAGAGCCTATGTGAACTGGCCCCTTCTTCTGCCTTCCCATACTGACGCTCAGTTTGAACATCAGCAGGTCTTGACGATGTGTGCCTAAATGCATTGAGCTGCTGCCGTGGGATTGGCTGATTAGCCATTTGCATTAATGATCAGTTGACCAGATGTACCTTATAAAATGGCCAATTATTATATGCATGTCATCAGGAATCAAAAATATGCATTAAGCATCAGGCAAACTTACTTCAGTTATTGCCCTTTGGTTTCATCAACAGTTTCTTTAACACAAAAACATTATAAAAACTCAAAACTTGACAGGTTGAATTTTCTGAATCATATAATAGATATCTCTTTACACTGATTATGAGCCACATTCACAAGACAAATATTGGTATACATTATTTTTAGATATAAAAAAGGAAAAAGGCGTGAATAGCTTTTAAAAAGTAAAAATTCTGACCAAAGCAGCAAAAAAATGTGTAGAAAAAAAAATCTGATTTAGGGAATAAAACTCGTCAAAAGACACTTGAATAAGAATTTCATTCTGCATCCACAAATATTTGTACTCACAGGTAACTCAGGCTGTATTATTTGTGTTTGTATCTTTAAGTAAGTTGTTTATCTGAACTTGTCAGTTTAATGTGGAGTATAAAAATATACTAAGATATTTTTTGACTAGAAAGTAGACCCAAATAAACCTACTGAGCCTGGAGTTTTCACTGTGAATGTTTGCATGCCAGTGAGAGAGAAACTTACTATCTACATGACCAGAGGCCTCTCATATCCAGCACTGATGTAACAATTACTGTGCACATACTCACTGGCATGCATGAGTTCATGCACACCCAAACATGCACATGTAATGTGTGTGACACAGAGTCAGGGCCAGAGGATCAGTCTGTGTCACTCCTACCCTGTTAGTGGATGCATAGTACTGGACAGGTATTAAATCATCCACCACTTATCCCGTTTTATTAACCCCGTCCTCCATCACAGGGGAGCTGATGTCAAATTAGGTCATGACAAGGAGAGAGTCCAGAGGAGGAAAGTGCCTGCAGTGTAGGGAACGTTTGTGAATGGTTTGGAAAAATGCAGACAAAGGTCTAGAAATGGGAATGAAAGACAAGCTTCTTGATTTTGTAGTTGGCAGCTACTTTAACTGTCAATTTGTCACACTGCTCTGAAAATAACCAAAAGACTGTACAGAAAATTGCTGGTACATTGTCTTTAAACCCTGTGTTTTTAAATGAAACAAGAAACAAATTCTCATAACATTTAAGTTAGATTTTAAAGATGTTGGCTAACAATGGCTGTAGCAGTGTTAATTTTGTCGACTAATTATTTTTGTAATAGTTTTCATCAGCAACCTTTTTCCCAAAGCGAAAACTAGGCTATAACAAGTGTACATTGACAAAAACTTAAAGTAAATTAACTGATATTTTTGTCAACAAATTAAAAACTAAACTAAAATGTTTGACAGAAGCTTAATCCATTCAGACCCAATTTGGTCATGTAGAAAGTAGGGACAAGTTAGGAATATATCCAATCACAGCTACTTTGGTTGTGTGGAAAGATTGGATGAGTTAAGAGGGACATCCAATCACAATTGCTTTAGCTTCATGGTGGTGGGATCCAAGTGTAAAACATGACTTGAGATATTTAAGGAAACATAAAAAAATGCCTTACACTTTACGCTTCATACTTTAGTCGACTAAATTTACAGTAGATTTTGTCGACAAAAATGTTGTGAAATTTCATCAACTAAAACTAGACTAAAATTAAAACAATTTAGATGACTAAATTATGACTAAAACTAATAGATATTTAGGCAAAAGACTATACCTAAAACTAAACTAAAAAGTGCTGTCAAAATTAACACTGGGCTGTAGAAGGTACAATGTTGTAGGATGATGCTCTATTTGTTGGGGAGTCAAACAGATTATCCTTCATGTAAGAGAGAGAGACAAAAGTTTTGCCTATAAACCTGGGCCTGAGTAATGTGTTGATTGATTTGATTAATTCACCTTTTTTTTGCTGTAGTAACATTTTTAAAAAATGCCTTGACTTAATCCGCTGCTCCTGATGCTCCCCTGGTCCTCTGTTGTTAACACCCTGCCACACAATTCCCTCCAACAGAGACAAAGATAGAAATACAGAAAAATGTGTTCGTTCTTAGGGATGCTAGTGCCTGCCATTTTGTGCACGGATGCATTTTTCAGCTTGTATTTTTCTTCGTGAGATTAATTAGTTTGAAATGTCCTTTAGTGTGTTTAACATGTCTCCCCTGTGTGATAGAGCAATGTCTGCCCCCCCATCCTTCAATTGTTTTGTCAACAGTTTAACCCCATTGGCAGTGCAGAGCAGAGACAGTAGAATGAATGCAGAGTTGTTGACAACATGGCCAAGCAGCACTGAACTGACCAATTACCACAGTAGATCTGTAAACTTAGACATTTTCTGAACAAAAGAGATTGTGAACGTACCGTAGCAGTCATCAAAAAAATATTAGCCTGATTTAAGGCAAGATATGACCTCTTTAAAGATCAATTCTACAGTCATTCTGACTTTTTGGTATGTTGGTGGCGCAGTCTGATAGTGCACTTGGTCAATGATCAGAAGGTTGCAGGTTTGAGCCCAGTTTAAGTGTCTTAAGTGTCTTTCACACTTAACCCTAAGTTGCTCCCACTGCTGCATCAGTGGCATGTAAATGGGTACGAAAGAGCATGAATGTCTTAGTTGAAACTGATGGACAGAGTTGACATTGAAACTCAAACCATTGGTGAATAAATGTGAGAATGAATACTTGTGAATGGATATACATGACCTGCGGTATATGGCCCATAGGGTTACCATTGGCGGTGGTATGGATGAGTTGACAGAAAAGATGAATGGTGAAGTGCCGACCCGGCATGTGCTCCCAAACCTGACATGATCTGAAATTCCTATACCCCTGTCAGGGACGATGGGTACTGGAGCCTATCCCAGCTGCCATCGGGCAAGAGGCGGTTCACCCTGGACTAGGTTACAGTCAATTATAGAGCTGGCATAGTATGTTTTTGAGTATGTTTTGGTCTGTGTGAGGAAACCGTACCTGGAAAAACGTGAAAACTCCACACAAAAAGGCCCCACCCAACCAGGAAGTCCTCCAGCAACCTTCTTGCTGTAAGGCACAAGCACTACCTGCTGCAACACCATGCAGGTCATAGGTCACTTCATTTTAAGATGATATCGAAACAAAATCTGGAGGTTGATTTTTTTTCTTTACATTAAAGGGATAAAAAGGTTTGGACATGGTTACGAGACTGAAAGGAGGATGGTAGCCTGTTGTTTAGACCTTCAGGAGCTTCATGAAATACTATCTGTAGCTTCATATTTACAGCCATTTTCCACCAGCTGTGTACAGTACACCCACTCCCGCAGGTCTGCGCCTGAGCACGTAGGCTCAGCTGTGGCTGCACAAAAGCACTGAGTCACTCAGAGGCCCCATGTGTCAATACTAAGAGGGTCTCTCTCCTCTCTGTGAGTGCAGGCCAGCCTTTCCATTGTGGTCAGTTTGTCTGGCCTGGATGAGTCCTCTTTATCAGCACAGTAGAGACCCTCTGCAGAGCGAGGAGAAACAATGTTATCAGTTCTGTCTGTCTCCCTCTGTCTGCCTCTCTGGATGAGTCTGCACGCACAGACGCTGAATACCAATCGGCACGGGCCTCAAACAGCCTCTTTCTTTTATTTCTCGATGCCATTTTGCTAGCTTACTCTCCCCTCTCATAGTTTTTCCTCACCTAATTTAAGGCTCCCTGTTCCATGGAGAGCTTCTGCCTCATTATTTAAACAAAGAGATGAAGGACTGCGGGACGGAGAGACAGAGTGGCTCAGTCTCCACCCGCCTTACATTAGTGCTCTAATTCTTCGTCACCTCAGGCAAGTCTCTGAACACTTGAGTGACTTAAGAGACTCTGTGTTGACAGTAGTTGAGGATCATAACAGACGAAGTCTATTGTCATTTGGGAGGATTATGAAAGAGCAGAAAACACTTAAAAATGGATAACAAGGATGGAAAGATTGGCCTGAAAGAATCTGGCTTTTGGGAGATGGGGCATAAATATTTGGTGCCCTTGTGTTAAAGTGGGTTCCATTTGATGTTGGAAATCAAGACTAGGATAGTTTGCAGAGTCTACAAGCAAGAAAAATGGCATGAACAACCTGTGTCACACTGTTCTTCATCACAGGATGACTGCTCTAGAATTGAATAAGTCATATAAAAATTCTGGGTCTAATTCAGATTGGCTTTCTATGGCTATTTCTATGTGTATAAAGAGTAGCTGTGGTCACAGTTGATCAAAAATTCACACTTGGATAAAATTTGTGTGTGTTAATTCTGACAAATGGACTGTATAATATAAGTTTGAAATATATGCTAATAATCAAATGTTCATACAAAATGTCATTTAAAGGTGTAGTGTGTAGAAGTTGGCAGCATTAGGCCGGACAGCGAAGGTGAATATAGGATATAATGTTTCTATTTGTATGTAAAGTCCGTCGAAATAGGTGTACAATCATCCCCATGAAACGTTTGTTTTCTTTTTATCAAGTTAGAAAAAGTTTTTTATATTTATGTACCGCGTGTCTCCCCTTTGTGGAGGCTGACATAACGATCTGCCATGTTGTCTACTGGTGGGTTTTGGGGATGAAAAGAACGAAACTCGATTTTTGAGTACGAGTCTGGCCGCCGGTCCTGAAATCTACCTGGATGGCATGCGAAGAGAGAGAGAGAGAGCGGGTATTACAAGAGCAGCAGATGGCGCAGTGTTTGTAACTGTTGTTAATAATGTCCTGTTCACGATTCTTTTTGGTCTTAACCGGCTCTCGTCGCTTAGTGATGGGATGTTTTAGTAACGGACGGGCTCATTCAAAAATCTGAACGCTAGGTGTCGCTAAAATGCCAATTTCTACACGCTGCACCTTTAATATTTGTAAGATTGACGTTAGCATCAGTGTTGACATTAAAATCTCCTTAAAGTCCAGATTGCTTCAAAACTACAAATAGTACAAACTTTTCGTGCACAGGGCAGTGACGGACATTTTGGATTAATATTTTTCCCTAAGCTCTCTAAAGCACTGGAGGCAGTATTCCACATAGAACATATCTAAGAGGAGGTTTTTTATTTATCTTCTCAAATAAAGTAGAGTTTGGATAAACTCAGTGCAATTTTGCTGTTAAGTAGTTTTAAGGAATCAGAATTCAACCAGGGTTAATGGTTTCAGTAATCAGTTTTCACATTAACTTTGATCAAGGAACTTCGTTTTCATAATTAACTTTTATCAATGAACAGATTAATAGACGTGTGCCCGGCTCTGGTTACTGGGTTATTCTATGTATATACAGTATGTGTGGGTGACAGCACATTTAGTTTAATCAACTTGGGTTTAATTATTTCTCAATTCTTTGTTCACAATATCAACTCTGGCTGCAGATAAACTAGGTTAGCTATAAGTAAGCCATATACCCAGTCAATAAAGAGGTAATTCTTTCTTTCCATCTTGCACCCTCCTTACTAAATGTCCCAGGACACTCTGCATGTAAGCCTTTCCTCGTCTCCTTCCCTCTTACTGCTTTTTTTTTAGATTTCCATTTCTGCCTGCTGGCCCTTTTCCTTTTTAAAAATGAACGATAGGATTCAGGGTCGAGTACCAGTGAAGTGCATGAAGGAGTGCGCCTGTAGCCCTGTATTTTTAAAGCATGTATTTTTGTGCTGGAGCGGCCCTAAAGGCTTTAGCCATGTGTTTTTGTGGTTGGCTTGCTTGTGATCTCCTGCAGGCCATATTACAAAGCTGAGAGAGAGAGCTGCACATGACACAGTTCCAGCTGGTTCAGTCTGCTTCAGTGTTTTCTGCTGTTATCTCAGGCTAATCAGAGGTATTGAATGGCAGCACTAGAGATAACGTGTCTTTTTTATGTAGACATTTTATGTAGTCCTTTTTTCAAAGAGGTCACAGTAGAAAAGAATGGATTATACAAACACTTGAGTAGTTTGAATAAACATATTTTGCGGGCAAACTACTGAACACTGTCCAAATTGCACGTATACATAGGAACCTGGCCAGATTGTTGCTACAATTTAGACTATGCTCTTCCTCTCTTTTCTCTCAAGTGCATTTGGTGTAAAATATCACCAAAGACTTGTAGTTTGTTTCAAAGCTTTTTACTTTTTCACATCATGGACTGCTATACTGACAAATTGTATTATTTCAAAACGCTTAAAGTATTCAAGCATTCAAAATGAGTGTAACCATCGTGTCTAGTGTGCTGAAATACTATAGTATTATTGTCATGAAACACACTTGTGGCACAAAATAACTCAGTGGCAGAGAAATCGGGTCCGTGAGGCAAAAGCAGGGTTTATTGACAGTCCAAAGTTCTGTACATAAGCAGGCAAAAATAAACCAGGCAGAGGAATCAGGCAGACAAAAGGCAAGAGACAAGGTTAAGGCAAAAAAAGGTCTGTGACGAGAGCTAGACTATGAAATAAAGTGCTGGAAAGTGACGCTAAGTACAACAATCTGGCAAAAGGACAGGGGAAGACATGGGTGATTGGGGGTGATGAGACACAGCTGGGGAAGAACAATCAGGGATCAGGTGTGACAACACCTGACAGGAAGCAAAACCTACGAAGACAAGGAGAGACAGGTGAATTTTCAAAATTAAACAGGAAGCACGAGATAAAACATAAAACACAAGAACGGAATGGGTAACTTCACTAAGGCCGAGGCCTGATCATGACAGTTATTTAATTTGGAGGTGAGAATAATCCAAGAGTTAAACATGCTGTTTATCTTTGCAATTACACATGTCTGCATCTGACTCATAATTGCTTTTGTGTATGTACTTCCCAATATAAGACGCTGGGAACAGGAGGATACCACAAGAAGGCACATCAGAGCACTCTGGCTGTAATTAGCTAACTGTTGTGTGTTATGTAAACAATAAACAAGGCAACAACAAAAAATGATCCTGGTACCAAAACAGACAAATAGGCTACAGTGATCAGTGTTAATATCACATAATCTAATCCCCAAATTTCCATGCAGTCTGTCTGCCAGACAATATGCACATGTTTAGTCAGTATGCACTGGGCAGACATGGCAGCAAACTGCCCCATTCTTGTCAGTCTTTTGGCAGTTTGTCAGATTTTGACCGCATTATTTTATTAAATGAAAAACAATTTCCCAATAGAGAGGATATTTTCGCTCCACTTCTGACAGTTTGTTCTGTAAAGTGTCTCATGTTTTGTTTTATGCACTGCAGCAGTAGCACCCGCCTACTATATCATCTGATTGGTCCAAAATGATTGAGGTTAAAGGCGCAATTGTCCAATCACCACTCCCAAACACTTTCTATGGGCTGTTGCCCAGATGTGTGATTGAAATATGTTGAATGGTTCATCTGGTGTCTCAGCTTAACTTAGAGCCAGTGTTAATTGCTAGGACAAGATTATACTGCCATATTGATTGTCCAGTTCCCGCTGCCATTACTCATTTTACATAATTTTGCTCAGTTCTTGGTTGCTCTGATCCTGATTATGTAGTTAGGTAAGTTACCATGTCTGCTGGTAACTTTAAACAGGCTGCTTTAATCGATTTATTTTCAGTAGTTGTAGAAAATTTAGAGTATACTCCCAAATGCTTCTTTGAGAAGTTTTTCATTATGATGTATAAATATCCTTGTCAAATAAGTATGTGATGTATTACAGTAGACTAATGCAAACACTGATAAAACAATACATCATATTTATTTTCATTAGTTTTACACTTTACAACATTAAGTCCTAGAATAAAGCCTGCCTGTCTTGACCTCTTTGGCAGACTTCGGTGACAATGAAACATTGCTGGGATATTGCTAATTGTGAACTTGTGTTTATCAGTTTGTCCTGAAAACTTCCTGTCATTGTCTCTGCTGCTTTGTTGACTCTGTCACATCCGCTCTGCCTCGACACTCCTGCTACCAGTCATGAGAACGCTGCATCTCACGTCTACATCAAGTTAATTCTGGTGGACTTCACATTTTTTAACATCAAACGGCCACAGGGAAAGTGTGGCAGCCATCATGCATCCATGTCTGAGTGGTTAAACAGAAAGTGTATCTCCAGCTTTGGGTAGAATTTTAAAAATAAAAGAAAACAGTCAGTTTGGATCTTGCATAACAAACTCTGTCCCCAGCTGTCTCCATGTCTACCCATTCAATGTCCATTCAGCCCTGAGCGCACTGAAGTGAGCGGCATTCTGGGAAGAAATCCAAGCATCTTTCACATCAGAGGCAGACTACAGCCAAATTAAATCATTTTAAAAAGCCATATCACTTTTACTAAACACAGCCTGTCCCGTCAGGCCTTTTCAGCCACACAGGCATGTAGCGGACACATTGTGTTAGTGAGAAAGCGACAGATGTGACACTATCGTGGATGTGTTGCAACAAATGGGGATTTTCCACTATGAAGCATATTAAAGCTTTTATCCCGCATTATAGATTTTCTCTCCTCTCTAGTGTCGACATAATAGCATAATGCTATCAGAGCTGTAACAGGCTTCATTGCACTAAGTAGCATTTCAGTAAAGAGGAGCAGAAAGCAGGGCAATTCACATTTAGCCTCCTTACTATCTATAGAGCACTCACAGTAGGTTAGCTCAGTGTTTATTTAGACAATGATTCATGAATAGAGGAGCCCTCACATCCTGGGAAAATGTAAATAAAGGATGTATGTGGTGCAGTAGAGGCGGCCTGTGCACTCAGCTTTATAATGGTGTCCTTGTGATTCAGCTGCTGGTGAAAACAGACATAGTGCCTATATTATGGTGTCTAATTTATATCTTTCTCACAGTGTTATCTCGCAATACTGATGAAATTTCAGCCTGGAAATGCACCCATGTGCGGTCCCAAACATGTTTTCAGCAGGGTAATAATTTGTCAACATCTGTTCTAATTGTTAATTTCAGTAGTGTGACTGATCTACATCCTTTTAGGGATGTGATCACCAGGCTGCCCCTCATGCGAAAATGTGCTGGTGTGTTTTTATAGATGACAGATCCCTTGACTTGGCATTTTTCCCTGTGGCTGAGAGGCACACGGGGACGTTTCTGTGCCCTTGTTAAAGGACGATGTCTGCCAGGGCAACGTTTCCCATAAAGCAACCTCAGTGACTCATTATGGAGATGTGCTTTAAATACTTCAAAGTGTCTTGAGATAATGAATATTTCAAAGACACTGAGGGGAAATATTCTACACAAACTTTCTTTAACCCTGTGCTTCGATTGGATGTCAGAGAGAGATTATAAAACTCTAGCCTGGTTTATAGTTTTGTTTTTAATTTACCCTATCATCACTGTGAGTGTTTTTCATAGATTTTTTTAATGAAATAGTTTGTAATTTATTTGTTTTTTCTTTGTTTTTTTTTATTATTTAGACAAAAAAGGCAAAAACAAACACATAACAGAAGAACATTACAGATCACAATACACACAACACAGACTTAATTAATAATAATAATAATAATAATAATACATTTTATTTAAAAGCGCCTTTCATGACACTCAAGGGCACTGTACATGATAAAGGTAAAGAGGGCAATGGACTGTCGTAGATGTAGAGTGGACAGCTTCCCCCTGTTGTGTTCAGCTAAGTATTTTTACCTAAAAACTTGAATGGAAACTCAAACATTGAGTATAAGGTGACAGCCCTGATACACACCTCAAGCTAAACTGCTAATGTCAACAGCAGTAATAGAAGTTTTTATAGCCTGGTTGAAAAAAAGTTTTGATCACCTTAGCTTATATCTTAATGTCCCTTATTTTTTCTCTAACATGTCAGTTTTGACTTTCTAGTTTTGTATTATTAGGAGAATGTCTTGTTCTGCTGCAAGCCTGCTACAAGTCATTTGTCCGAAAGCCAAAAACCTGCCAACGCTGCTCTTCTTTGTCTTATAGATTGGACGGAGGTTAGTTTAAGACTGTTTTCAGTGTGGTGGCTGCAAAGGATTGTGCCCAAAAGTTTCCTGTAAGCAAATGACTGACGTCACTCTGGCTTTGTCTGGTACTTCCTGTGTGTGTATATAGGGAGCTGCGGCAAATGAAACAGAGTGCACCATGATGGAGATAAAGCCTGGCCTTTCCACCAGATTAAGCACAAGCATATGTTTATAAACATGGCTCAGAAACTGGCTGTCTCCTGTTTGCTGTTTCCAGGGCTTGCAATCCTTGCAAACCCTAACCCAAATTTTTGAGGAGATGCTACTCACATTGTCTTCTGCAGCTATAGGCTAGGAGCTACATGAAGCTATGGCATAGGCTACTGTATAGATTTAATGCAGAGGTATCAGGCCTTACATTAACCTCTATTCACAGATTTTGAAACAAGTCCAAAATCTGTTCACCAAGGTATGATATTCTGGTGTTCTTGTTTTAGTCAGAGATGTTTCAAACAATCATACCAGCAGTCTTTGGTGTGTACAGTTAAAACACTCCTAAGAGTGTGTTATCTGCACTAATAACAATTCAACTATTTTCTCTATAAACAGATATCTATATCTGAAAGTGCATTTTTTTTTAACAACCGTTCTTCATCACAGTTTTTGTGAAGGCCAAACAACTTTTACTGTCCCTGACAACCAGAGTCTCATCAGTAATGATCAATATGACCTCCACTGAGCAAACAAACATTTTAGAGTTTGTTTATTTTGCTTTTGAGGATGGACCTGGCAAAGCTTGTCTCTATTCTATATTTGTTTTTTTAAATCTGCATCATGATGTTGTTATTTTAGCAAATGAAAGACTCATAAATTAAGCAAAGCACAAAAAAATCAGTTTCTGTTTTTGGCTCATAAAGCTGAAGTAAGCCGGAGTGAAGCCAGAGTGAAGCCACTGTATAATTAACCAACTGTTGAACTGGGACTCACTACAAAAACAATTTTTATGCACAATTTAGATGAGATGTAGTACATAAATAGAAGTATATAATAGTTTTGTGCAGTATTTGTGTGTTTTCCTGAAGTCTTTTATCATTAAAAAACCAAATAGCTGTTAATTTGCTGTATTTTGGCAGCCATATCATCGAAACAGGCATCAATAAAATTTTGATTTTGTCATAATCATAATGAAGCTTAAACCACCACATAGTGAATACTCTTTAAAAAATACCTATGTGTTACACCAACATTTATCATTGTGGCAGTTTAAGTTACATGGTAATTACTAATTGGCCCTTTGTCAAGCCCCACCCTCCTTAGTAACTGTAACTAGTTTGGACAAAATCTGTTGTTGCTTGCTTCTCTTCTGGTTGAAACAATTAAAAATAACATGCATTTGACTGATTTGTGTTCATATTCAATTTTGATTAGTTTGTTTTTTATATATATGTTATATTATATATATTATATTATTTATAAACATATTTTTTTATGTTTGGCTTCAGTAAAAAAAAAAAAAGAAAGAAAAAACTAGAAAAAGAGTGTATGAAGAACATTCAAAATCTTATTTTTTCTGTGAAGATAATAAAAACAAAACTAGTGAATGACCATAGTGATGTTCTGGATCATAAAGCTGTTAACATTTACAAGATGTTTTTTTTGTTTCTGCTAAATATTCTTAGAACACGAAATAATGTCATTATTAAAATGTTTTCTTAAACCTTTGAGTGTCGGTAATTTTCTTTTTTATTTTAATGTTGAAGCAACAAATCAATGATCATAATTTCAACACAATGCATCAAAATAGACTCTGCCATCATAGATTTTGTCTGGCTGGGTAAAAGCTGCTTTGAGTGGGGGGCTCTCTGGTAATGTTTGGTTGGTTGGTGGACCAATCAGAGAGCCAACAAAGGGTCAATTTAACTTTGTTTTATATGTATGAAGGCTTTCATAAGCTGAAAAAGACATAGAGAGGGTCCTGAACCTTGTTTATTTCTGCCAGATTATGAGTCCCGTGTTCCAATGAGGCCCTGGATTGTTAGATCCACTTTTACACCTTCTTTGACAGCCATATAAACAGTTATCCATCCATCCATCCATCCATGCAGCAGTCCCGCTTGTCTCTCTGTGGTTGTAAAATCCTTCGTGTGGTTGGCTGGTTGACCATCTGGACAGAAATCAACAGTGTTTGCGTCGCTCTCTCTGTGTAGATGTCTATGTGTGTGTGCCATTCATAAAAATCCTCTTATGAGTTATAATACCCTGATTTCTGATTTCCTATAACTTATCAAAATGTTGTAGTAGCAGACAGAGATTAGAGCTGGAGCAGGATGTGTGGTCGATATTTAAATCTTTCCTGTGATCCAAATACCGACTGTACTGCTTCACAATGAGCAACACAGATATGTTTAAAGGCATGTTTGGGTTTCTCTTTTACTCTTTTCTCTGAAAAGACTTTCCTAACTGTCCTTTGATATTTGATTAATTCATCCATCAAGCTATCTCTTATTCGTCTATTTTTATCTTTGTTTTGTTATGCCTCCTCACCCGTGTCAACTGAGGCTAGAGGTTTTATGTTTTCAGGTTATCCTTTCATCTGTCAGTCTGTCTTCCTGTCCATCTGCCAGGGCCAAAATTTTAACATCATCACAAAACTGCCTTGAAGGATTTCTATCAGAAAATCCACTCTAACTTGACCTCTGACTTAAGGATGAACTGATTAGATTTTAGAGGTCAAAGATCAAGGTCACCAGGTCTCATGTTTATCTTAAGTACACTTATTTATTTCATTTAAACTTTCGATTGAAGTCCACCTTGGTTTATGGATAAACTGATTGGATTTTAAAGGGCACAAAGGTCTTTAGGCACTGATGAACATGATATCTCAAGAATACTTAAAGGGATTTCTGTGAAACTTCATACTAATGTGGACTCTGACTCCAGGAAGGGCTTATTAGATCTTGGAGGGCATAGTTCAGTGTCATGGACACCATATCAATATCAATATTTTTTTCAAGCGCTCAAGTCCTTTACTTTGTGAAAATTGGCTATCTGCCTTCAACGTGAAAGTCTAAAGCTGTGTTTCCACCAAGCAGTCCGGTTTAGTTCGGCTCGGTAAAGTATGCATTTACTGGTTATTCCACTGTCTAATGAGGAGAAAAGGTAGCCACAGAAAATTTCTTCATGAACTGAGAGTTTAGTAAAAGGTGTCATGGTCTTCTGCTCCTCAAGCCCCTTCTGATGACATTAAAGGGAGAGAAAATTCATTTTGCTGGACATTGGACCTTTAGAGTCTTGGCTTTAAGCTTTTTTTTCTTTGGCTGTGAACATTTTTGGCTTTATTGCAAGCACAACAGTTTTCTCCAAGTCTATATTTAAACTTGTTTCTTTCACATGAATGCTGTTGAGATGCCCGGGTGAGTTAACTTCATCCTGAACATTTGGCAGAGATTAATTGCTGCTGAAGAAAAAGTTCACTTTCCTTCTCCCTCCTGGGTGTCAAATTAGACTCCTGCTGTATTTATTTACACAAATGTGCACACATGAACACAGGTTCTCCCCTGACTCCTCATTAGGACTGCAGCAGAAAGGGAGGGATTTCAGTGTTGCACACTCTCCTCCTCTCACTCTGGTGCAGAGCTGGCTTTGCTGCTCCCTCTGTCTGCTCTCTATCCATGGCCTCAGGGATGAATATCTATAGGAGGGGACTCTATTGTCTGGACTTTATCCACTGATCCACAGAAGGCTGCGGAGCCTCGAGCTTGAATGCATTATCAGGTTTTTAAAACAGAACTGAGCCTGCTGCTTTTCAGTGACTATATTGGTATCATCCTGAGGAAATGTATTAAACTTTAATCCTGCACATTGTCATTCACATGTTATTTGGCCTGGATAATGTTAATCATCTAAGACACACAGGCCTGTTGGATCTATCACTGTAATGATACAGAGTGCAGAATTGTCAGTGACGGTCATGTAATTACCCTGAAAAATGCACCGCTGTCAGAGTTATTTTTAGCTCAGCAGAGGCTGAGGTGCAGCAGCATCAGGAGGGTCAGTCATGCTGCGCTCCTTTGTGTATAAATGTTGAACTTTTACTCTCAGCATGGGTGCACTCTGGTGTCCTTTGTGGGGAGTTTCAGTGGGCAGATGGAGAGGCCTGACTTCGAGGATCTGCTCAGCCAATGAATGAGGCTTGTTATAAAACCATCTGCCTCTGGTTAGGTTTCTAAGGTCTGGCAATGGGCAGTGGATGGATGAACTGCTCTTGAATCATAATTTGAAACTGGGACAGTTTGTCTGTTCTTGTGTGTTTACCTCAAAGTACAGGGCATGCTTTTAGACTGAAACAAATCTGTCTGAATAGCAGTAATTGGACAGAACTAAATTTTCATTCCAAAACTGAGGCCTCTCATTGCTTTTTGGGTATGTGTTTACAAAACCACAGCACTGTAAGTGTCTGAAAATGAATCGTTCTGAAAGAGGTTATTTAGATGAAGTTTTAAAATAGGCACCCTCTCCATTGTCAGGGTTTAATTGCAGTACAAAGTCTCCTCTGAAAACAGAGACATCTTACACATGTCTATCACAGTCCCAGTCAGAGCCATTTGTGAGTAGGAGGACTATAGCAACATTGGACTCTTGAGTTCTGTTTATGTTGCTCAGGTTTAATTGGCATTTTATCAAAGTTAAATCCCTTTGTAGTTTAGTGTTTGTAGTAGCTATCCTACCCCATCGCCCATCCATCCATACAAACATTTAGAGATCCAGCCACTTCAATTTTCCCCTCCCTGTAAGCGGCCTGCCAACTTCAAGCCAGTTTACGGCCAATTCCCAGCCAACTTCCAAGTGCCTAGATTTCTATGAAGACAGTCTTATTCATGCTTTATCAGGGTGTCTCCCTGAGATGGTCCTTCCCCATCGCTTCAGCCTTTTCCTTGGTTTTAAGAGTACCTGCCACATTAACAGAGAGGAATCTTGACACCACAAATCAACACAAACAAGGCCTGAAATTTACAATTTAAAACTTTCAGGGTGGGCAGGCCCCATCAAGGACCTGCCATGGACCAGCCAAGATCCCATCAGGGAAACTGGGGAAGTTTTAAGTGGCTGCATTTGTAGAGCCAGTTCATTTTCAATTAAGATCTTATATAGCGCTGTGTCTTCCGGTCCTGTCCACACCGAGACAATAAGGTTTTCGTTTTTAAAATCTTCTCTTAAAAGACATCATTGTTTTAAAGAAATGTGTCGTCCACATGAAAACACTAAAAATGCTGTAGTTTATATGCCAGGCTTGTAAGTGGCGCTTTAAAGGTGTTGCAGATACACACCAAAACCAAAGAAGAAGACATGGAGTGTGTGCATACATCATCAGAAATGTGAACAAACACTGGCGTATGCTGTTCTCCTTGTCCTCTTGTTGCTTACAGTGGTCGTAAATCTGAAAGAAAACTAAACTGGGATACAAAAAAGAGATTTTGGTTCAGTATTACAGTTTGGTCTTGTTAACACAATTTGACCTTTTCTCCTTTCTTCAGTTTCAGGATTTTAAAACTCCCAACAGATTTTTGGCCTCAGCAGTTGCTGGGAGGTTTGTGAGGTCTTGGAGGTCTGCTTGGACGCTGACAGACCCTCATTTGCAAAAAGACTGTGAGCTCATTCAGTCACACACAGAATTAATCAGCTGTTTTGTTCCTGAGGCCCTCCCTCGTAATGATTCACCGCAATCAGGCTGAGTCTCCCAGGAGAGAGAGAGAGGGCACCGGGGCGAGAGAACAAGAGAGTGAAAGAGATAAAAGAGACACTGTGAGAGAGGAGCCAGGATGGAGAATTATGACACTCTGGTTATGTATGAGTTGGAGTCCTTGAGGATGAGTTTTGGTGGCTGAATGGCTCAGTGTTCTGTTTATTACCAACCTTTTCATATGCTAACTGTTGCATTTGTCATGCAGATTAAACAAAGGCTTTATTGAATTCATGTAAGTGTCCGTCAGAGGGATCATCCTTTATCATAAGTCATGCTTCTCTGATTTACAACATGTAGACTGTGTATGTTCAAATATAGACAATGTATGAGAATGTTAAATATGGACTCCAGCTTAATGAACCGTTTGTTCATGAATTGAAGGTAAAAAAAAAACAAAATGGGCAGTAAGCAGTACTGAACAGGCTTCAGAGCATCTAGTATCTATCATAATACCAAGTATAAGTTCAGGTACTTGTATTCATAAAGCAGTGCAGACCCTGTACTTGTTGGCATGATGTTAGCTTCTTCTTTTTCTAAGCAGGGAAAGTGTACCAGGAGCCACATCTTTAGTTTGGTGACATTTTTACCTCAATGATTATGAGAAGAGGAGAGCAGACAGTAAACTATGCACTGCTGAACTGTCAAGAGGGGGTGAAGGAGATGTTAGGAGCTGATCAGTGTTTGAAAATGATTTTAAGAAATATTTAATACATTTAAATAAAGGATGCACAGTATTATTGCTGTGACATATGCAGATAATAGTTCAGATATTGAATTAGTTATGATATGATCATATCTGCCCATATTAAAGCTGGTTTTTCAATGTGTTTGCTCTAAGTTTGCTCCAAGGTTTTTGCAAATCTGTTGTTCTCTCTGTCTCTCAAGACTGTTGCAGTGCTGTTGGTTACTTTCAAAAAAGTCATATAAATTTAAGTTTTATCATTCATTTAAAAATGCATGGATCATGCAATCTACATTTAATCCAGAAACATATCTTTCAGTTTTTGATACTGTTGTTTGCATTTGTAAATTACATGTTGCAATAAAATTAGCAGGTCAACTGTAGCACTGAAAACATTTGGTGTTCCTGACCATGAAAAAGTGCCCATATATCCGTATCGCAATACTATCAGTATAAGCTAAAGTGAGTTTGGAAATTTTGGCATATCACATATTGTCAAAATCCAACTACATACAACCCTACTGTTTACCATTGAGGCTACCTCAAGCTGTGAAGCAGTTATGAGCTTGATCAGATTTATCCTTGAGAATAATTGAGTCAAGTATGACTCATGGAAAAGGGCAAAAACTTGCTAAAATTATAATACTGAAATTTAGAAGAGTGGATTTATTTTTTTCATACCTCTGGATGTGGTACATATTCCAGGCATATCTGTGCTCAGGCTCCAGTGATGACTCATGCAGTGTTGCATACAAGATGAGACACTCAGTCTCCTATAAAAATACTTGTGTCGAATGAATTATTCATCCTAAGCAGGAAAAAAGTTTTTGTTGTTTTATGACAGGGGCAGATAGTGAATTATTAATAGTATTGTCGTCCACAAGTACATGACTGCCTCATGGATTCGGCTGCTTTGTGAATTTGATGGAGTGACCCTGAGCAGAGATGGCTCCTGAAGGCTTTAATAACTACACATGTGGTATTGTTTACAGTCTCATGTGGTGAATATAAACCATAACATACTCCACGGACAAAGCTGTATTGATCTATGGTCTCTCCCAGAGGCATGTGCAGGATACAAAGTCATACTTCTGCTGATCTGCAGGGAAAATGAAGGATGGTTCATAGTGTTTATTGAACCACTCAGAGGAGCTGCTGCATGTGCTGCAGTTACACAAACAGCCCGAGTGGAGAATAGTGCTTTGTGATGAGTTCATGCATTATGAATGAGAAGTTATCCTCTTAGACTTTGATAAACCACATACATTTGAGGTTTGACTTCATACTAGAACTTTGGTGTGTATTCGTACCTGTAATCTTAAAATAATATGGATACTTGTTTCATTTATCCATCCATCCATCATCTATACTGCTTATCCCTTCTGGGGTCACGTGGGGCTGGAGCCTATCCCAGCTGACACTGGGCGAGAGGCAGGGTACACCATGAACAGGTCTCAAGTCGATCGCAGGGCCACATAGAGAAACAGACTCATGCTTACGTTCATACCTAAGGGCCATTTGGAGTCCCCAAATAAGATAGCCAGGGTGCCCAGAGAGAACTCATGCATGCACAGGGAGAACATGCAAACTTCACTCAGAAAGGCCCTGACCTACACCGGGATCGAACCAGCAACCTACATGCTGTGAGGCATGAGTTATACCTGCTGCACCACCGTGCCTCTCATTGTTTCAATTAGGGTTGCAAAACTCTGGGAATTTTCAAAGTTGGACATTTTCTATGGAAATAAATAGGAATTTCTTGGACTTAAGAGAATAATAAACAATAATTAATGGGAATAAACCTGGAGTTTACAAAATTTAAGGTTGGCCCTAACAGGGATTTTTAATGTGTTTTAGCATAATCTTGACTTAAATAATCAGATTTCATGCAAGCATACTTCAGAATATCTCTGCTATTCCTCAATCATATGCACACAACACACTGCTTACTGCAGGGGTATTGAGGCCACGCCCCCTACACGCACAGTGCATTCACGTGCACAGATGATTCTAGGCCTCTGACTACTGAGGCCACATTTTTTAAGTCCAGAGCAATAGACTATTGAAGCTACACATTTGAGCCCATGGACTACATAAAGATTGAGATTGATCCTCAAAGTCAAGAATGTTCTGACGACCATATGATATGGTCATAACAAATTCACGACTATATCATATGGTCGGTAACAAATTCACGAGCATTCTTGAATTTGTTACCGTGTTGCCAGGTGTAGGTTAAAGATAGTGGGACCTGTTTTGCTGTTGTTGCATGCTTTGATTTTCTCAATCAAACCTCGGCTCCTTTGTCATGACCAGTCAGCTCTCTGTCCCGTGAAAACCTGTGTCAGTAAAATGGGAACAGTGTGTCTATTGATCACAGTGAAACATCATCCCACGTTGACGGGGAGCGGGTATCCTTAAGGGACGAGCCCTGCAGCAAGTATACAGTCGGCGCTGTCCCTGGTCAAGAGTACAGCAGGACAACGCCTGGTGGTCATGACTCTGAAAGATGCACTAGCTGCACTCTACATGCCACTGGGCACAAATCCCTCACATGGATTAGGATGCTGATGTTACATGACAGGATTTAGATATGTGTCAGTTCAGTTTTGACTTTGTGAAAGATGTTTGTTGGTTGCCTTTCTCCCTCTGACCAGCTCTCCTTGTTTCCTCCTCAGGCGTTTGGCCAGGCTTACACCAACCAGCGTAAGGTGGCAGAGGATGGGGAGACCAATGAGGAGACGTTGCTGCAGGAGTCAGCCTGTAAGGAGGCGTACTACATGGGCCGCCTGCTGGAGCTGCAGACCGAGGTGACGCTGAGCCGCTCTGTGGCGTCCAACGCACAAGCTGAGAATGAGAGGCTCAACGCACTTACGCAGGAGCTGAGAGAGGTGAGAGGTCAACACCTAAACAGGTTGAGGTTGAGACAGTTTTTAGCACTCAATTGTTTGGATGTTTTTTTTAATAATTGTATTATTTAGTGATACAAAAATCAGATGTTCTGGCACAACTTCACCAACTGTCAGTGTGCTTAAAGGATAAGTTCGGTTTTTTGACACCTGGACCTTATTTTTAGGATTAAATACGCTCGTAGACTCACCCAGACAATTTTGGCGGAGCTTGGAGCCGTTTTCGAGCAATTTAGATCCATCCAACGGCGTTTTTTTCTCATGCCATAGCAGCGGACGGGGCCAGAAATCGAAGCCCCTAAATTAGACATTATCTGCTGCGAAACTCGCTCATTTCAGCTACATTTTATAAATGAATGGCCAGTGTTATCACCATGTCAGCTCAACTTCGTTGTTATGGTCATCCGGGGCTTTACAAGGATGGGTAACTTTTGGTGATGTCATAGACATGCACCGCAAGAGCGCAGCTGAGTAGAACCGCTGTTGTTGCTAGGCTACACGGCTATTTTTGTGCAACATGGCGGAATATTTATCCGATGTAGAAGTGTCTGACAACGACTTTGAGTATAATGGATGCCCGTATCGTTTTGAGCCAGAATATACCGACGAGGAGCTATCTGAAAGGAGGATGCAGAGGGAAAGAGCCGAACAGCTGGCCAGAGAACAAGCAACCACTGCACGTCCACGAATAGGGGCTAACTGGTGGTGTTGTTGTGGACATTGCACGGCAATGGCAACAGAGGAGGAGTGAGTTTCGCAGCAGATAATGTCTAATTTAGGGGCTTCGATTTCTGGCCCCGTCTGCTACTATGGCATGAGAAAAAAACACCGTTGGATGGATCTAAATTGCTCGAAAACGGCTCCGAGCTCCGCCAAAATTGTCTGGGTGAGTCTACGAGCGTATTTAATCCTAAAAATAAGGTCCAGGTGTCAAAAAAACGAACTTATCCTTTAAGGAAGTGGAAGTGCTTGTAAGTAGGTCAAGCACTTCCAACGTGGTTTGCACATGCACCCTGCAGTTTAGTTTTGTATGTAATTATTTAGAAAATTACATAAAGTGCTAATCTTAGTCTAAAAAAAGGTAACGTAACATAAAGGGTAAAAAAAAATGAGTCACAATAAGCACACAGGACCGTATAGAGTTGCTGAAGAGTTTATCTGATGACCACAGGCAGAGGCAGGCTAACACTTCCCATTGAACTCCAGTGTTTGTGCTAAGCTAATTAGCGGTGGGTGAGCTCTGTCTCTTCCTTGCTACTGCACACACAGTCGAAAGAATGGTGTCTAACTGCTTGTCATGGACTCGGGACTGAGGCAAGACATGAAAAGAAAAGAAAAGTTGGCGTATCCCTTTAAATGGTTTAATGCTTTGGTGTTACAAAAGTCAGATGTTCTGGCACATTTTCACCAACTGCCAAGGTGCTCAGAGAGAAAAAATCTTGAAGAAATTAAGAGCTCCAGCAACACTTGAATTCAGGAAACAACTCTATTAGACCTTAGAAGAATGTTGTTTCCTGAACTACTGGTGTTGCTGGAGCTCTTTTGATATCTTCATGCTTTCATGATACGTCAGCAGATGGAAGGATTGTCATCATAAGTAAGTATGTAAGGTACATTTATTTTCATAGCAACTCTCAGGAACACGAAGTGCTTCACAAGATAATAAAACAGAGTTGAGACAATAGTAGAAATGCAGACAGGCTAAATAAAGGTAAGTCTAAGTAAATCTGACATTTCTTCCTTTTTAAAAATCTGTTTTCAGTTCCAGTGGAGGACAGCTCCAAAGTTCAGGAGCAACAGCTTCAGAGGAAAAGTCTCCTCTAGTTTTAAGTCTTGTCCGAGAGATGACCGTCAGTCTTTGATCAGAGAACCTTAGAGTCCTGCTGGGGTTTAATGGCTTCAAAAGTTCTTCAATATGAGAGGTTGACTAACCATGCAACACTGAAAAAGACAACTATGATAAATCTCATATTCATATCTGTATGATGATTTACTATATTACAGATTTAAACATTAATATGGTACCTGTAAAAATCTTAACAACTTTGAAACTTCATGAAACAATATCATTGCAATACCTGATTCTCGATTTGATTTTATTGTGCTTCTTAATATTTTATGCTCAGTACATACTTAACATTACGATTAATAGGGTGAATTGTAACCCTTTACTGTCTGCAACCTATATAAATTCAGTGTTTTTTTTAAAATAGGACTTAAACTCAGACTGATGTCCACATGTAGCCAGTTACTGCCACCTGCTCTGCTGAGCTCAACCTGCCTTCAACCTTAAGCTTCACTGCTCTGAAGAGCTTTAGTGCTGCTGAATGTTGGCTGGTTTATCAGTAGTGTTAGCTTTGCATTAGTTTAGCACTAGCCCAATGTTTCATATCCAACTCTTATGTCCCTTTCTAAGTCCAAAATAACTCCACATGGCAGATTTCAATGATGATGGTGCATTCCCTTTGTCTCTTTTTCTCCTGTGCAGCCATTGTTTACTGTTCAGAACAATCAATGTCACCCATATGACCTGACTCAACATCACCACCATGTGGACTTAACGTGTAATTGATTTTATTTCTTCAGAACCAAAAGCCTCATTCAGTGCTGGAAACTGATAAATTGAAAAATATGATATTGTCATGCCATGTATAAGTGATATTCTCAAGTATACATTATAGTGTATTGGTTTCTTCCCGCACCTCTAATTGATATCCTATTTGATACAATAGCCAAGGCCAACTTAACTAATCTATCTAGAATCTAAATATGGCCCAGCAGCGTTGTGTTAATTTTAACAGCACTTTTTAATTTAGTTTTAGTTATAGTTTTTTTTATCCTAAAATATCTTTCAGTTTTATTCATAATTTAGTCATCGGATAAAATGATAAAATAAATAATAAAATAAAATAAAATAAAACATCTAATAACCCTTTACTGAATGCTAGTAATGTTTGAATGTTTAAATGAACAGAAGAAAATTTAACTTTTGTGTGAAATGCAATCACCTTTATTCAGGCTACCTGGCAGAGCATCTCAGTATACAATACTAGAATTGTCCACAAACCTGCTCTTCAATTCATAAAGAGAGAAGCTCTGATTGTATCGCTCTTCAACTTATCCCACCACCACCAAGCTAAGGCAGTTGTGATTGGATGTCCCTCTTAACTCTACCAACCTTTTCACACAACCAAAGTAGCTGTGATTGGATATATTCCTAACTTGTCCCTACTTTCTACATGACCAAATGAGGTCTGATTGGATTAAGTCTCTGTCAAACATTTTCATCTGTTTTTTATTTGTTGACAAAAATGTCAGTTAATTTAGTTTTTGTTTTTGTCCATGTGCACTTGTTTTTATTAGTTACTGTCTAGTTTTCGTCTGGGGAAAAAGGTTGTCAAAAACTATGATGAAAATAATTAGTCATCAAAATTAACACTGCAGCAGCGTTGTGTGGAAGTGCGCTAAATGGACACTTTTATTGAACATGCTCATGTTTTAGATTAATGATGACCTGATTGTTTGTATTTTTAACCCATTAACAAAGTGTGAGCGTAGTTCACTCTTGGTGCAGCAAATTTTCATATTTTCAAAGGCAGTTGGAGTTCAGAGCTCCACCAGTTAAATTTAATTGATGTCGTGTGTAACAGCTCTTTGTGAACTGCTGTTTGGTTATGCTACACCTTTTAAGAATACATGCTGATAGGAAAGCACACCCTGTATGTTTTTAATGAAAAGCTCTATTTTTAGGCAAACTGTTGCCCTCTAAACACCTCATCTATGTCCTCTATGCCCTGAACTGCCCTTGTTGATGACTCTTGATGATGTCAGTAAGTGCTGGAGGGTTTGATGGACAGTAGATTTCTGAAGTCACACTTTAAAGTCGCTGCCCAGGGGCACCAAGCTAGTTAATCTGGCCCCAATGGTGATAAACAATAAAAGCCCAAAGGCAACTAATAATGGGCTGCCTTGTTTATTCACCAAAGTGCAGACAATTCCTAACTTTCCACACCAGATGAACCGTTCAATATATTTCACTTTACCATCTGGGAAAGGGCCCAAAGAAAGTGTTTGGGGAGGGCAGAACCTTTTAGAAGCAGTCACATGTATTAGGGACCAATCAGATCAGTTAGTGGGCAGTCGCTATTGTGCTACAGAACATCAGCCACTTTGTAAAACAAACTCTTGTCCAAAAATGTTAGAAGTGGAGCAAAAAAATCCTTTCTACTGAGAAATATGTAGTGTTGATATTTGCTTTTTATGTTGTAAAGAAATGTGGTCCAGATCTGATAAAACAGCTACTGAAGCTGTTAGCAACTATGCTAATCTCTCTAAGAGCAGTCACTTTCTGCTATTGTCTCGCTCGTAGCTCCCGCCTCTTCCTGCTCAAAGGAACGCTGATTGGGCCTGCTTTGGGACGCTCACATTCATTGTAGATTGGAGCTTGGCAGGATGGATCTGCCTGATTGGAGACATTGACTCAGGCAGATCCAGCTGCTGCACAAGGTTAAAGCAGGGTACACACATATGGCCCTTTTCCATTAGCCCTACTCTACTCGGCTTTCCCCGACTCTACCCGGCTCTACTCTACTCGCTTTGGGCTGCTTTTCCACCAGCCAGGTCCCCTGCCCAGCGGGGGCGGGGTCACCGTGAAACAGCTGGGCGACACTGCGTTCATGTCATATTGAGCGTGACACAACAACCAAAACAGTGGAGGACATTAGAGGCAACAGTATACTTGCTGCTCGGTCTGTGGCTTTTTGTTACAAAGAGGTAAGCAGAAGAAGGCTGCAGGCGGCAAGAAGAAATATCCTTGAGAAGTACAGGAGAGTTTTGGAAGCTATACAACAGTTTGAAGCCGAGGACGAGAGCAATCAGGCTGCAAAAAAAAGACGTATGAGGGTAAGCTAATGGAAGCTACTGCTAGCTTGTTAGCTAGCTCGTAATGATAAAGTCCCGTGTTTAACATTGTGATGGCAGCAAGTTATTGCCATAAAGTAACAAAGTGTATGTACTGAAGTCCTGTTTTGGGCATTGCGCTCATGACCCATCGGTGACGACATTCTCTGACCAATCAGTAGCCTGCAGTCGGTCGACGTCACCTTTTAGTATCGACTCAGCTCGCTTAGAACCAGAGCAGAGTAGGTACTACAACTGGTTTGTTTTAGGAGGTACTGTGCCGGTGGAAACGCAACGCAAACCGGGTAGAGCCGAGTAGAGTAGAGTAGAGTAGGGCTAAGGCGAGCTGGTGGAAAAGGGCCAATAAAGATTATTGGGCTGTTTTTGTCCTGACTTTCCCCCTTCCTGACCAAGGACAGAAAACGGCAGATTATCTTATGTCTTATAAAATTATCCTATAAGATTGTCCTGTGGTCTGAGGTGTGTTTAGAGTGATTTTGTCCTAATAATTTGTCCTGCGTGAATTTGTCCTGATAATCGTAAATATTAAACTTGTTCAATATTTACGGCCAAAAATCTTCATGTATGTGGGGAAAGCCGAAGACTTCCAAGTCATGACTCTGTGAATTGTGACGTGCAACCAAATATAGCCAATCAAGAAGCGAGCTGCCTGAGGAATAAGGAAGCAGGCGTAAATAAAACAAGCATGGCCGACCTGAAACATAAAGTTTGGTGGGCCTTAGAAATGAAGGACCAGCTCACGTGTTCATGCTGTCTCCAGGATTTTTTCCAGTTTTTTTTTCTTTTTTTAGTTTGGGATTTTTCCATCAAAAATAGTCCCTGGACCACCATCATTCCCTCTTCTTGTATGTCCTCTTCCATGTTGCATGTTGTGTTTTCCGGTTGTTGCTATGTTTCTTCCTCTTCGTTTTTGTTAGATCACGTTTGACCACGCAAGAATTTTGGCTTGGAGGACTAGATTCTAGATCACACATGGGAAAGAATCGTTATGTTTGTGGTGTGCTGTGTTGAGATTATCGGAGAACACCACACACAGTGCAATAAAAACTGTTCAATGCCTGATTTTTATATTCATGTGTGGGGTCTGAAACAGATAAAAAAAATCTCTTCGGATTTAGAAAAGCCTTCTGTGTGCACTCTGCTTTAGACATTTTCTTCACTTTGGCTGATTTACACCAACACACTAGCAACAGTTCTTCATCAGTTGTCAAAGGCTGTTGGCTGTTGGCAATTTTTAATGGACTCCTTCTTCTTTTTTAGACCTGTCTTTTACCCAATTTTTTCTTACAGTATGGATCATTAAATGACAGATTATCTAACAAATATAAAAGTCTGATGTGGACAACTCAACAGGGTTGTCCCAAAATACATTTTGGCCAATCAGAATGGAATGTCTTTGCATATCTTTAATTTAGATTGACTTCTAAAAGTTCCTGACCAAGTTTAAGGTAATTATGCAATGCCACAAATAGGCCCATGATTTAGACAAACACAAACAGAACAGCAGTACTGTAGGCGTGACCATGCACTGAATTTTTAGAGAGCAAGAGTCTAAAGTAAACTCATTTTGGCTCTAATTTTGCAAAAACTAAGGTTCATGTGGTGTTTTTTCTTTCTCTTACACCCTACCTTTTTATAAGTATTAGGGCTGTCACTTGGTTGTTTTTCAGCACGAAAAATTATAACCAAAGATATTCAATATGTAAGAGATTGAACTGTCTATTTTTGTGCGAATTAACATTTATAGTTTGATTATGGAGTTTTATTCCCATGATCAAAGGGATATTTAAATATCGAGAATAAAGTGACAGCCTTATTCATTGTGGAGCAGTTGCATCATGTTCACATTGCTCAGCCATGCTTATGCTCATGCATGAATGTTGTACCATATTACACCGCATGCTAGGGCAGTGTACAATTCTCAAGCACAATACAGAATTGAATTGGACTAAAGGGGGTGAAAGTCCCGGGTGTCAGTGAATGAATTTTATTCATTGTTGTAATTTCTTCTATGCCAGTGTTTTTGTCCTTCTTGATATACATATTGTGTGTTGATATGTACAACAGTAGGTCCGTGCTGTTGTTATCATGCTATGGTGACTATGATAAGGACCTATGTGTCTGAAATAAAGATCATGGTTAAGTATCATAACTGTAGGCACTAAGGAGACTAAAATCATTTAGTCCTAAAAGGCTCTTGTTAGTAAGTAGACTTCTGACATCCTGCTTGATCTTGTATATTGTGTACGGGAACTTGAATGAGATAAGTGTGCGAGATAAAAGAAGAGGTCACAGTGATGGACAGAAGTAGGTCAAACCTGACAGAGAACAATTTGCCGGAGCTTACATGCAAAGCATACACTCATGTATTCATGTCTGCAGCCACTTTGTCGGTCAGTGCAGGAGTTCGATTGGCGGTCAGACGCCACGGCCACGACCCCATTGTGGGGGGCAAATCCGGTGCTAAGCTGGGGGCTAAAGTGAAATGCCCTGAGCTCGGCACATGTGTAGGAACAGAGGGAGACGCATCACTCACATCACACAACCAGCAACACACACAAACACACACCGACTCCCTGTTTCACCGTTCATCAGAGAGGGTTTGAAGAGTAATGTCAAACACATCAAGCTAGTAAGAGGAGGTTTTTTTTAACTTAATAGAAGTTTATCACCTCAGTTTGGAATCCAACACCCTGGTGGGATCAATTATTATAACCCTATTTTAATATATTTTTCTATATGAATTTTTTTTTCATTTGCATTTACACTGCCTGGCCAAAAAAGAAGTCACCACCTGGATTTAACTAAGCAAATAGGTACGAGCCTCCTGTTGGATAATTACTGCACGTGTGATTATCTTTCAGCTGGCAACAACTTATTTAACCCCAGCTGATGCAATGAGTAGCTTCTCATTTCTTGAACAACCATGTGGAAAGACACATCCTGTGGTCGTGGAAAAGATGTTAGTCTGTTTAAGAAGGGTCAAATCATTGGCATGCATCAAGCAGAAAAAAACATCTAAGGAGATTGCAGAAACTACTAAACTTGGGTTAAGAGCCCTCCAACGCATTATTAAAAACTGGAAGGATAGTTGGGAAGCATCGTCTTCAAGGAAGAAATGTGGTCGAAAAAAATCCTGCATGATCGTGATCGGTGATCACTTAAACGTTTGGCCAAATCAAATAGAAGAAAAACAACAGTAGAACTCAGGGGTATGTTTAATAGTGAAAGTAAGAGCATTTCCACACACGCAATGTGAAGGGAACTCAAGGGATTGGGACTGAACAGCTGTGTAGCCTCAAGAAAACCACTAAACAGTAAGGCTAACTGGAAAAAAAGGCTTCAGTTTGCTAGGGAGCATAAAGATTGGACTCTGAAGGACTGGAGGAAGGTCATGTGGTCTGATGAGTCCAGATTTACCCTGTTCTAGAGTGATGGGAGCATCAGGGTAAGAAGAGAGGCAGGTGAAGTGATGCACCCATCATGCCTAGTGCCTACTGTCCAAGCCTGTGGGGGCAGTGCTGTGATCTGTGACAAATCTTGTGACATTGCAGAAGCTTATCGAAACAATGCCACAGCAAATTTGTGCTGTAATCAAAGCTAAAGGCAGTTCAATGAAATATTAGAGTGTGTGACCCTGTTTTTTGGTGGTGACTTTTTTTTTGGCCAGGCAGTGTATTATACTCATAAATGTTATGAAAATGTCTTTTATTGTGAGATACTGGTGTTGAAAATGCAAGTAAGCATCATTTGTCACAAATCATATCTAATCAAAGGTATGTGCAAGTTTAAAGCAAAAGTTTCCAAACAGCATTCATATTATTAAATTAATATTCACAGTATAACTACAGAAAAGAAATGTTTATTTTTGAGGCATATATATTCTGTAACTTAGACCATGAGACGGATCAGATTCCATTGCAAATGATCACGATTTGTGTCGCTATCAAATGTCATCAGTCAAGCCCAAGCTTTTTGTTCCAATGTGCCTAATTTTGTTTTGTTTGTAGAATTTGATAAGGGCCTATCTAAAAGGTCAGTGGGTTGTAGTCGCCCACAGGCCATAGTTTGGATGCCCTTGCTTCTTCCTTTGAGAATTCTGTGAGTTATTTTGCTCACAGACAGACAGACAGACAGACAAACCAACAGACAGGACAAATTCCTGCATGTTAAGAATCATGTCCCACTACTGATAGCAGCTGAAGATATGGAAATAGATCTCTCGAGAGTGGAAAGCTGCTCATTTTCACCTCCATCATTGTTGTTTACAAAGTAAACATCAGAAGTCATCCTACTTTTGATATCGATTGATCAGTGAGGAAGAAGTGACACTCAAGAGCGCTGTGATCTTCCAAGAGTTGAACTGTTTTTAAGGGCGTTTGGAGCACAGTGACAGAAAACAGTTAGCACCAGGTATTTATCCTCTCAGGGCACTGAAAATGCTGCACTGTATTGGTTTTGCAATAAAATAAAGCATTGCAAGCACAAAAAACGGTGGCTGTGGACACAAGCCTTTATTTATATATTTATTTATTTGTGCACTCAGACTATGCTCTTGTTGCACTCATTTAATCTGTAGGCTTTCTCATGTTGTGGTAAATAGAGAACACCCTTTCTTCCTTTTCAATACTATGTGTACTCAATTCTTCCCTCCTAAATAGCTCTCACTTTAGTTTATGTGAAGAGCAGAGTTTCCCGCTAAAAAAAAAAACAGCAACCACTGGTTTACAAGTAATGTAAAATGACCTCAGTCAAATAAGTGAGATCATGAACACTTAAAAGTACTTGCAAAATGTGTTACATGTTTGTGGTCGTCCATTAACACAATGATCTTGATCTTTAAAAAAAGTACCAAGAAAATTAATTATTTTTAATTATTGTGACCTTGATATTAGTGTAACTGTTAATATGATGTTTACCTTAATAGAGAAGCTCTAGTCCAACGTATTTCTTGACTCCAGCCTCAAAGCATTGACAAAAAGGACTTGAAAACCTGAAAAAATATAAACTGTCCAAAAAAAACTTCACGTTATGTTTATGTTTTTAAGCTCTCTGTTAACACTGTTTTTGTTCCTCGTTACTACGCCAATGGTGTTGGCAGTGATGAATGAGTACAACCTCCCTGGCCTTTTGCCATATTTGCTTTGTGTCATGAATCCAATAAAGCCGTCACAGTCGCAGCCCTTGCCGTGAACTCCGGATCGTGGGATGAGGTCTGCCCTGTGGTGGGCTCGCTGCCAGCTTCAAGAGCCGCACTGTCCCTGACCCCGACCACTGAAGCCCCTGATCTGCTCTGCTTCTATAGAGCCTCGCTGCATAATTGGCTTCTAATCCTTTGCACTTCATACCCGGATCAGTGTAATTCCCCCTCATTGGCATGGATATGTAATTAGACAACATGTTGCAAAAAAAAGGTCATTGTATTTCAACAATAGAGCGTCCAACAAAGTGTTGCTGTGCAGGCTGACAGATGCTAATGAGGTTTGCTCTTATATGTGATTTGGCTTCCGGTCATTTTTACTTAATGAGTGGAAAATTCTTAAATGGGAGCCAATTTATTGTCTAAAATATAGTCAAAAAATATTAATTAGTATCCTTATCAAATTAGAGACTTATTTAGATAGACGTCTCATTTTAAGGCAAGGCAAATTTAGCCTTAGAGCACTCTTCAAACAACTAGCAAATTAAATTAAATTAAAAACACTGATAACTACTTTAGCATCAAACCACATTGCATAAATAAGGGAACACGACATTACAATATAAACAAATTGGAATATTATCATCACAGATGAGTCTCTGAGTCTCTCTTTTGAATCACAGAATTTAGTCCAGCTCCTTTAAGCACGAAAATTTATCCTTTTTAAAGCTGCTTTCTACTTTCCCACGCTGCTGACAGTTTCGCTGCAGACACTGCTGCAGGTGTTACACCATAATAAGTTACTATGCCGTCAGGTGTCCCTCTTTTTCCTGAACAGAGTTTGTTTACCATATATCATAAGGTGTGTCCTACATTGATAAATGTGATCATCTTTATAGTCTTACATCAAGCATTTAATCTCATTTATTGTTATCTTATTATCATTTTGTTGGTAACTAGCTGCTTCTCTTCCCATAATGTGGTGGCCTTTGTGGCCTTTTAAAGATACTGCCATGAGAAAATGACGGCAGGAAAATGTGCAAATGTGTTTAATTTCTTTCAACTAAATCAGAACAAAGCAACTCAGCTGTAGGTGAAAACCATCTAAGGGAGTGAACTGTGACAGAAACAACAAAACTTGAATTACCTTTTTTTTGTTGCTTGTTTGGGAGCGATGGCAAAAAACACTTTGTACTTATGTTGTTCATAGTATAACTCACTATAATGCAAGATCAGAGAGTGCCATGGGGTTGTATCTAAACCCTAAATAAAGAGATATTTACAGTAATTCTTAGCTGATCTGTTGTTGTTTTATTACTATTGGATGTTTTTTGTTTTTACATTGAAATTAAATCCTTCCACATTAGGTAGTCAGACGCTCTATTGGGCCTTGACAGTCCTCCATTTATACACAAATTGCAGTCGAAAATTATTACAACTACCTCCAGAGCACAGGTGGAAGAGTGAAGTATGAGCTCAAGATTTAACTATAAGTTTATCTCAAGTTGTGTTTTTTGTTCATCACAGCGGTGACAGGGGCAGAGGGCCTATGTTTGAAGTCTGCATAATCAAACTACACAGGCGGATATGAGAGGATTTGGTTATCCTTTCAAAATAAAACTCCCCTCAGTGTAAGTAATTAAAAAAAAACAAAAATGAATGTAATCATCCTTGTTTCTTTACAACCCGGGATGAAAGGTTCAACACCCCGGTACAGTGAGCAGCCCTGTGGTTGAGGACCTCTGCTTTAAGGCATCATTATTATGTTATCTGACATGACAATGCTGTTACAATACAATTTCTGGTAAAAAAAAAAAAAAAGGAAATACGTGGCTGGTTGAATTTTTACTGTCCACTTGCTTCAGTGGCAAGTAGGCAAAAAAGTGACTGCCAACCCTGACGAGGACAGGCAGAATTGTCCCTGGAGAGTCTTTGTAGGCGATGCTCAAAGAAAGAGCTTTTAGCAAAAGAAGGAAAAGTGTGAACTTTGCAATTGCAAGCCATCTGTGTGTTCTGTGTCTTTGTTTTCTCTCAGCTTTTCATTAAGATCCTCATGAACATGTCTTGTACACCAAGACAGATTCAACATGTTAACTGAATATTACATACAAGACTGCTGCTCCAGGAAATGGAAACTGCTGTTATGTTTTTGTTACTGTTTTCTATTCATGTTTGGTGCTTACTTTGAATGACCAAGAGTATTTATTACTATTGGTTGTGTACTCAGTTTGCATTACAGACTCCATTAGCTCCCTGAGTATAGACGCCGCTGTCAGCTACTGTACCAATCAAAATGGTCAGTGCTTAATAATAGACTCTAGTTGCAGTCCAGTTGCCAGTTCCCAAAGCACCGCTGCCATCCAAGCCTGTACTCACAAAACACTCCCTCTCGTGTCCACTGAGAGTCCCGGGGTTTTGAGCATGAAGAGAGCAAATGTGTCTGAGTTTCTTCCTCCTGTGTGGGTGTGTGTGCCCGCCCACTCACTCCTGAAGCTGTCTGTGGGTCAGCACTTCTGCCATATGCACAGAGAGCTGCAGGGGCTCTGCAGTGTCTGGGGTACACACATGCACACATAAATTATTTTGTGCCAGCCTTTTATATAATACAAGTAATCATCCAAAATGCCTGTTAGTACAAGAGCAACAAAAAAAATCCCAGGTGTTTCTCCGTAGAAATTTCAGGAAATGGAAACTGAAATGTAGAACTTGATTACAAAAATAAACACTGTTGTGTTTTATATATATATATATATATATTAGCTGTGCACTTACAGTATCTCAAATTTTCAACAGTTCTGAAAGCCAGAGAGATCCTTAATTTTACAGTTGTAATGGGACATGTCTTGTTGCATCTATGATAACTGAACAGCCAAGAGATAATAGGCTTGTTTATTCATTCAAACGAAGTTTGAAGTTAAGCAATGTTATTTCTGTTGACTATTTCCCCCCTTGAATAATACCAATTGGTATTGTATTTTATATTTTTGGAAAGCCTGATTGGTCATTTTCATAACAAAATACAACTTTTAAGGATTGGGTGAATTCTTGGAATGAGTAACATGGCTAAATGTGTGGGTAGCCCCCCAAAAAATGTGCCAGAATCCCCTGGAAGAAAGCCTACAATTAATCAGTAAAGCAAGGGTGAGAAACCAGTCTTCTTGGGTAGTTTTCTTCCTTGGATTCTCACTTCGTAGTCTGTCTTTGACTTCATCAGTTTCACAGAACTGGATCCTTAGTTTGAAAATCATACCAGGGCTGACACTAAATAATGCTGCCACTGTGCGTACCATTTCACAGTGGTACCATCATGTTTAGCTGTATTGCTCACTCCACAAATGCACAATCTTTCAATGTTGTACCGCGTTGCAAAGGTGGCTAATTGGACTTTGAAATTATATAAAATACAAAATCAACTGGTATCATTGAAGGGGAGAAATAATCAACCAAAGTTTCTAGTGACAGGACAGCAGGAAGTGGCTGCCCATACAGATTAGCATAGATGCTAACAGCTTCAGTAGCGCTTTTATCATATCCACATTTCTTTATTAAACGAAAATTAATAACAAAACTACAGACTTCTCCATAGAAAGGATTTTTTAGCTCCACTCCAACATGTTTTTTTCAAGAGTTTGTTCTATGAAGGGACTTATATTCTGTACTTTACACCGTGGCAGTAGCACCAGCCTTCTAAATTCTCAGATTGCCCCCTGATGAATGTGATTGACAGAATTATCGTCCAATTACCTGCTGGATATGCTTTTGAAAGGTTCTGCCCATTATCAAACACTTTCTATGGACTCTTTCTCTGGTAGACTAGTGAAATATACTGAACGGTTCATCTGGTGTCAGGTTGTAGTTATTGAAAGTTTTAAGAAAATCCCACTGAAAGTTTCTTAGATATGTATTTACAAAAATCTGCCACGGACAGAGACAACCTGAAAAAAAGCCTCTCAGCTGGCTCGGATGCATAAAAAGAGAACCATGATCAACACCAGAACTTTTACTAACAGGATCCTTAGAATGCAAGAAACAATGTAAATTAAAATAAAATTAAATAAGTTAACATATAAGTTCCTGAAAAGAGCTGAAGTACTCTTTGGACTGCGCAGGGTAGTGCCTAAACAATCTGCAGAAGTTGACCATCTGAACATCAGAGACAGTGTTCAGGATGTAGATAATAATCCCAAAAAGAACTTTAATGAACTGCATAAACTAAAATTAGATCTGGTGACTAAACATGTTGAGGTTTATTCGTTTTTCTCTCTACCCAGGAGTAGGGTAGTCAAAAGTATCAATACTTCGAAAAGTATCAATACTCAAACGCCGTATCCGGATACAATACTAATTTGCCATGGTATCGATACTACCTCAGACAAGTGTTTGCATTTTTTTTTTGCTATTTGTTAGTTTTAGGTATTGGATTATTTTCTCAAAGTTAAAAAGAAAAATATCTGAGACAACCTTAAAATATTGTCAAATTGTGTTATATTTGGGTTATTTATTTTGCAAGTAAAAACAATGCGAATGTCTTTTTTTTTTATTGTTTGTTTTTTTTCATTTTCTGATTATTTAACTAGCATCTGTGGTTTTGTTGAGAAAGCATGTTCCATGTTGATATTGAAAAGGTGTTTTTGAGATTTTCATGTTGACAAAATCATTTTTTATGCCTTTTTAAGTATTTGTCATTTTAGCAGTATCGAAAATGGTATCAAGTATATTATTGGTATCATATTTTTCTCGGTATCGATGTTAAGTTTGAAATTTTAGTATCATGACAACCCTACCTAGGAGTACAAGTTACATTTAGATGTGATGTGTGCATAGCTGTTTCTGCTGAGTTCTCAGTACACTCCCTCACTCTTGGATTTATGGCTCCTGTGTGCTGTGTTCTTCTAATGGACGGTCTGTCTGGTCCAGCATATGCTCACGTTTCTCCCCGTGCACAGCAGGTGACCTGAAATATGATCTGTCAGAGAGGGTGCTGACTCACTGCCTCTTTGAGAATAAAACTGTTTCAGAGACTTCCCCATGCTATCAGAGATGAAGGGTATAAATTGTGTGGTTATATGTGTGAGTTATATCACATATTAGAACTCCATTGTTCAGCTTTACGAGGCCGTGCACATTATTCAATCTCAAGCCGACAGAAAGGTTTAAGTTTGTGAGTCAGGGATTTATATGGTGAACCGAGTTTAATCCTTTGTTCATCGTTGCTCATGTCCCTCCGTCTCTCTCGTATCTTTCCTTTCTGCTCCAGAGTAACGAGATGCTGGAGCTGCAGAGGAGCAGGATGAGGGAGGAGATCAAGGAGTACAAGTTCAGAGAGACAAGGCTGCTCCAGGATTACACCGAGCTGGAGGAGGAGAACATTACGCTGCAGAAACTGGTGTCCACGCTCAAGCAGAGCCAGGTCAGTAAGAAGACATGTCACCGCTGTAACTCCTGAATGCAGATAAACAGACTGATTACTCAAATGTTGTCCCATGAAGATAATCTCTGTAAAATGGAGACCCCAAACTCAACTTCAGTTTATAGAAACTGCCCACAGCTTCCACATTTATCCTGTGTCTGCAGAAAGACTTTTAAATGCCCTGGTCCCTCACATAGGGGTTTTTAATCGCTCTGGTCGATTAGACCTGTGAAAGGTTGAAAACAGGTGAGGCTCTTGTGAGTTTGTGATGTCATCGACTCGAAGGACCAGTTGAAATGATAACAGCCCTGCCTGCCAAGTCCCTTATTTTATCAGTCCTCTGTCCTTGGTCCTCGCTCAAACTGGACGTAGTTTCTCACCCACCATGTTAAGAGCCATACCATGTCTCTTCGATTGTTTGGATAACCCACAACTGAGAATTGTTGTCCGTGGACCTATGAGCAAGGATACAACAGACCAGACTTTGTGGAAGTTACTTTATTGAAGGACACACCTCAGTACAGTATATCACTAACTGATTCGACGATACAGCACAGCAGACTTCCAGAAAACTTCACAATAATGGATGAGTTTATAATGTACAAACAATAACACGGACAGGATGGACATTTACACTGATAATAAATTAAATAAATCCACACAGAACTTCTGTGATGATCTGGAATTACAAAAAGAGCTGATTGATACATTAAAAATGAAATTAAAATTCCTTTTTACTTACATAGTTGTATCTCACCATAGTTCAACATTTGTTTTTTCTGATTCTCTATCAAACTACAAGAGTTAATTTAAACTTATAAACTTAATTAATAAATCATAATCAATAAATCATAATCAACCACTTTCTCCTGTATAATTCTATTTTAACATTATATTTTCTATATTAACATAAAGATAAACTTTAATTTAAGGATGATCATCCTTAAGAAGCATTGTGTTTGATTATTATACTGTTTCAATAATTTTCAAAAGTATAAACTAAATAGTTTATATTATTGTTCATGACACACTGAAAATAGGTTTATGTGGCCGCTTTATAAGGCACAGTAACTAAAAACATGATTAACTTATAAATATAACAATGAATTAACAAATTAATATTGAAAGAATGCAGCAGTAAAAAAGGTTTTTAAGTCAGTCTGCAGGTTGCTCAGGAGTTTATAATGAGGTCAAATAAAGAGACAGACTCGTTTATTTTCATTTTATTAGGTGTATTTATTCATAAAGAATCAGTTCCCTATCCATGACTGTCAGCTGATTGATGATCAGCTGTTACAGAACATAGTAAATTAAAAAAAATCAAAAAAATGTGCGATTGAATTTGTAATTCGAAGGGGCAGATTAATTCCTTTTTCTGTCTTAGGAGGACACTTTGCCGACTACACGTGTTCAGACAAAAAAGACATTATGAATTATTGGTACAATTGCAGGATGTGCTATTCCTGTTAAGGTAATAATAAAAATGGCTTTAGTGCTGAAAAACACTGATTTTTAACCCTCCAATTTTAAAATAATTCTGGTTACGATCACTTGGGTTGTTTGACTTGTGAAGGGGACCTGTGAAGATAATGTAGTTGGATTATTAAGTTAACAGTCTCATTTCCATTATTCACAGGATCAAGCAGTGCTCTCGTTAAGTCGTTACCTTATCCTGGATCTTCTGAGTTCCCAGTGATATTACTCAAAGTCATACTGTGTGAGGATCTGCTTGAGTCAAAATGTCTAATCCCTGTGCTGATCTGAGTAGATTTAGGTCATTTATCAGCATGAAGTCTGTCTCCAGATGTAAGGTTCAGATATTTGTAGTCTTACTGCATAGCAAACTGTTCTGCAAACACTCAAGGAACATGTAAAACAGGCAAAACATATCTTAATATACTTAAAATGATTTACGTTTATGTACCCAGTCAAGATCAGCACACTGAGACATACAACAGAAGTTTATGCCGAGCAGATTGTGCTTGTTTTGTGCCATCAATTGAGTCTCGGGTCTTAAGAAAGAAAGACAGAAAGACATCCTTTATTCATCCCTCATGGGGAATTCAATTCTTTACTCTCTGTTGTTGAAACATGCTACACACACACAGGCTGGAATACACATGTAAACAGGTCCTACGGTCATGATTAATGGAGAGATGTCAGAGTGATGGCTTGCTGCTCCTGAAGAAACGCTACTGCACAGTTTTTGGGTTAAGTGCCTTGCTCAAGGGCACTTCGGCAGTGACCAGGAAGTCAGCTGTCACCTCTCCAGCCACCAAACCAACTTCCGACAACAGTCTGGATTTAATTAGCCACCTTTCAGTCCCCAACCCAAGTCCTTATGGACTGAGCTTCTGCCAAAGATGTTTGTCTGATGGTAAAATGAGGCTTCAGTTAAATGTGTTATGATATTTTTGAATAAAAGTTAGACAGAGACACTTGCTGAAGAAGTGAAATAACATTAAAAGCAGTAGTAAAGGTCTTCTCAGCACCGCAAAACCTTAACTCTTGCCAAGAATTTCCTTAATAGAGTATCAAAAATATCTGATAGTGTGTGTTTTAAGCCAGATCTTCTTGGCATCTCAGGACAAAAATTTTATTTTAGGATATTAAAGGTTTGAAAAAGTAAAAAATTTAAAAAGTTTAAATATGTGGGATCACTCTTACATGAAGATGCTTAGCAAGTAAGATATACTTACTCTCTTTGTAGATTTTCTTAACTTATTTCAAGCAATTGAAACCCTGTTTTCTTATATTAAATGTTGAAATAAGGAAATATATTGAATATTTATAAGTAAAATGTTACTCCCTGTTTGTATATAGTTATGAGACTGTATTGATCCTTTTTTTCCTTTTTTTGTTGTTATTTTCGTTGTCAGTGCTTGAATATAACAATTAAATATTTGCAACAATTAACCCAAAAACTAATAAACTACAAATTGAAAAAGAAATAAGGTAATATTTGTTTGACAGGTAAATGGGGCCTAAAATAAGTGTTATGGGATTTTTGACATGGGATTAGACCAAAAAAAAGTTGCTTAAATTTGAGTTTTTTTCAAGAAACAGTCCAAAAAATAAAATTACCAATAGTTACATTAACTGCATAACTTTATTTTCCTATTAAATGATATTCCTATATTTAGTATATATTTCGTTCCCTGTTCTGATTTGTTCTCTCTGCTTCTCCTCAGGTGGAGTACGAGGGACTCAAACATGAAATTAAAGTTTTAGAGGAGGAGACAGTTCTCCTCAACAGCCAGCTTGAAGACGCCTTACGCCTGAAGGACATTTCTGAGGGTCAGCTGGAGGAGGCTCTTGACGCCCTGAAGAGTGAGCGAGAGCAGAAGAACAATCTGAGGAAAGAGCTGGCCCACCACATCAGCCTGAGTGACAGTGTCTACGGGGCAGGGGCCCATCTGGCGCTCACTGTCACCGGGGTCGAGGGTCTTAAGTTCCCGGAGGAGACAAATGGAACCAACGGCACCAACGGCACTGCGATCCCTGCTGCTAACGGCAACAACGAGGACAGCAACCGCCGCAACGGCCACTTCCACAACGGCACAGGATTGGCCAAGATGAACGGAGAGTTCAGACCGGGCAGAAAAGGAGATGGCCTGCATCCAGTGCCGGACCTGTTCAGTGAGCTCAACCTGTCGGAGATGCAGAAGCTCAAGCAGCAGCTGCTTCAGGTGGGTTTTCTGGCCATGAGGACCAAAAGTGCATCAAATCACCCAAAACAACTACCTTCAAGCTGCGCAGGAAATAAAGAGGTCAAACTAACAGAGCTGACTTCCAAATGCTCAGAAGACCTTTAAATGTGGGTCTTTACTTTTTCACTGAATGTTTTCTTTAAAGGTCAGTGGTAATGGGACTTAAACGCCACAGTGGTCAGTAAGTCTCTGCCTGGAAGCATTCGGTCTTTTTGTTTGTGTATATGTTATTTTACACTGTACTCTAGAACTGGGGCAACAGGCAGCCCCCCTCCTCACTCACTGCAGTGTGGAAGTCAATTTCAATATCAATTAATCATTCAACCTGACGGAATTTTCTCTGAAAACTCACAAAAACAATTTTACCAACTAAAACTTGGGATTACTCGTATATGTCTTGTTATATACCCCCAAAAAAGAAAGATATCATTTGTTGTAACTGTTTAAGTAAAATCTATTTGTACAGAAAATACAAATCAATGAATTATAGATATTCTTAAACAATTAAGCTAATACTGAATTCACTTTTAAGAAGCTCAAATTGGCTTCAATTCTGTGTGAAGCTTATAAGACAAAGCATTTCTATTTGCATTTGAGTTTAAATATAAATATTGGTACAATCTATCTTTATGAAAGTCATTAATTTGTCCATTTTGTTTCAATAATTGTTCAACTGAGAGTATCCTGCATTTTGTAATATTTGGCACTTATACAGGGAGAATGAAACAGATGTGGCCCCTCTGGTTGTCAAAGTTGCCCATCTCTACCTGAGCGAAGAGATTCTCAACTGGTTTAGCCTCAAGACCCCATCTCCTCTTTATTGAGAAATCAAACTTCCAACTACTTTAACTTTATTTTTGAAAATTCTTGACATTCAGACTTAAGATAGGGCAGATGCTGAAGGAGGATATCAGTTTTATAATATCACTCGTTTCCTGTGATTACAGGTAATTTTTTTTGTTTTCAGAGATCTCAAGAAATTACCAAAGTGATTAGACAACCCAGTCTGTTATCCAAGAGAAGGAAAGTCAAATCTCAACAAATGTATTTTTATAATTTCTCGGCTAAAAAAACACCCTTGTTTTTGTTTTAAACCAGATTTACAAGTCCAGAAAATTAAGTTATTCAAAAATGTAAAGTGTAAAAACAACAACACTAAAACACTCAAGTAAGTTTTTGCTTGTTTAAAAAAATCCACTAATATACCAAGCAAGTTTAAGCGTTCAAAAGTGCAAAAATTGAAATGTTACAATAAATAAGATATAGAAATCTAAACAAAATACATTGTGGACACTTAATTATAAAACTTGCTGCATTTACTGATTTATTTCTTCATTACAGGCACGTTAGATATTGTTTTTTGCTTGCAATAACTCAAAATAAGATGTTTGTTTGGACTTCCCAGCAGATTTTGGCTCTCGTCCTTTTTTTGAGAAATCAGCAAAATACACAAGGTCACATTTAATGCAGTGTGTATTCTGTGTGGGTGACACTCATTATTTGTCATTGGTATTTGCAAGAAAACAATTTTAGTAGCAAGCGAATGAAGGGGAAAAAAAATATACCAAAGCTCTGACTGACAAGTTTTCAAGCAGGACATGATGGAGTGTGTCCCAATATCTGTCTAACCACAGGTAAAAGATAAAGCTCCTGGAATATAACACATCATAATTTTATTGACAAATCACACACATCTGTCTTAGATCAGAGAGATTAGATTAGATAATACTTTGTTAACCCCCTCCCCAGAGAAGTTGGGAATTGTCTTGTATTTTTGTTTGCATTAGAGCCATCATACATGCCAAAGATGACAGTATTTCAGTGTTTTATATGCTGGAGGGAAGTAAAGGAGGTAAATCTTTATTAAGCACTAGGACTCCTGCAGTCTTACGAGCTGAACATTTGCGTGTTGCATAGGGAGCACTGTCAGGGTGATTAGTGTCTAAAAGGCTCAGGGAGCAGATGCAGGAACAAGGCAAAGACTAACTACTACTCCTCTTACTCCAGACGAGAGAACAGAAATAGACCAAAGTGACTTATATTTTCATCAACATGATTGCTATACCTGCATGAGGATAAATCCATGAAAACAGAAATAACCCATTCAAAGCTGACATTGAAGAAGATAGTGACTATTTGTTTAATGGACCAAGTCCTATAAATATAAAGCACTTAACATGTAACTGATAGGAGCATTAAATCAAAAATCAAAGGTAGATTATATTCATGTTAGATCTAGTTAAGTCATTTACTGCAGACTCTTTCCCTCGCTGAGCTCCTCGGGGAATTATAGAATTAGATTAGTGCCTGCTATCTATGTTCGCTTTGTGCCTTTCTCTGTTCAAACAATTACTCACTAATCAATCATCTCTCTGAGGCTGACTACTCAGGGACTGATGTGAGACTCCCAATTATCAGACAACTCTTTAAATCAATTTAGGCTTTTATTCTTCTTCATATAAATGCATCAGCTTTGTTTTTTCATATGATTAAAACCCTGAAAACTTATCCAATACTGATGATACCCTTGATTATTCTGTTGTGTCATATCATGAAGTTTTAGGTTTTTTTTGATCAGTTAGCTGCGTAGTTTATGAATTACAGGATAATGATGATGTCAGCTGTTAGGTCACTAAAGCCATCTTTTGAACCAGGGGTGGATCTATGGGTGGGCCTGAATGTGCCCAGGCCCACCCACATTGACAGGTGGCCCACCCAATCAGAGTGATAAAAATAATAATATATTGATGAATGAAAAAAATATTTTAAACAATTTTTGTTTCAATTTTAGGTTGAACTGTTATATTTCTTGATAAATAAAGATTTCTAAAAATGCAGGGCAGCAACTTCAAGTGATTAATATTTTGAACATCCGTTCTTAAGTAAAAATAGATTTTCAGTGATTTTGCACGTTAACAAAAAGTGTTTTAGCTTTTGAAGCAAGCTGCTTCAACTATACTTGTGTTACTCTAGATGTGAATAAGTTACAGTGGGTTCAAAAGTTAATTTAACTACAATAGATTTTTTAGAGAGTGGATTTATTTTCTTATTACATTCTGGTAAGATAGTCAAGCTATGTCTCAGGAACAACATAATGAGAATGTGGTGATTTATTATAGGAAACAAAGAGTTGATGAAAACGAAAAGAAACTGAGGCCCATCCAGGTAAATCTCAGGCCTGCCCTTTAGTAACATTCTGTATCTGCCACTGTTTGAACTAAATCAACGGCATAAGCCACATTAAAAGTGCTGTTTAATATTAGCTCCAGTCCTTGAAACTGACAGAGGTGGAGTCTTGGTTAGACTAAAACCCCCTCAGAAACAGCATCAACGTGTTGGCTCCCAGCCCCAGCCTTATAATTATGAATCCCTCTAATCCCTCTTAAAACTAAAATGACTGGATTATAAAGTTCACCTCCTATAGTGTGTCCTGCACTATTAACTTTTGGCTTTGCTGCATAGACACTTTGCTGTGCCCCTCTCACTGGTGAACTGCAGTTTTTGCACTTCTCCTTTGACCACATTTTTTTGACATTTTCAACACTAAAATGTTTATGTAAAAAAGACACTGAAGTTATGACCAGATAATTGATTCGTTTTAATGAATAAATGGCTTTTGGAGAACATTTCATTGCACATTACAGGACATTTAACTTTGCCCTGTTTCCCATGATAAGATTTAATATTTGGCGGTGACAGAAATCTCAAAAATCAGCCCATTAGTGGGGAAATCTGCTCTCAAATCCCCATGAAAAGAAAAATAAGCTTCAATTTCATGGAAAGATCCTAAATTGACTTGTTATTATGTAAAAAATAGAGTTAAATAAAGGACGTGTATGTCTATTTTTGGCCTGATATATCATGGACTTTCTTATTTTGTTTACATTTTCATTTCAGATACATATTGAGCTTATGAAAATAGCTCTGAGTCTCACTTTAAGGTAGTTGAGAACCACTGCTTTGAGAGATTATGTCAGCAAGTGGAGTTTATAGAACTGGGAACAACATGTAAAAGTAGTCACAAACTCCATCTGAGCCTGGACCGTGGGCTTTCAGGACATATTGGACGCGGACCACACCATATGGCAATGAGGCTGCTGCTTGGCGAGCAGTAGGAGGATAAAATTGCTCATGAGGGCACCCCGAATACAAAAACTTAAGTTTTAGCTTTGTTTTATTTTTGACAACAAATGTCTCTTTCCACCTGTTTTAAGCCTCATTCATCTGTCAAGTCTAGATAAACTTTTTACATCAGGATGTATCACAAAAAAGAAGGTGTGTGTTGGTCACCATTATTACTAATGGAAAACTTGTTTAATCTCTTCGTAGGGATTTTGACTAAAAGCAAATCAGGTCTTAGAATTTTGTCTTAAAATAAGATGTTTACCTTCATTTGTAAATGTAAACTTGGCTTTTAAAGGTGAAATGAGAAAATATACATTTTAGAATACATTTCCAAACATACTTTTACAGATTTGCTCTAATGCCTCATATAAGGTGAGCTTTCTTTGTCTTTTATTAGATGATTTGAAATGGAGACAACTGTGCAGGGTTCCAATGCATCCCGGAAAACCTGGAAAATGATTTTCCAGTCATGGAAAACATATGGAAAATGAGGAAAAGAGTAAAATGTCCTGGAAAAGCTTGAATTGTCCTGAAAAATTGTTTATCTTCATGCTATCTTGTTAGTGAACAAAAATCAAACATAGGAAATGAAGTTAAAATGTACTCAGTAACTAATGTACTCTAAGCCATAGAATATGAATAGATAAAATGCAATGCAAGTTAGGGAATAAAATATAAAACTCCAAACAATAGTGACAAAAAGAAATAATAAAAAATGGCAAAATAAAATTTAGGCTACTTAAACAATAAATCTACAATATATATGAATAAAAAGCAGAGGAAATAAAGATTAAAAAAATAAGTATAAACCATAAATTTATAACAGTGAGACACTACATAAAAGTCAGATTAAAAAGAAAGCTAACAGACAATGTTAATGCCCGAGTGTTAGAATTAAATAAATTTTAAGTTCAGTATGTTACGGTGGAGCTAACTAGAGATACTGCTCATCAACCTTTAGTCTTGCCCACACTAATATTGTAACTTCAGTTGGTTATGTGACACTGGAATCTGTGGGTGTCATTGCGCTATTACATGATAAATTTGTCATGATTTCTAAGAATGTCAGAGAATGTATGATATTTTATAGAGACCTGGAAAAGGATTTCTAGTAAAGAGTAGAAACTCTGCTGTGGCTTCACATTTTTTTAAGTGATACTGTTTCTAGAATTGATTTATCATTGAATTTTAATGGCTTCATCTCAATAATGCTTACTTTGGAAATTTTTTTCTGGGCTTTTTATAATTTTGTTGGTTAGTGAGAGTACAGGAAATAATGTGGGGCTACTACAGGTAAAAAGTGGGGAATGACTTGCAGGAAAGAGGCCACAGGCCACATTTGAACCTATTGATCAATATTGAGGACAGCAACACTTTATCTCAATTCTGTTGTCATAAGATATTTTAAAACGAATGCTTTGAAGTAGAAACACTGTCTCTCTGTAGATGCATATGCCAGCAGCAATATTTGAAGCATTATGTTTTTTTTCACCCCGCAGGTGGAGCGTGAGAAGTCAGCGCTGCTCATGAACCTGCAGGAGTCTCAAACACAGCTGCAGCACACACAGGGCGCCCTCACTGAGCAGAGTGAGCGGGTCCATCGCCTCACGGAGCGCGTCAATGCCATGAAATGTCTGAATGGGGACAAAGAGCTTGATGACCCCCAGGAGAGTGAGAAACCTGATGGTGGCTCCATATCACCACCAACCAACGGTCACCATGACCCTGATATCCACGGGTTTGAGATCCTTGAGTGTAAGTACAAGGTGGCGGTGACCGAGGTGATCGACCTGAAGGCGGAGCTAAAAGCCCTGAAGGAGAAGTACAACCAGGCCGTGGAGGGCCAGGGAGACGGCCACAGTGACGACAGGGTGCAGGCTCTGACGGAGCAGGTTAGTTATGGTCACATTCAGATCACTGTATATCTGCAATAATGAAGAGCGTTGAGATTATGTTTGTCAAAAAGTTTTCTCTTTTATGTAATAAGCAATTAAATCCTTTGTTTTTGTTATTTTATGTCATGAAATAATGTGTTTATCAAGGTATGTTAGATTAATGCTTTGTTTATTTTATCTGTTTGCACCATATTTAAAAAAAAAGGAAACACAATCAATGATAATTTACACAACAGTGCAGGGAGGCAAGGGAAGCCCGATCACAGTGTAGGGGGTAAGAACAGGAAATCCAATCACAAAATACAATACATTTCTTGAATAGAAATTAAAAACATGAAAAGGACGTAATAAGAAAAAGCAAAAAAATAAGACAGTCGACAGAAGCAGCAGATCGCAACAAAAGCATGGAGGTCAGAGCTCAGGACATGATGAGAACTGACAAAGAAAGAGTATTTTAATGTTTAGGACCTGTAAAGGTGATGCAATGTTGGTGTTTGGATGTACGAAAAAATGGGAGATGGAGATAATTTCTTCTTCTAATTGAATAATTGTGATTATCAGAAGAAAGGGTAAAAAGGTCATAGAGAGATGCAGGCAAGTTATTTTTATATTTGAGATATTTAAAGATAAAAAAAAATACATATCTGGTGTGCATTCAGTTTATCTACAGATAAAATGGAGTACTTCTTGGAGAGAGATGCAGAAGGTTCCTGTGTGTTGGAGTGAGAATTATTTTTATTTTGCAATTTTCAGTCATGCAAAAACAGCACAACTTATTCCCACTTGAATTCAGTAAATAATAAGGTAAAGGTGTAACAACAGTAACTATATAGACAGATAAGATAAATAATTGATACAATAAATGAAGACAAAGCAAATAAATAACAACAAATTAATTAAAAGGAAACAAATACACATATTACATCGTGACAAAGATGTCTCAATCATTGTACCTGAACGTTGGTATTAGTTTATAGTCAGAAAGCTCAGTAGTCAGATCGAGTCCACGGCTGGTAAGGGTAATGTTTCTATGTTTTCAATAATAGACTGCCAAATCTATAAAAAGGTATCATATTTGTTTCTCATGATCTTCTCTAAGGGTAAACAGGTCATCATTACTGATATCCATTTTGATATAGAAAGGATGAGATCCAACTTCCAGGTTGGAGTGAGTGATTAATCACAAAAATTCTTCTGTATGATGAGTAGCTTAGAAAGATTGGAAGAAAAGGTAGAACCCCAGACAATATTACAATAATTGGGGTAAGGAAAAATAAAACAGTAATATACTGTGATTTGTTTGACTTTTTTTCCGTTCATCATCACTGGAACTGACTTTTCTAGCAAATTTCCTTTTTTAAACACTGTAAAACAACATATTCAATTCTTCTTAATCTTGAATCTCTTCCTCTCGTCTTCTAAGCAGGTAACTCATCTGGAACGCATTTTACGTGAGAGCAGGGAACGGGTGGCAAGCCTGGAGGCAGAGCTGCGAGCAGCCACCAGCACGTCCACGGAGAGTCAGGGCATGCTGAACGCAGCACAGGATGAGCTGGTTACCTTCAGTGAGGAGCTGGCTCAGCTTTACCACCACGTCTGTCTGTGCAACAATGAGACTCCGAACCGCGTCATGCTGGACTACTACCGACAGAGCCGCATCACACGCAGCGGCAGCCTGAAGGGTTCAGACGACCCTCGAGCTTTACTCTCCCCCCGCCTGGCTCGTCGTCTTGCTGCAGCATCTGCGGCCTGCTCCTCCGACTCCCCCCGCAGTCCCATGGACTCCCCATCCAAAGACGCCCATCACAGCGAGACGTCGACCAACGCAGCAGACTCTTCGTCCTGCCATAGCAGCCCAACACGCAACCCACCAGGCTCCCCATCCATCAGTATCTCTCCCTGCCCGTCTCCAGTGCCCTCAGAGGCAGGAGGAGACCTGAGGAAGGAGCCCATGAACATCTACAACCTGAACGCCATCATCAGGGACCAGATCAAACATCTGCAGAGGGCTGTGGACCGCTCCCTGCAGCTCTCCAGACAGAGGGCTGCAGCCAGAGAGCTGGCTCCTATGCTTGATAAAGACAAAGAGCTGTGCATGGAGGAGATCCTCAAACTGAAGTCCTTACTCAGCACAAAGAGAGAGCAGATAGCCACACTCAGGCTGGTGCTCAAGGCAAACAAACAGGTCGGAGAAATTCTTCTGTACTTATACTTTACCTTCTGTTAATCAGATGTAAATCCAAGTATAATTTATGTAAGACTTTTATGTTTCAATAGAACGTTGTAATCCTTATTTCAGACAGCAGAAGTTGCACTGGCAAACTTAAAGAGTAAGTATGAGAATGAAAAGGCCATGGTGACAGAGACCATGATGAAGCTGAGGAATGAGCTGAAGGCTCTGAAAGAAGATGCTGCCACCTTCTCATCTCTCAGGGCCATGTTTGCCACAAGGTGAGAGAAGAAATTTTAATCAACAAAAGGCAAAATTTCTGTATCATAAATAAAAGCAGAACTACGGCCCAGCAGTTTAATGCTTATATGAGGTGCATAATGGCCAGCACAACCCAGCAGCAAGTAGTGGTATTGTCATTTAAAGACACAGTGACCCTGACAGACAAAGAGTGAGGTTTAGACTCGGTCTATTTATTTGAGATGATAATATTTTGGGGGTTTCTTTTAAGACATATACTTGAGTTTTCCTGCCTTTTTTATGGTGTGACACCAAACAGCAATCTCAGGAGATTAAAAATGAAGGCACCTCAGATCATCAAGTGTCTACCTGAGGCTGGCTGCAGGAAACCAAGAAGTCTGACTTTGTTTTGGGAAACAAGGTTTTTTACAACCTTAATAAACATATTTACAGGTTGTTTCAAAGAAAGTCTTTGTTATAGATATTTAATATATCTCGCTGTAAGGCTGACTAAATTATTTTATATCAATTGCATTTGCTTTTTTTTTTTAAGATTTCTGGTTTTGGGTGGTTAAGATATAATGACATGGTTACAAGCCCCAGTGATGTCGCTATTGGTCAAATGGCATTAAGTTACGCCTCCACTTAATCACTCAGTCTTTCAGTAGGTTGATCCAAAGTTTGGTGAGAAGGCGCTTCCACAGATTGGTTTAAAAGGAGTCCAAAAATGTCTTTTTTAATAACTGTTTTATTTATTTATTTATTTTTAGCAATGACATGACATTTACAGTATTAACATTTAAGTGTCTTGCAAGTAGAAAATACAAAAATACTAAAAAAAAAGAACACTACCTTTTGGGGAAATTAAAGCTGACGTCACGTAGCTTTGTACAGTTCTCTCTAAAGTCAGTGAGTGAAATGTGGGAAAGAGGTCCAAGGCTGGATTCAGACCCAGACTGCCCACAATGAAGGACTAAAGCCTCCGTATATGGGGTAGAAAAGAATTTAAATAGAAAATGAATGTACCATAAAAGTTTCTGAGAATGGGCAGAGCCTTTCAAAGGTGACTGCATGAATGTTCATCAGTTACATTCATTATGGGCTAATCAGATAATGTAGTAGGCGGGTGCTACTGCCCAGGTGTCAAATACAAAATGAGGCCGCTTTGTAGGACATACTTTTGCCAAAGCATGTTGGAAGTGGAGTGAAAATATCCTTTCTACTAAGAAATGCTTTCAGTGTTGTTGTGTGTTATTCATTTGATAGAGATATGCCAGAAGAAATTCAGTTCTGATAATACTACTTCTGAAGCTGTTAGCATCTATGCTAACCTCTGTACAAACAGTCACTTCCTGCTGTTGTCTCTCTTGTATCTCCCACCTCTTCCTGCTCTAAGGGACACTGATTGGGCTGTGCGGCTTTTGACTGAGCACAATCGTTGTAGATTAGAGCTTGGATAGATGGATCTGTGTGACACTGAATCAGACAGATCCAACTGCTGCACAAGTTTAAGTCAGAGTGGACACTTGTTTTGAGAAAATCCCTCAAAAGCATCTTAAGATATTGTGTTTGCAGTGTATGGATAAGTATTTAACCTAGTGACCTTGACCTCTGCCCTCCAAAATTTAACCAGTTTGTCTTTGCGTCAGAGTGAACAATTGTGCCAAGTGAGAAAAGAAATCCCTCAAATCATGTGAAGGTGTTGCATTCACAAGAAAACGATGAACATTGATGCTGAATATGTCTTCCTTTTGTCCTCTTTGCTCTCTCTTTGCAGATGTGACGAGTACGTCACTCAGCTGGATGAGATGCAGAGGCAGCTGGCTGCAGCAGAGGATGAGAAAAAGACGTTGAACTCCCTCCTGCGGATGGCCATCCAGCAGAAACTGGCCCTGACCCAACGGCTGGAGGATCTGGAGTTCGACCACGAGCAGACTCACAGAGGCCGCGGTGCTAAAGTGCCCAAGATAAAAAGCAGCCCGCCCAAAGTAAGTCACAGAGGTGCCTTTACAGCTCCCCCCAGCCCCACCAGGCTCCACAGTCCTTCTATCATCACCCCCCACACCATGAACTCCTCCCTGACCCTGCACAGCCCTTCGTCAATGTCTGTGTGGACCCCAGACACACTTCCTGGAACAATCCAGACCTCTGCTGCATCTCATCCTAACATCAGTTACCCTAATTTATCTCCTGGCATCCAGCCCATCATGATAGACCCTGAGACTTTAACCGTAAAGTTCAGACGACTGATTTATTCAAGACAAGACGTAGGTCACCTCTCCATGTCTAGAAGCACAAGCAGATCTCCCTCAGTATCTCCTCTCCTCAGGCGTAAGCGTTGATTGATTTATTAAATCTCTGATTTTGTCTACAGTTCTTCAAAGCCCTGGGACAAGGTTACTACAGAGAGGAAGACATTTGATTTTATATCTTTATGGTAAAAAACATACAGCAAAAATCAGGGAGCAAAAGCTTGTGGCAACTCCCTCCACACATCAGCAACGCCACACAGATCAGCCTTGAATACAGCTCAAATCTAAGCAATTGTATTAATCTTATTTCCTGTAAAAATCTTAAATTATACTTATTCTAGGCCGCCTTGGTACCTACATTTCCTTAAAGACTCTTAGAAGTTCTTACATTTGACTGTTTTAATTTTTAGGCCATAAAAAGTGTTTAGAGTCTTAGAAGTCTATATTTACCAGGTCTTAAATTTTTGATTGCTCTTTGACAATGGCCATATTTCATTTGTCCTGGTGCTTCAGGAAACATAAAACGTATGGCAGCTTGTATAGTAAGCATTAAAAAGTTTTCTGTTCATGAGCATGCATGCACTCTCTCACATCTGCCTCACTTCTTACATTTTAGAAAAATAACAAATAACACTTGAACATATCAGCATGTAACAATACTACTGGAAAAGAATATTTTAATTTGTATCACTTTAAGCAGTTTTGGCTTTTTGTTTTGTTTTCCAAAGAGTGGTACTACTTTTCATTCATGTCTGGGAGGGTTCCTGCAGATCCCTTAAACATCTTAACTTAGATTTTTGAAATATGAGTTCTGTGTCATTATTTTAGTTGAACTCAAATATATGTTTCAGTTTTACAGAATTTATTTTCACTGCAGTGAAAAACTTTTTAAATGGATTTGTAGACTGTATTTTATCTAATATTAGGCTGCTTTGTTGGGAAAAAATCAAGTACTTTATCAACTGACTGTCACTTACTTTTTGGTATTATAGTAAGGTTTTGTATTTCTAGTTTGACCTCAAAAAGAAACAAAAAGTTCAATTTGTGTCGACAGGAAAAGCTTCCCAAAGAGAATTCAATGTACTGATATAACCAAAACGTTTCCTCAGGGAAGATTCTTCTAGATCCACCTTTTGCATTTGTTATGTAGTCACATTTTCACTTTTCCTAAAACTTTTTTCAGAAATACCTTTAACAGGTACTGCATGTATGTAATTTAGGAGCCACAGGAGGACTGCTTCTGTTCAACAGCAGATTTGGAGTATATATAAGTATTATTATTATTATTATTATTATTGTTATTATTATTATTATTCCAGTTCAGTCCATATATATAAGACTGCTTGATAAATCTGAAAAAAGGTGACAGCACAATGACAAATTTAGGCTTTAGATAATCATAAATCATCCTTTGAATTGTTACTTTTTACTGAAAGTATAGCTAACATCCTGGTGCAAAAAATTACATTAATTTTGCTCAGCTCAGATCTTAAAAATGTTGAATTGTGTCATTTAACAGTTTTGTCTTCAAAAGGTCTTCAAAGTCTTGAATTTTTCTTTTAAAGAGTGCAGGAACCCTTACGTAACATTAAAAAGACAATTCTTAATGTATATCATATTTTAAGATGTAAAACATGACAGGAATTGCACATTATCTGTTAAAAAAAAAATACCAAAAGATTAAAGCAGTTCTACTGACTGACTGTCATGACTTGCTGACTAGCTCATCCCATTTTAAGACACCTCTTGACTTCCTTACTTTATTTAGATATTTTAATCTTACACATATTTTTCATTCATAAAATCTTTCAATAATATTTTTACCAGCATAAGTTAGTTGACTGTGGCATGAGAGACAACTAGTGACAGCAAATCCAGACAAAATTTGTACAGGTTCAGGACAAGGAAACAAATACTGCAGAAAGAGAAAAGGGTCTACGCAATATTCAGCTCCAATTTAATGACTTTATTTTAGACAAAATAAAGTTTTCTAAGTCTACAAGATTTTCTTCAAGCAGATTTTTCAGCTGAACATGAGATTTTCCACAAGAAGTAAAAAAAGACATCACGTGTTGGTCTTGTCCTTGTCGATGTTTTAGTCACAGCTGGGGTGCATTCAGTTTAAAAATATCTTGTAAATTTTCGATAAGGCGTCTTTCTCGGCACCGGGCGGCTCTTACTGTAAAACATGACATCACCTCCACTCTGAAGGCCCACAGGGAGGTTTTAAAAATGATAAACAACCAGGGAAAGACTGCAGCCTCTGCCTCAGAACATTCACAGCACCTCCCTCTGGCAAACTCTGGAAATTACATTTTTATTTATTTTTATTCTGAATTGCAGTTTATCCATTTTTATTATGTTTGTAACTGTACTAGTGTATCTCAAACGCTGTCATTTCTGTCTTTACATGGCTCCTAAAGAGATAATGCATGGCTTACTTTGCCATATTATGAACCTTTTGACAGACTTAAAGTGTCATATATGTAAACCTGTCAGACCTCCAACTTTATGTAGTTGTATTTTCCATAACTGCAACTCAAACCTTACATTTAGTATTAAAAGAAGTGAAGAGAATGAATCTTCCCTTTTCTACCACAAGATGGCAGTATCTAACAATATTCTGTCAAAACTCTCCCTCTCTCCTCATTTTCTGTCCTACCTCAGATTATTGTAAGTATAGTGTCTTTTAACTTCATCTTAACACAGCCCTGTGTAAACAAACCTCAGTTTGAGATTAAACAGCAGCAGTTGTTGTGGAGCAGGGCAGCGTTGGATTGTTGAGCATTAACCCCTCTGTGTCCGTCTCTCTTTTTGTGCAGAACAAATCAATGCGTTATTGGATTTGAAGATGTATTTGTGTGTAAATTGTGTCCATGTCTCCACCCCAGAGTGTTCCTCCTCCAGTGTTGATTGTCTGGCTGTGCTGAGTCTGGTCCTGTCAGAGGAGGCTGGTTTACAGTATTAGTTATTTACATTCACTCTGTCAGCAAGCATTTATTGTTATTGGCATGCAGTACTTGTGTATATTTTTCAGCTGTATCTTGTGTTCATGCTTCTCCATTTGCACCAGAATGCACCAGCTTTGTGTAAGCTCAAACGCAGCTGAGATTTAATGTGATTTCTATTTTAGGACAACTAAGGCTCTAATGACAGTAAAGGTGTTTTACCAGCTGCGATAGCTCCAATGTAAGTGGGGGTTATTCCTGAAATATACACCTACTGTAGCCCCAAAGGCTGCCCAACTATGTCAAAAATCATAATCACAATGTTTAATTTTATATTGGGATCACAATTACAGAACATAGTTACGCTTCAGTTTTATAAAATCTGAATCGCAAGCAGTTACCTCAAGTTTAACAACCCTCTAACCCTGGAAACTAAAAATCAAATAATAGAACAAAATGAATGAAATAATATACTTAGGATAGTAAGATAAAAAATAGTCAGTCAAACCGAACAAAAAAGGAGAGGAGGAGGAGGTTTCACCTGCAATTTTGTTTTCATTGGTCTATTGTCCATGAAAGAGAGCTTTCTGTAGAAACTCCCTCATACAGGAGGAGCCACTACTTAAATTTTCCCCAGTTTCCTCAGCAGAGTCTTGGCTGGTCCACGACAGAAAAAGTGCTAATACCTGCCCACCTTCATGGCTACAATGAGGTCCCTACAATGATATGATAAACATGTAACCCATACTACTTACTTTTTTACCAGATATAGAAGTAAAAGTGAAAACACTACCATGTAGAGAAATGAACACAAAAAAAAAAAAGAAAAAAATATTTTGACTCTCTATGGCTGGAAGTTGGCTGATAATTGGCTGGTATCTGGCTGGAACTCGGCTGGCATTTGGCTGGGAGGGGAAACTTGAAACAGCTGCATCTGCACTCTAATTTAGGGATGGACAACTTTGATAACTAGGAGGGCCACTTACTGTGGGACATATTGTTACACGTTGTTCGATACTCTTGGTGGGAGAAAATATCTAAATAAACAACATTAGAAAATTGAAGCTTTCACAAAACTTGATAATAGCAACATTTATATACAGTATTATGACTCAAACACAAAAAATAATGTATAGTCAATTGAGCTGATTGTAGAATTAAATCCATTTAGGCCAGTTTATAAAGCCGGTTTGAGCTTCAGTGCTTGCCATTTTTAATCCAATCAACTTTTTATATATAGAACGTTTTCAAAACACAGAAATTCAAAGTGCTTCAAAGTGACTACTGACTAAAAATAAAATATAACACAGTAAAATAAATTTAAATAGATTAAATGGAGTAATTAAGAATAAATAATAAAGCTATAAAAATGAATATAAAGCACATTAAAAACACACAACAATTTGTTAAAATAAGAGCCACCTCAAGAATATGACAACACAAAACACTACCACACAGCTGTTTTAAATAAGCGTTTTTAGTCTAGTCTTAGGGACAAGAAGACGAAGTTGCTTGGCAGACCTGAAAGTCTTGACAGGCTCCGGACTTTTAAGAGAGATGTTACAAGGTGAAAATGCATTTAAAGATTTTAAAACAAGCAATGAAATCTTGAAGTGAATTCTAATATGGAGAGAGGTCAGGATATCCTAGTACCTGATAAGCATTGGAAGCCTATAAAGTTTGCTGCAGTTTTCCAAACACCCTGGTCTGTGGCTCGCAGCACCCTGTAGTTTGGCAGCAGCTCTCTCGTAAGCAGTATGTAAGGCTTTACAACGCTTGACTCCAGCCTCCAGCTGAGCAGTTATGATTAAATGGCTAAGACAAAAGATCAACAGTCAAATCTTATTCAGACCGATGAAAGTAACGTGTTGACTTAAGACAGAACTTAAACGAAGCTGGTGCAACAGGCTGCTGCTTCCTCATTTATGCTTCAATCATTCATTAACATTATTACAGTCTGATTCCAGGAAAATCTCTTTTACAAAACAACAATCAAAAAGAGGAAAATACATAATCATAGGTTAGATGATACACAAAAACAGCTTAACAGGCAAGGAAAAGACTGGAGCTTTAATTAAACAGAGAGCTATCAGAGCAGTAAACCAGTGCTTCTCCCTGATGAGGCCTCCCCCTGTCTGTCCTCCCTGTTCTCTGTCTCTTGTCTAACCCTGAGTGTCACCAGTCTGTGTATCTGTCTAATTTATCAGTTTCTTGTAGATTGTCAGCAGCCTGCTGCCTCAGTACCGACACTCTCCCCACAACTAAGGCGAGGGAGAGCCTCCCGAGCCCGCAGGTAACCAGCTGTAGAAACGGTAGAAGCAGGCTCATCCACATCGATCTATCGATCTATCTATCTATCTATCTATCTATCTATCTATCTATCTATCTATCTATCTGTCTATCTGTCTGTCCATCTATCTATCTATCTATCTATCTATCTATCTATCTATCTATCTATCTATCTATCTATCTATCTATCTATCTGTCTATCTATCTGTCTATCTGTCTGTCCATCTATCTATCTATCTATCTATCTATCTATCTATCTGTCTATCTATCTATCTATCTATCTATCTATCTATCTATCTATCTATCTATCTATCTATCTATCTATCTATCTATCTATCTATCTATCTGTCTATCTGTCTGTCCATCTATCTATCTATCTATCTATCTATCTATCTATCTGTCTATCTATCTATCTGTCTATCTATCTATCTGTCTATCTGTCTGTCCATCTACCTATCTATCTATCTATCTATCTATCTGTCTATCTTTCTGTCCATCTACCTATCTATCTATCTATCTATCTATCTATCTATCTATCTATCTGTCTATCTGTCTGTCCATCTATCTATCTATCTATCTATCTATCTATCTATCTATCTATAAATCTGTCTCTCAGTCTAATAATCTCAGTCACATAATCACTTTTGCACGTTTATTTCTCACACCTTTTTAATGATATAGATTATTCTTGAATGATTAAAATGTTAGTAATAGTTTTACTCATCTGCACCCTCACAAGATAAACAGTTTGCATGCATAGATTCTTTACCCTTTGTTAAAATAGACTTGAATATGACAGGACAAAGATTATTCTTATCCATAATTGATTAGGATTTCGTCTTCATACTGAGGATAAGAAGAGCATTCACTTTAAGAGTCCTAGGACCCAATCTCTGCTCTCATTTACTAAATATCACATTTGTTTTAGCCAACAATGCCTCTACTTTTCAAAGAATTGAGGTTTTCTCGAAGTACAACTTTGAAACTGCTGACAGATCTGATCCCATGTTTGGTTTTACTTTTGTGTCTCGTAGCCCTTCTCTCAAAATTCACCCTGTAAAGTTTTCACCTAATACTTCGCCATGAAGTATGATAAAGACCTTTCCTATGTTTCTGGTTTGGTTTAAAGGAATAGTTTGCTTTATTGGGAAATATGTCTGCTCTCTTTAGAAGTATAAGATGAGAGAGATTGTGTTCATGTGTCTAACAACATGAATACTTCAAACCCTGGCTGTAGAAAGGGCAACAGATTCTTATTTTAATGTTGATATCTGAACCAAGTTAGAGCTGCTTCACAAGAGGACTATGCTGTTCTGTGCTTCACGTGAAAATAAGTAAAAGAGGACACAGTTACACTCATTGAACACGTGCAAAGGGTCAAAAACCGTTCTGCAGCACAAACCTCTGTGTGTTGGTGCTCTAAGAACATATTTACGAGCAGTTATGAAGTCTTTTTGGGTAACACTTCTCGACAAATTGGAAACATTAGAAACAAAGGAACAACATATGCAACGATAAAGGAACAGTTGGCCTGCCAATCATTTATTTTTACTCGGTTTATAGTTATAGAGTAGAGTTTTACAGACTCACACTTATTTGATTAGTTCTTTAAACAGGCCCTTCAACTTTTACTTGAGTAACTTCTGACAGTTGTTGTACCTAGGTTTTCAAATCATCACATCTGAGCACTGAGTAGGGATGAGAATTGATCAGATTGAATTGATACTAATGACACTATCAATTCTGCTTTTCAATCAAATTCTTTAATGATTCCTTCATTGATTTCTGTGGATTTTCTAAGTCAGCAAAAGTTGTCTTACATAGGCTTTCAGTGGCAAATCTGTCAAACACATGACATTCAAAGCCCTGCCACACAGATTGCTGGTGTTTCTACCCACTATTTTGCCGTCGGAAACTTGACGTTGATGAAGACAATGTTGAGAACCATCGAGGATTGTACTTTTGTTTTTGCTTGTTAACATAAACAAAAAATCATTTGCATTTGTTTGTATTTGTCTAATGCAGTCATACCTTTTAAAACACAAAAATATTTTTCTGAAAATATTTCATGAGAATATTTGACATAGTGTAACATTTTATGGGTGTCCAAAAACTTTTTTCCACTACTGTAAACATTGACATTCTCATTTTGATTATCTTAAAGCTAAAACTTACAGCATAGAGAGTGGCAGGCTGAGGTGACATGCTGGCATGGCTAAGTGTCTCAGCAGCATGTGACCATCAGGTGTTGCTTAGTATGATATTGAATCATGCTGCATCTCACGCTCAATGCCCACACTGCTTCCATCGAATATCTTGGTATTCCATCGAATACCCTGTTGGTTTGTGTAAAACCACAACATTCCAACAACTGGTATAAATACTATAAAAATTCTCCACTATCTCCACTTTCTAAAACAACACAACAAGCTAGAGAGGATAGACAAGCAAAAAATTCTCCAGTTAATCCTTTCCTGTCTCCCTCTATCTTCATTTGAGTCAACACAGAGAACAACAGCTGTGGAACATCAGGCTAATAACAGCGTGATATGTTGTGTTGCTCCATGCTTTGTCACCCACAGGCAGTAGGGACACACCAACAGGACTCACTATGATTTTGCATGTAGTTTGGACAAGAGTAAGGCCTGCTTCAGTCCACCTCTTTGTATGATTTTTATGGCCAAAAGTTCTTTTAAGACAACATTTCCAATATGATGATCATAATATTTGGTCTTCAGATCTCTGCTTTTGACCTTTAAAGGCAACATTGAGGCTACAGCCATGGGTTTCACAGTACTCGCCCTTTCAGAGCCACACATTAAAATCAATCTTCTCATTCAAAATGCTGGTGAAAAGAGAATATTTCCCATATTTCCAATGTTTCTTTAAAGAAGACCATGTCAGAACTTTGTTACATGTGGACTTTTATTTGCTGTTTAACTTTTCTTCAGTCCTTGGATAACCTGTCTTCTCTCTTTGTCCTGTCTTTCTGCATCCCCACAGTCCTAAAGTAGTGGCAGACCACACAGTCCTGTCCAGCAGAGATAGCCTTCTCTCCCCCTGTGACCCACGTAACTGTCTCACCCATCAGCCTCACCCTCCAGGCACCTAACCTCCACGCTCCAGCCCGGGCCCTGATCCCGGCCTGGTAGGAAACCTGCAGAGACACTGACCCTCTAGACCGGGGGTTCCCTCAGATGCCCTCCCCACCCCCGGCCAAGCAAACCAAACTGGTGCTTATGGACTCTGTGACCCCTCCACGGCAGGCCCCCAGGTCACCTGGGTTGCAGGAGAAGAGTAGGATGCTCTCTTCTTCTCTGGAAAGAAAGAACTGAGGTGCAAAACAAGTGACAAATCAGGGGGATCTTCTCCCCCTTATTGGTATCAGTATTTATTGATTATTTATTTCCTCTACTGCTTATTTATTATTGATTTGTGAATATTTTAGAGATATTTATTACAGGAATGTTTTCTCTCTGTTGTTTGTCTTTTTTAAAGAGGAAATTAAAGAAAAAAGAGTTTCACTGCTGTGATTAAGACGACTTAAAGCAGAGCTTCTTCAGTGAGAGCCTTTTCTGGTCTAGAGAGTGGGTTAAAAACTCACCTAACAATACTTTACAAACTTGAAAAGTTAGATTCCACAAATATAATAGAAAACATGTCTGACATTTAATATGAGTGTGAGAACACTGGGTTTGACACTGGAAAAGACAAATGAAGGAGAGCATTTAATCACAGAAACTGTTTCCTGTGGTGGTGATGGTGGTTTCAGCTCCCTCTCTAACGTCACTACTCTTTCTTTTAATACTTTTGTTTTTTATACTGAGATTTTGTTTGCAAACCATGTGCTTAAAGACATTTTTATACCTCTTATAATTTATTCATTTTTTACAGCAGACTCTAGTGAGATTGGCGTGTCTGTTTTGTAGACTGGGATAGATGAGAGGCTGAGTGTTTGAGGTCAGGACTAGGGCTGTTGGCCTTTTTTTATTTGCCTTTTGAATTGCACAGGTTTAAGTGACCATGGAGTGAATTGACCTCCATCTTTTTAACAGTAGCTATGGACAGAGGATTCCCTAAAGGTGTGCCTCCTCTACTGTCACTGTCTGGTTATCTGGTTAACGTTGTACTCTCACCATCAAGTGTTCTGTGTCTTTTCTGTGCGTTTTTATGGGTCACAACCTCAGAAATCAACATTATAATCAGTGGTGTGGAGGTGCCTGCAGAGGTGGGTATACCCTGAAATAATGCCTCACACATTTTTAGTGTTCCAGCAAAGGATAAACAGCTGGAGTGATAGACTGCTCTATAATACATCTAAGAATAGGCCTTTTATTTTTGCACTTTGTCTCCCAACTTCTGCTACTTGATCTCAAGTATTAAGATCTTTTTTAATTTATCATAACAGAAGCAAGCTGACTGAACACAGCAATAAAAAAAACAGCACCTCCAGATCAGCACAGGTTACTCAGTGTCCCGGAGGATGAGGGATGGATATTGAAAGCCAGTTTCAGTTGACAGATGATCCCAACTAGTTTGAGGAATCAATATGTCTGCCTTTATGCTAGCCCTAACCCTTATCAATGCCTTCCGCCTAATTCAACAAGCTTTGAAAGATAACTATGCCATGCTCACACAAGTGGCAGGCAGCACAGATGACAAATGAGGGAAAATCTGTGGAGACCAACTTAATTCAATATGGAAAATCTAAGGTGATTTATAACAAATTGATCAGTCAAGAAGAATTATAATGGCATTGACATCAATAAATCTTACCAAGTCCCATCTTGACAGAGGATCGTTAAGTAAGACCAGACCTTCTCTGCCTCTGATTGGTGTACTCAAAACTGCTTTTTCAACCAACAAACAAGGGCAATAAGGGTCAAAGTAAAGGCAGTCATGCCTTCACCAACCCAGGATAAAATAGCATGCCACAGGGTTAATGCAGATCCTTAAAAAGTCTTGTTAAGTCTTGAGTAAGACTTTAAATAGTAAAGTTCATAACTGTTAATGCCTCATTTTTTGACCATATCTATATCATATCCAAGCTGTCTATCTACCTTTATAAACTTCTTTATGTCAAATCTTATGTTGATTTGATTGTTCAAGCACCAAGTCACTAACTTTGCAAAGCAGCTGGATTTGCTAGATTTCATGTCTTCCACCCAGCAGATTTCCTCACACTTGTTCATTTCAGTAAATCAACAGAACAGTCAGTGCCCTTCAAAGATAAAGGCTAAAACATGCCTGTAACAGCAGCTACAGACATGGTTTAGCTGTGCAAAATGTGAGAAGAGGCTGCAAGCCTACATCAGCCAAAGGGAAGGTTTGTCCCTTCTCAGTGTTTTTAATCATTACCATCGATGGGGTGTTGCCCAAATGGGCCGATTGGTCTTTCCCATGAGTATGTGGAACTGTCCATCTGGCATGTAAAGTTAACAATGTGACAGTTACGGCAACATTCACAGCAGGGTGTTAAGTAAGCACCCAGAAACTGCTGATAACAGAAAGTCAGCTTAAGATAATTTGACTTCAAGCTGAAAATGTGATATGCTTGGTAAACAAGGTTGATGGGCCAAGATATCAAAAGCATTTTTAAATCTGTACAACTGAAATTAAGGCCATTCAGCCCAACATCGTCTAGTAAGGTATTAAATTTGTTTTTGTCTTTTATGGGTCTTAAAAAACTCAAGTGTGAAACTACCCTGTACTAATAAATAATGTGCAATACAAGAGAGTTAGAACACTGTATGCACTATGAAGACTTAAGATGAAGTGGGTATACTCTTAACCTCAGTATCCCCTGCACTACACCACTGATTATAGTCCTGAAGGTTCATAAATGTCAAATATAGTGACATTTCTGATATCAAATGCTTCTTATGTTTATCATGTTTCTCTCTCTCCACATGCTTCCTCCAAACAGTATACGGTACTGTACAAGCACAATTTTGCAATATGCGTTTAAGCAATACATCAGCTCTGGTTTAAGGTTAATGTGATGCATTCACCCGAATCCATCAACAACACCTGTCCTCATGAACTAACCAGCAGGCCGACAGGAAACAAGCATCCTAACTCTTCTCGAACACAGATACAGACTGTTGATCACAGAGGAATGGAGCAAAGTCTTACTGAAACAGATGTAATGTGTGACATTTGTTGCATCATTGGAGTCCCTTACTTTGAACTGAAATCCTCATATTGTCTTCAGTTTGTGTTCTCCTCACTGCAGTGAACGATGACTTCTTCCACATGGATCCAAAAAGAAAAAACTGAAACTTTAAAGCCAGATACGTGTTGTAAAGACAGATAAAAGCATCTTTGTTCCCTCAGCAGAAGACGAATGGACTCTCTCTGTTTTCTGTGTACATCTGTGGGATCTGTCTTTGTTTAAATTGTACATTTTGAAGACGAAGAGTGATGAAAGAAAAACAATGTGTGGTCCAAAATTAGCTTCTGAACACATGCAGGCTCATCTGTGACCTAACTTTTCTGGTTTGTTTGCACAAATGTAAAAAATGATGGAGAGAGACTGACCCTGTGAAAAAAAATGGAAGCAACATTGAAAATAGAGATTGCTGTACAATGGTGAGTTTCAGTGAAGACTGCTCCTCAATTTTAATCAGTAATTGGTTTCAAAAGTGAATTAAAGACACACCCTTTAATTTGTATGTGGTTTTGAGTCTGTTTCTCTGTCCTCTAATTTTAACTACGTGCAATTACACTTATTAAATTACAATGTCCTTGAATCTATTTTATATTTGAGTTAATTATTTTTATGTCAACAAACCTCTAGTTTTCATTGGAGTTAAATTTTACATGTTTCATTGCATTATATTCATAACAGACACTATTACCATTAAGCCATTACATACATGTTAAAACTTTTTATATAATTTCCTATCACATAAAACAAGTGTCAATGAGCTTTTATTTTCTCTAAGACTTCTGTGTTTTTTTTGTTTTTTTTTTAACCATGCCACCACCCCCGCCTCATCAGAGGACTAAATTAACTTTATGCTTTATGACCGCTGGACTGGAAAACACTTTTTACATTTGACTACATGCAATTACACTTATTAAATAACAGTGTCTTTGAATCTTTTTTATATTTGATTAATTAAGAGTTTTTGAAGAAACACAATTTTTTGTCAAGTCTTCAGATTTTTTATTTTAATCTTTCTTTTATTTTTTAACCCCACTACCACCACCCCTCATCGGAGGACAAATAAACTTTATTAAAAACTGCGACCTGCTTGGATTACATTATGGACATCGAAATGGATGTAATGATATAAATACTATTAGTTTAGTTATATTTGATTAAATTAGGTTTGTTGTCAAAAAACTTTTTTAGGCTTCTGTTTTTGTAGGTCTGTAGATTTTCTAATATTTTTATTTGACTGGAAGATTTATATTCATAACACACTCATTACAGTAATCTATTACATATTACATTTTTTTATTTTATATTTTTTTATTGCAATAAATGTGTTATAAACCACTTTTAGTTTAAACTAAAGTATTTGGATTTAATTTTCATCTGAGAACTCCTAACTTTATTCTATACTACCAACCATTTGGATTACATTTTGGACATGTAATGTACGTAATGATAAAAATACGATTAATTTATTTCATATTTGATTAAATCAAGTTTGTCAACAAACTTTTTTTCAGGCTTCTTATTCTATAAATGTTTCTTTTTTTTTACTATAATATTTTTATTCATAACACATTCATTACAGTAATCAATTACATTTTCAGTCTTGAAATACATGTTTTTTATTGCATTAAATGTGTTATGAACAAGTTTTAGTTTAAACTAAAGTATGTGTATGTTTTTTAACCCCGCCACCAACCCCTTATCGGTGGACTAATTAACTTTATTTTTGATCTTCTTTTACATTCTGTTGCACAAAACTACATTTTTTAAATGAGGTTGTCTTGTAATATATTTTATATTTGATTTAATTAATTTTATGTCGTCAAACCTTTTAATCAGGATTATTACTATGCAGATTTTTTTAATTTTACACATGATATGCACTTATTTAGATGTAGATTTAAATTGTGGATGTCTGACACCCTTTATTGCACATAGACTTTTGTTTTCACAATGTTGCAACACAGTTTTCAGTTTCAGTTCAACACTTCTGTAATACAGTTACAGACAAACCAAACAGTGGTTTTATTATTGTCAACGTATTTTATCTGTGCTTAACTGTGTCCCAGGAATCTCTTGGTTTGTGATTTTTCAATCTACAGTACAAAAACACTACATTTCCCATAAGTCCACTAACAGGAAGTGACATCAATTTGGTTGGATTTCTGAGGAGCAAAATGAGGGGAGAACCAATTTCCATCCATCTAATGTAAGAGCATTATGTTGTTAATCTGTACGTTCTGCTGATAGACTTCCACCCCATTAGACTTTATTTTGACAGATTTTAGAAACTTTTTTTTTTTTAATCCCTTTTAGAATATGTATCAAAGTATTATCTGTCTAAATCTAACAACAGCTGTATGGCTTTTAGAACAAAAAAGGTTTTTTTTGTTTTTTGTTTTTTTTTTACAAAATGCAAAGCAATTATTGTTTAAGTTGTACCGGCTCAAGTCCCTGATTGTTAAATGTGTTTTTCTAAGGATAAATTCAATTAAAAACCTTGAAATGCTATTTATTTCACTAAAGTAAGCTTGCCAAAATGTCACCGTTAGCAATAAAAGCCTGTTTATCAGTGATGTTGCCTTACTTGAAAAATACACCGCTCTTATTATATCGTCATGTTTTGTTCAACCCTACAACAGATCATTCAGCAGGTTCAGGGGATTAATAATAAGGCTGACCGTCAAAGTGTCTCCAGATTTTCTCCACTTTCATGTCATCTGTCTTTCTCTTTTTTTTTTTTTTTTTTTTTTTGAGGAAACATAAAGTCCTGAAAATTTGCAATGTAGCAGCTTTTTAAAAAAAAAAAACAAGCAACACAATTCAACTTCAACAGATTATTTCAAAAAGAGACTAGTCAAAGCCCAAAAACCTGAAAACTGAGGATTTAACGTATTTCCCTGCCAAGACAGATCTGGCTCCTCTGGAACAGGCTCTCTTTCTCCACCAGCTGGTCCTTCAAGGTCTGCACCTTTGGACCTGAACCAGGATTTACCCCCCGTGTCCATGATCTGGATCACCTGGAGGGGACACATTCAGCCATATCAGAGAAACAGTCTTACTGACAGTATAGCAAAGGGCATTTCTGTGTCAGTAATACAAATATACTCACCTTTTTCTCCCAGGGTTTTACCTGCATTAACCTCACCTTGATATGACTCACCTGGGTCTTCTTTTGATTGTGGATGAGACCTTAATCACTTATTACTAAATGTATGTGGTAGAGTAATAAAACTGATGTTTCTGGACAATGGAACAAACTTAAATGCCCCATTTCCAATGAAGTTGGGACACTGTGTCAAATGTCAATTAAAAACAGAATACAGTGATCTGCCAAGATTGACGTAGATCATGTACGCTCAGATAACTGCGAATGTGGGGCAGATCAAATTTGATTTAGGACTTCATGTCTCATAATGCACTCCATTTTATTTAATACTGATCACATTACATTAAAGGCTATTTTGTTTTGTTTATGACTGCATTCAAGTGTTGCCAACTACTTTAATCTTTAGGGCTCTACTTCTATTTGTTAAAATCTCATTTTATTTCATTTATTGTATTTTGTTATATTTAATCTATTACATTATCTGTAAATCTATTTCCTATTTGACTGTGTTAAGCAAGATATCAACTAACTCCTATTTCCAGGCCTCTCTTTTTGTTCTTTCTTTATAGACCCATAAACCTCCCTCATTGGAGGACAAGTAAAAGTTAATTCTTCCACCAAGAAGGTTATGTTTATACCGGCGTTTGTCTTTCTGTTTGACTAGCAAGATAACTCAAAAAGTAAAGAACAGATTTTGGTGACATTTTCAGGGATGTAGGCCATGGTTCAAGGAAGTAGTGATAGATGTGATCAAAATCTAGATGCAGATTCAGGAATTTCTTGAAGGATTTGTTAACATCTGGAGAAAGGACAGCTTTCACTGATAACTTGGCTGAGAATGTCAGACATGCCTTGGCGGAGGGTTGTGAACACTTCTGGTTTAATGTTAATTGAATCAAGACCTAAACCTTCACCTTCACAGATTTATCCGCATCAATTTGATAAGAATGTGCAGGGAAATTAATATCTTGAAACAAGTTCTTGGTGACACTTGAGGTCACTATATCTGCATTCAGTTATCCTAAATGATATTGTATTGAATTAAACAGTTTTAGATTAAATTAGAGATTAGATAGAACTTTATTAATCCCTTTGGAAAACTCCCTCAGGGGAATTAGGATTCCAGTAGTAGTTTAGTATAATCAGTAATGGGTAGTAATAGGTAAAAGAGTAGGTTATGCATTTTATGAGTTTTTCCATTTTAATTATATATATATTTTTATTTTAACACGCCACCACCTTCATCAAAGGACAAATTATCTTAATTCTGAGTTGAATGGATCGTGTTCTAAACCTTTAAAAAAAATTAAATCAGGTTCTCCTGTACATAAAGATTTCACAAATAAGTCCTGAGTGACACTTCAGGTCACAGTCATATAGTAACATAGCACTTTGTCATATTATAGTTAATTTTACGGTTTAGGACAACACAAACAATGATCATTACTGTTGTATTGGTGTAATAAAGGAATGTCCACAACATCCAGTGGGCTATATTTGAGAACTTTTCCTGTCAGTTCAGGAGGCAGGTACCCGTGCTGATCAGCTGCTCTCAGCAGCTTGCTCTCACTCTGTCACTCAGCAAAGGAAACTCTTCACCTTGACTCACAGCTCATGGCTGCCACCTCGTGGCTTTGCTTGGTAACTACAGCTGACTCCTTGCGTTTATTCAAGGAGAAACGATGACCCAAACTTCCAGTTTAACCTCTTTAGCCCCATAGGACCCAAATTTTGGTCTGCTGGGGCTCAGGAGAAAAGCTCCTCGACACAACAGTACAAAGCAGTGAATTGTGCCTTTAAGACTATAGTCATGTTGGCTTTTATTTGACAAAATACATATATTTTTGACCTTTGGCTCAATATGCAGTGTTTCAAAATCCACGCCGGACCATATTGTTATAAAACCTCTTTAATTTTGCTCTGCATCATTTTATGATAATAATCCTTTGCAGAGATGATGTAAAAATATTTTATTATTCATTTTTAGAGTTTAACAGCCACTCCAGCATCATTTGTAAGAGATATTCACAATAAAAAAAAAAATATTCAAATAGACCTTTTGGGTTTCGAGCAGGAAGCTTAAAAAAGGGGGTTGGGCTGAACAGGTTAACTAAGATATCACAGTTATTTTACATTATACATTTAACCCCTCACAGGAGAAGATACAACTTTATTCTACACAGACAACAGAATGAATTACATTCTATTTATTATATCATACTTAGCTGAATTAAATCTATCACATCATATTTTAATCTAATCTATACTGAATTTAATTTTAATGTTTTTTTTTTTTTCTTTTATAGGTAATGCTGACATTTTAATTTAACTTTAGCTGCCCCACCCCCCCACCCCCCCACCCCCCCCCCCCCAAAAAAAAATAGAGGACACATAACATTATTCAATAACTTCTATTAGGTTGGATTAAATTATTACTTATTACTTTGTGCTTTATTTTATTAAATCTATGATATTATCTAAATTTAGCCCCACCATGCCCACTCATCGGGGGACAAGTAAATTTTGTTCTTAGGAAAATTATTCAGACCCTCAACACAAAAAAATGGTAGGAATTTAATCTATTACATTTGTTTTTCATTATCCTGTAAAATAATAGACAAGTAGACCAGACAAGGCAGTATAATAATGATTGTATTTTTCTTTTATTTCATCTCCACCTCACTGGAGGACATACAACTTTATTCTAAACAACCATTACAATTGGGAACATTTTATTTATACGGCACCTGATAAAACTTTATTTGTTTCAGTATCTTGAATTCTTTTAAGATTAGATATAATTGTATTTATTAAGTAATAAGCAACCTTTATTTTCTCTCAGGCTTTTCATTCACTGATTTAATTTGACCCCGCCATCACCACCCCTTATTGGAAGACTAATTAACTTTATTAGCAAATGGTTGGATTACATTGTGTACATAGCAAGGCATGCAGTTATATCAATACTATAACATTTTCTTATTCATTTATTTTAAAATTGACTACACTTTTTGTTTGTTTTTTGTCAACAAACTTCTTTTTAATGGGAATTCTTGTTTGACATATATTTCTATTTTAGTTTAATTCATAATGCACATCATCACACTTAAGTTCTCAAATAAATTTTCCATCTTTTTTTATTTCATGTCTGTATACATGTAACGTGTTTTAAATTAGTTTTTATTTTCACAAAGTCTTCAGTTTTGTTTCTTTAACCCCGTCACCACCACCCCTCTAAAAACTTTATTCTTTGTTGCTGTTGGACCAGAAAACATTTTTAGGTTTAACTGAAAGAGACTCTTTGTCAAGCTCCGCCCTTTTCAGGAAGCAATCATCTGTCAAGCCCCGCCCTCCTTAGTTACCATTACTAGGTTAGACAACATCGGATGTTGTTGACCTCAACTATTTTTTATATTTAATTAATTAGATTCTTTTTCAAATTAGGCCTCTGAATGAATAAAGAAAAAACTACAGCATGGTGTATGTCGAAAACTTAAACTCTTTATAAACCTGTCAAAATAATTAAAAATATTTCTGGTGAATGACATTAGTGGTGTTCAATTGATGGTTCACATTCACAAAATGCATTAATTATTTCCTTTAAATATAGCTGGTATTAAAATGTTTTCTCTTTACTGTGAGTGTTGATAAGGTTTTTTGTGATTTTCAGTCTTGAAGTAAAGAAAACAACAAAACAGCAAACAAATGGTCAATTAACTCTCATTTATTTGGTTCCTTCACTGGTTGATTACATAGACAGCACAATAGTAATATTTATTTCTCAGTCAAAATAAAAAATACCAATGAAAAGGCAGTCAGCAAGTAAGAGATAAATGTGTTTTAAATAAAAAAAAAAAAAAAAAACTTTCTTATAGTGTGTCTTTTTCAATATTTTTTTAGCTTTAAAAATAGCTTGCTGGTCAAACACAGTGTAAATATAACCTAATTAGAATCATGACCAATCACAAGGCAACTTATCTCTTGTAAGAATTTAATACTTGTCATTTTGAAGTTCATAATACTGAAATGTGGGTGTTTTTTTCTTTTTCTAAATTTTCACCTACTTACTTTTTTATATCACATGTTTCTTAACTATACCAACTTCTGGTAAATCAATTATGAACAAATGCTGATATTAAACTTTATTTGAACAAAAACTAGTAATTTTTCTAATTTTAACAGACTGATAACATGTGCATTTAAAGTTGTAATTTGTTTTCAGATATTGGATGCCAGGGACTTTAATTTTTTTTTTTTGTTTGTTTCTTTATGGGCTCTTCAGTAGAATGTAGTCTGATTCCCAGCATAAACCCTTCGTCCTAAAATGTAACAGGCCTTTTTTCAATAACATGATCATTTTGTAAGGTCAACTGTACTGTGACATTGGGCCCTTGATGTTAGACTGTCTATTGCCACGTGAGGATCAGAACAAAATTTGGGATGGAAGCAAACATAGGAAAATAAATAATTAGAGGATAAGCAGTTTGAAGCCAGATAAAGGAGACAAATGTTGGCTAGAGGTAGGCAGATGTGTGGGCTGGATCAGTGATTCCCAAACAGGGGTATGCGTGCCCATAGGGGTACACGAGCTCATTGCAGGTCTTATGGAAACATTTAATAATTCATTTCCAACTTAGAAGTATTGAGATAAGCCTGTCAATAAAATGGTAAGCATGCGCTATAGCTTCCCTTGGCAGACCTGTGGCGCAGGTTATTGTCTTTTACAAGTGTTTGGTGCTCTGGTGTCGATGTAAATGGGTTTGATTCATTAAGTTATTTACCAGGACTTCACCACAAAAGAACCACTGAGGCTGCAGTGGGTCCACAGGTGTAGAAGTGAATCCATATAAACCAGGCTGATTGTGTTCTACTTTTGAAGAATCATTAACACGTATGAGTGTGGGGGTACTCATGGTATAACAAAAAGACTCAGGGGGTACACAAGACAAAAAGGTTGGGAGCTACTGGTTTAGACAATAAAATCACATCTGAAAGGGTCTCCACTTGATCTTTCAGGGGCCAAGCGATTTCTTTGTGCAGCCTTGCTAGTACAATGGCAAAAATATGTTTGGGTTTTGAACCAGGATGTCTTAATATTTTTACATGGATTGAAGTTAAAATTACCTTGAGATTATTTTGAAATCATTTTTTAGGGGCAAACTAGATAAACTAATAAGAAACAGAATGGTAAATAATATGCAAACCAAAGTAAATGATAAATTTTCACACAAATCATGCATTTACACCTCGTTTCGAACAGATTTAGAATTGTCTTAAAATGACACAAGATGATTGTCAAAACGTTTAAGCTTGATGTTACACTAAAAAATGAATTATGCAGGTCACTAAATATTTTACACAGGGTATGATACAGCTTGAAATTCTGATGCTAATGTGACATCTCTGATTTAACAATATTTTTAAGAATGAACTTAAGAAATATGAATAACCAAATAAACCAAAGTAAGCCCTTTGGTCTGTGTTGTGGGCTGGAGAATGTGGCTTGTTGTCTGACATATAATAACAGCTTTGTTTTCATGTGATAATGAGGAGGTCTGCACCGTCAGTACGTACAGAGAGGGAGGGGCGGGGCTTAGCGTCACGCTCCCGTCAAGGTGAATTAAGTCGACGTAAAGTGGCCGATACGACTATTAAGGCACATGTGGACAGCTGTGACGCTGTGCCAGTGCTTTAACGCAGTTACCTGAGCGGCGGTTCTTATTCTTCCAGGTGATTTTAGGGGAGTTTTACCCGCACAAAGCGGAGGAGCCGCAAAGAGAAACCTTCTTTCTGATTTAATTGGAGTAATTTTTCCACCACTTCGGATGTGTTTGACTTTTCTGTTTAGATGTTGGAGCTGTCAGCGTCTGACAGGAAAATGGAGGGATTCAGCAGAATCGCTTTTCGAAGGAAACAAACGAGTCTGGATTCTACGGGGTCAGAAGAAGGTAAGAAAAGCAGCTTTTATGACGAAGAAATGGCTTTTTCTCCTCTTCTGGCAGATGTTGTGAAACCCCAGACGTTCATGGAGAAGTCCCTCTGGGCAGCTGATAGGAAAGTTCTTGTTTGCCCCTGAATTGTTGATTTAATGCACTTGTGACGCGATTTTATTTTATTTATTTAATGAGTCTACATTTTACCGAGTCCGTTAACCTTTGCACTGTTGGGTGAAAACCGCAGCCCTGGCTAGAATCTCATTTTAAGATGCATCAATATTTACCAGGTGAAGAAGCAAAGTAAAACAACATTGTCTATTTCAGTATAGTTTATTTTGTGTTAAAAACATATTTTCTTCATCTGGCCACTTGTGATAACAATGCTGGATGAATTGACAAAATGAACAAATTGGCATGAGGCATGTATCAGGAATCTGGCAACATGAAATGTATCACAATACATTGGTTAGGGTATAACATATCGTAATACATTACAATAAGAAGGATGATAATTACATTTTTTTCTCTAAATGGTCTTTTTTTCACTGTATGCATAAAAGTTTATTTTATTATCAGTGTTATTTATGTAAATCACGGCCCCTGAACATAATTAAACTGTATTGTGCATCCCAGTGACAGAATTAATGGCAAAAATAAATTAATAAATTAAACAGAGAGGGAGAGTTAAATGACTGAATTTCCGCTGCCAACTAGGCTGCACTCAAATACAGTATGTCTGTATATTATTGAATAACAGGATCACTATACAGCAAAATATCCATACAGTACTGCACCACAAATTATTGTATTAGTTTATTGATATTTTCTTACACTCTTGTTAGTAAGCCTAAAGTTATTTCAAAAGTATTTTACATTTAAAGCCAATTCCTACATGATCATCAGCAATAAGATGATCCTTTTACATACAAAAAATTGTTTCCCTTTTATTTAGTATATGTTATATCCAATCATACTAGGCTACCTGTTTGATCCCACAGCAACAAAACTTTAAGTCCTAAACAGCCAGTATTTAAAACTGTCAAAAAATGTAGGAAAAATCATCCACACTGACTAAATTGCTCAAATGTGTTGGCAACATTTGAAAAGTTACTAGAGCAGCTTAGCCCTGACACACTGGATGGACCGTTTCACATATTCACTGGGTTTACACTCACCAGCTGTATTATAAGGGACATCTGTTAAACTGCTTATAGCCAATTACATGGCAACAACTCAGTGCATTAAGGCATGCAGACATGTTCGCAGCATTCAGATGGTATGATCAGAGTTAGACAGAAAGTAGATGGAGGCATGGATTCATCCTGCCGAGTATCGGTGGCTCAAGCTGGTGGTGGTTTTGTAATGGCATGGGGGATATTTTCTTGGCCCGCTTAGTCCCCTCTTAGTACCAGTTGTACAGAGTTTAAACACTGCAGCCTACCTGAGTATTGTTGCTAACCATGTCCACCCCTTTATGACTACAGTGTACACATCTTCTGATGATTACTTCCAGCAGGATCATGTGCCATATCACAAAACACACCTTGCCTCAAAGTGGTTTCTCAAATTATACTCCAGTTGCCTCCACTGTCACCAGGTCTCAGTCCAACTGACTGAGAACAGGAGATTTGCACCCTGGATGTAAAGCAACTGTGGGGTGCTATCATGTCAACATGGACCAATGTCTACTTCCATCAGGATATTGCACCATGTCAAAAGCTCAGGTCATCTTTAAATGTTTTCTTGAACATGTTACTGAGCTCACTGTCCTCCAGTGGCATCAACAGTCACCAGATCTCAATCCAGTAAACCCCATTTGAGATGTGATTTGCATTCTGAATGTGCAGTAGCCTGATTGTTTTTGACCAAAACAAGGGTATTTGCTTTAAATGGTGGATCTGTCTGATGACATAAATGGAATCTATAGATTGTAGCTTCATGGTAAGGTTTGGATAAAAAGGAGGAAAGCCCTCTCTCTTCACCAATTTATGTTTTTTTAATGTTGCCTTTGAATCTGTGCAATTTAGACACTGCTCTCCCTCCCTCTTTTGGTTAGAATATGGCTCAAGATCAACAAGTTGAAGTATGTACAATTTTTTTCCTGAAAAACATGGATTTTAAGAGTGCAAACAATTTCGACAGCTTTATTACCTGGAAATGTTCTTCATTTTTGTACAAGCTGGACAGTTTTTAGAGGCTTGTTTGAGTTAGTTTTTATAATAAAAGCAAAACATTTATCTGGACCTCTATTTTTGTTGATTGGAGTTCAAAAAATTACCTGCATTTGTTTCAGTAAAATCATAACAGTTATGGGAAAAAAATGATTTTGGTTTAAATTTGGTTTAAATAAAAAAATCCTTATTTGCATGTTCTTCCCGTGCATGCGTGGGTTCTCTCCGGGCACTCCGGCTTCCTCCCACAGACCAAAAACATGCTCATTAGGTTAATTGGTCACTCTAAATTGCCCTTAGGTGTGAGTGTGAGCGTGAATGGTTGTCTGTCTCTATATGTTGCCCTGCAATCGACTGGCGACCGGTTCAGGGTGTACCCCGCCTCTCGCCCAATGACAGCTGGGATAGGCTCCAGCCCCCCGCAACCCCGAAAGGGATAGTCGGTATAGAAAATGAATGAATGAATGAATGAATCCTTATTTGCTTCTTTCATGGCTAATCACATGGACTTGTTTGCTTTATAAAATCTTAAGTTTAAGTTTATATGAAAGCTGTTCAGCCTGACCTTTGACCTGTTGAAGAGTGTGTGTTTTACTGCAGATTTAGGCCATTACAGGCTTTAAGAATTAACCTGGCAGGCTGGTGACTCAGTGTTTGACCCACTGGCTGCTGCAGGTCTTGTATTAGCCATCATGTTTTTGAGTAGCTAGTTGGGAAAGCATGGAGAACTGTAACTCGCCTACTTCAGTCCTTGTTTACACTCAACTGCTGCTCAGCAGGTATGAAGGTTTTAAGGGCAAGTCCCAGCCTGTTGATGTAAACGCTGCAGGGCACATTTCTTTTTCCCCCAGAGAAACCACTGCATTATAGGAAGACTGGGAACTGAGTGTGCTAAAAATGAAACTTTCACAAACATGCAGAGATGGTTGTCTAATAGACAAAAGGACTAGGCATGCAGCACAAATCAACTCACGGTATTTTTTAGCTGAAAAGGGATTTATAAAACATGTATATATCTATGGTTTTTCTGCAAAAACAGTGTTTCTTGTACAAATTAAACTATTTTAACACCAAAACAAATGTCCTAGACTCAATAAATCATCTGCTTTTAATTATCAGAAACAACAACTTGTACCATGTGTTTAAAATGAAAAAATCTCTATCATTATAAGACTGGTAGTATCAAAAAGCATAGAAGAAATAAGATTAGCTCATCTCTTATCATGTCAACTAAAGGCTCTGCTATTTTTAAAGCCCATTGTGTGTCAACTGTCAGCACAAATAATATCTGATATGTAAGTTTATTTAACTGTTACCATAATTAATAGTGTGATGCACAAAGTTACACGATCCTATACGAAACCACCAACTTTATTTGAAGTTGCAAAAGTTACGTTGTTGCTTCAAGATGGCAACTCAAAAACATTTTTGCAAGAATGAGGAAGAGCTAAATAACATATTGTTGTCAATAGATATAATGACAGTGTGCATGAATTTCTCTGCAGTTTTGAAAATAATTAAGAATAAATATCTCAATATTAAATATTAAGGTTTTTGTTGTTGCTGTGATATTAAACATTAGGGCTGTGTGATGAATTCCAAATCCATCGTTACCACAGTATGAGCCGTCACATTAAGCACATTGTAACAGTATGAATTTAGCACACTTAATTACAAACAACTTTATGTGGTCCAGCAAAGTGTTGCGGTACAAAAGCCTTGCTTTCACACCTTTTAATGCAAAGAAAAAGCTGGCTTTATGCTGCCCTTATATTTATTTAGTGGAGAGCTTTTGTCACCAGTTTAGTGGAGACAAAAGTCTCTATTATTGTCTTTTATTGCAATCCACTTTGGCAATGGAATACCAAAACTGGAACTGGTCCATGCTGACATTAGGAGAGGTGGGATACATCCTGACTGGTCAGCCACAGGGCTAGCATATAAGAACAAATAACCAGGCATGCTCCCACTTAATTTAAAACCATCAGTTAACCTAATGAGCATGTCTTTGGACTGAGGAAGCTATAGCTCCCAAAGAAAACTCATACATGCATAGGGAGAACATGTGAACTCTTCAGGAAGGCCCAGTCTGACTGAGATTCAAACCTTCTTGCCAAGACGACAACAGCTGTGCAGCAATAATGTTACTGATCCTTTAAACAAATTTTAATTCCTTAATGAGATTAAATGTTTTAAGGAAAACTGTGAGGTCAATTATATATGACTGTCAGGGCTTTGCTTAGGAATGGGAATTGAAAAGATTTGATTGATATTGATGTTGCTTTTTGAACAAATTCTAAATCGATTGCCTAATCGATCACTGTGAATTTCTTTGTGGAAAACAGTCGGCCTTCACAGGTTTTCAGTTCTAACCACATCAAACATATGGCACATCTGATATTTAATGCTGTTCAGTGTAGACAGATGTTTCTGCAAGTTGATGCTGTTTCCACACTTGCTTGAAATCACACAGGCATTTCACATTTTGCATTTAACTTCATATTGTGTAAAATTAAGCCAGAATATTGACAACCTCGGTCTTTAGTCTACAGTGATTACTTCCTTGACCCCTTTGTTGCCCTGTCTGCACACTGCCTCTGGTGAGAGTCTGGTTTACTTGAATTGTAAGGCATGCAACAAATCAATTCTCAGCTGGAATTGGTTTTCAATTCCCACCTCTACTCTTGGTGTAAAAAGTCTTTGCCTGAGCATTTTGTTTGGTGCATTTTTTTTTAAATGATCAGCATAAACTATATCAAGATAAACAATACTGTTATGTTCTTTATCTTTTTTGAATACATACTGATATTTCTTAAAAGCTGTATATATTCACAGGCCTAACAAATAGGTTTATTTACAGATCTGATCCTATGAAACCTGATCAACAGCAGTCTTTGAATCTGTCTCCAGTTGTCTTACAGATATATTTCTACAACACAATTTTGTAACTGAAAGTTGACCCAGGCTTAACTCTGTTTGAGCTTTCAATTTCTTTCTGAAAACTGGTATCCAGAAACATGTTGGTACAGTGTATAAGTGTCTTGACAGGACCTGCCGGGCTGTGGCTCTGTTTTATCTTGCAGCTCTGAGGATCTTGTGCAAACATTAAACTGTATGAAGACACTGACTGTAGTTCGTGTCAGTCTGATAGGAACTTTGCTCTCAAGTTTTATTACTCCTGGTATGATGAGATTAAGTGTCCATCAGCAGTCAGTCACAAGTATGACGGTAAAGAGTGGTATGGCTGGCAGGAAGTGAGGAATGAGCCAGAGCAGTCAAAAGTATTTTCTCAGTCAGTGAGTCAACATGTGTGTGTGTTAGTAATAATGGAGTTAAATTTCTATAGATTCTTTCATCATCATCAGGCCCCAGGATTGCACAATTTCACTATGCTTCTGTCAATACCTTTTTTTGTAAAACAATAGATAGTAGGGCTGCTCGATTGTCGCAAAAATCATACACTATCATTCTGAAATCTAAGAACGGCCGATACAAAGAAATGTACTTGGAAACAATACAAATACCTCAAATTATGCTAATAATAGTGATGGAAAAAGAAAAAAAGGTTTAATGTGTCATGTGGCACAGTAATATTCTACTCTCAGTTACTCGGTATTCATAATTGTGGAAGAGGATATATAGATAGATAGATGGCTTCATGGATGATGCCAAAGACAGAGACAGGTGAACAGATAAATGGATGGACAGATGGACTAATGAATGGAAGACAGACAGAAGAATGGTTAGACAATGGCACTCACAGATGTATTGAGAGTTGGATAAATAAACAAAGTATGGACAGAGATGAATGGGTAGACGAACAAACTTCGAGACAAACGGACATACAAATGAAATGATACATGGATGAGCTGATGGACAAACCAACAAGGAACCAGACAGATAGATAGATAGATAGATAGATAGATAGATAGATAGATAGATAGATAGATAGATAGATAGATAGAGTATCTTGACAGATGTGTTAATCCCCAAATTGTGTTGGTACAGCAGCTGGTTTTCAAGTAGCCTAAGTAAAGCAGCAGAAACATAAAAACACAGCAATAAGCCCAGAGCAATAAAGTGTCAATAAAACATAAATCTAAATTATATCCAGGAACTAAGCCCAGCTTTACCGGTAAAGTCTCAAATCATAAAATCAGAGATAAACCAATACATTTCAATTCTATAACTAAGACTATCAAGTGCTCAGAGTACAGATGAGTTGTAAACACTATGCTGGAAGGTAGATGTGTAAACCTGTACAAGGTGATCCAGTCGTAAATGTCCACTTACATAAAGGGAACTTTACAGGGAATTGTAAATGTACTTCAATGATGATTTATGCTGAAATGCTACAATATTGAGCTAAGTGCACAGCCAGTATCATACAACTATCTGCAGATAATAAAATAAACAGTTCATTATCAGCAGATGTGAACATTTATGTTGACAAATATATAGTGCAGATACATTGTCCCTACATTCAATGGCAGAAGCTATAAACATATTATACTGCAGGAGCTTGTAAATTGGAAAGTTGAAAGCAGAGCCAGCAGACCTGCTTCAGCAGATTTTTTTTCTGTGGACTGTAATTTAAGATCTGAACTACAGCTATTTTATAATTTTGCACTTAAGACACTGTTTCTGTTTCATTTAAGCACTAGGTCAGCATTGTGTCAGAAATCCCCCTGCTGGGCGTGCAAAACAAAACTGGAACTGTAATACCTTGATATTTCAAGTCCACATTGATGTCCTGAGGAGCTCAAAGTCTCTCCACAGAAAATAAGAGGAGCAAAATAGGTTGTACATAATTAACCACAGAGGTTGTTTCCTTCAGAGGCTTCATTAAATCTTCCTACATTTACCTTTTCTCTTGTCCTCCACTTGGTTTTGTTTCCAAGTCAGAACAGCACTGGCTTTGTTTCAGTACTGACCCTCAGCAAACATATCAATCATCCTGTTTTTGTAGAAATTGACATTACCTTTAAATGAACTGAACCTGCATATTTTAGACTGCAGGAGAAGCAGTATCACTGTCAGTATGATCTGTTTTTCATTTTTATTTTGCCTACACGTTACTTATTAGTTCTGTTTTGAATCAGCTATATTAGATTGAACTTGGAAGTTAAGGACACCTTATTTGTGCTGAAAAGTTGTTTCAAAATCATTATGTCTATTTTGATCCTTTTAATAATGAAAATCACCACAGATGTGATGTTTCCATCTTAGCCCTTTAACAGTTCTTGTATGATAAAGGGCTAGGACCCAAATCTGTTGTGATTTTCATTATTAAATTGCCCTTGGAGCAACTTCTGGTGGGCAGACCTTTTTTTCTCTTTTTGCAACTGCTTTTGTGTCTAACACCCAGCACTTAAGTGTTTTTAGATGTTCATGCTGTCTTCTTTAAATTATTTTGACCCTGTTCCCTTGAATTTTGTTCATGGTCTTTAGGCACAGTTATTTTGAATGCATATGTTAAAGGGTATTTCCCTGTCAGCAACATGTAATAGTAGGTTTGCTGGTTTGGCAGAGTAGTTGTCGTATATGATGGCTCTTGCCTTGTGAAGGCAGTAAGGGTTTGATTCCCACCTCATGCCTACTTGCTGCATGTGTTAGACCCTGCTCTCTCTCCCCCTTTCTGAATGGATCCACACTATGAATGAAGGCAAAAAATGCCCCCCCCAAACAAAGTTTTTCTAATCAGTAATGTTAATAAAGCATGGTCCTATCGATATGGATTAACTTTATTGTTTCTCTGTGTGACAGATGCATTAAACAATGGGGTGGTGCAGGGATGACATATTTTTGTAGGCCAACGAGGAGGTTAGCATCGAGCTGGTTCTCTCGACTGCAAGCCCACTAAAGCCTACGGTATTTTTCACTTTGTGTTTTCATTGCTGATAATAAGCTCTATAGCAAATAAAAATCATGAAACTTAAATGTTCTGCTCTTTGTGATAATCTTAACAAATGAACCAACTCATAATGTTTTAAGCTTAAATGTAATCGGCGAAATGAAAATGCTGTTACTAAGCTACTATGAAACTACAACATGGTGGGTCAAGAAGCAGCTACAATTTTTCCAATGTATAACATCTTATTGTAACCTTTTGTTTGAGAGTTTCTTTACAACCAAGTTACCAGATCAAGTTGGTCTTCAACTGCGTCAATAGCATATGAGTTATTGATTATTAAAAAAAACAGTCAAAAATGCTTGTTTGATCCCCAGCCATTTTCGTAGTCCTTGTTAGCAGTTAGCAAACATTGTTTTAGACACAAAACAAAACTTTAAAAATGAAAAAGGAACCAGGAAGTGCTGAATGCTAACTCACGTCTGTGTTTTTGGACTCATTCCTGTACCACTCTATAGCTGTAATAGAGAAGGAGGGAGAGTCAGACGGCTGCTGCCAAAATAGTGGGCCAAGGCTTAAACACAAAAATTAGCTTAATTTTTTATAAATTATGAATTATTAAAATAAAGATAATAAACTAAAACTATCAATACAACATTGCACCTTAAATTACAATTATATATTGTCTGTTGATATTTTATTAAGCCCCTAATGTCAGATATCCACCCACTAATAGATAAACTTTGGAGAGAAACTGAAAAGTATCTAACAAATTGGTCATCCTTAAATGCTGTCATATTTTTTTAATACCATCACAAACTTCAAAAGTTCTTTTTGTTTCTATGTGTTAATGAGTCAATTCAAGTCTGCATTAAGCAGAAATCATTGGAGCGGCATAAACTATGTCAATGGGCTATAAACATCACACCAAAGCATGAGGACCTTTGTTATTTAAACAAACATGAGGTTAAATTTGTGTTTAAAGCACAAATAGCCTGTGGGTGTTTGGATCGGAGCACAGCAGCAGTGAGTACAGCTGCATCACTCACCAACAAAAGCTCTGCTTGTTTTCTGTGAGCACAGACAGCAGCAGTGGGACTCTGCCTGAATCAGATGCAGTGTGGCTGCTTGCCTCCTGCTCCTCGGATTGTTCTGCTGCTCTGATGAGCATTCATTCTGAACTGAACGCGCTCCCCGTCCCTGGTAGGATTTAACTCAATACAGGAAACAGAGACTCTGTTGTACAGCTCAGTTCATGATGGTTCAGACTCAGACGTTATTGCTTTTTATGTGCCGTGCTTTGCTGTGCCACAGGGGTATTAAATTTACATAAATCACATCTCTGTGCGGGGCAGTATTGTTCCAGTTATGATTTAATCATTTAAGGGTCTGTGATGTTTCTGTGTGGTTGTAAATCAAGGCTGCCCGTAAGGGGGATAAAGTGGAAGCTTTCTGGGGCCAAAAGTCATGTATGGGCCCATTAAGATTAGAGAAATAGTCTATTCTAAATTAAGACCATGGTTTCCTGTTATGTTTAACTTAAATACTCACCATTTTTTATGTAAGCAGCAGAAAATCCTTTTATTTGTCACTGTATGTTTGTTAACCCTCTCCTTCTAAAATGGGATGATCAATGCTATGGATGGGACAATTAAATTTAACATTTAAAGCAAAAATGTTTGTTGTGTTCAGTTGCTTAGACCTGCAACAAACATTTTTGGGGTCTCCAAATTTGCCTAGAGGTTGAATGTTCCCAGTCTTTACTATCAGCTAACAGGAAACTTTAGCTACAATTCACACAGGCTCACCCTAACAAGGAAATCAAAGATTGGAAAAATGTTGACTGGTCTCCATTTCTGCTGTAACGTTCGGTTGGTACAGTGAAAATTATAGAGGAAAGAGGCTGTAAAATTAGAAGTGCTTATGGGCAACTATAATAAACAAGGATTATAACAGAAAAACACTCAATATGATGTTTAGAACACAAATGAATGTACCGAAGGAGTAGCAGAGAAGTTGTTTAGATGGTGTTTATGATGAAGTTGTTTCATTTGAGGAAGAATCAAGGATCAGTGATATCTTTATGGTCCTGAAATGGAAGTTCCAGCTGTACCACTAAAACAATAAAAAGGAATAAAAGACATTTAAACATAAATCAAAAATGACAGTGTGTGTTATTAAATCATGATTAACAAGTGTCACTGAGCTATTGTGGTCAGGGCAGAGGAGGAAGCCTTCTTAATACACTGCCTGGCCAAAAAAAAAGTCACCACCTGGATTTAACTAAGCAAATAGGTACGAGCCTCCTATTATATAATTACTGTATGGGTGATTATCTTTAAGCTGGAAACAAAGTATTTAATCCCAGCTGATGCAATGAGTAGCGTCTCATTTCTTAAACAACCATGTTGAAAGGCACATCCTGTGGTCGTGGAAAAGATGTTAGTCTGTTTAAGAAGGGTCAAATCATTGGCATGCATCAAGCAGAGAAAACATCTAAGGAGATTGCAGAAACTACTAAAATTGGGTTAAGAACTGTCCAACGCATTATTAAAAACTGGAAGGATAGTGGGGAACCATCATCTTCGAGGAAGAAATGTGGTTGGAAAAAATCCTGAATGATCATGATCGGCGATCACTCAAACGTTTGAAAGGAGGTCCAACAAAATATTAGCGTGTGTGACCTTTTTTTTTGGTGGCAACTTTTTTTTTGGGCAGGCAGTGTATATCTGTATTTGAAGAAAATTGGCCATTACAGTAGAGGCAGCATTTTGCTGCAAATTAAAAAAAAAAATACCTGCCAGTGTGTTCCTATTTCTCAGTTGACCTAATAAGATAGAGAGAATGTAAGAACAGATTTAAAGGGATAGTTCAGGTTTTTTGACGTGGGGTTGTGTGACGTACATGTCATAAGCCTGAACGTGTGCCACAGTGTCACAGCTCAGTTCTCTTCCCGTTCAGATATCTCAGGGCCGACACTAATGCTGTACATTGGGTTATCACACGGTTCAAACAGTTTGTTTGTATCTGCTTAATTTGCCACTACCAAGCCGCTTTGATTAGGCACTATTTTGAGACACAGCACAGCCTGCGGGTACTTACGCCAGCAGTGCTGACTAGTTTGCTTCACAAGAGGAAACAACTGCCACCAAATGGGATACATTCATGATTTTCCAGCGGATATGACCGCTGCTAATTTGGATACATGTGAGTACTTGTATGAACTGGAGTACACGCAGGAGAAACATCTGTAGACGGAGGGTCAGTCAGTCTGAATTAAAAATGATGGAATCTGCTACATGAACTGGAGGACCAGAGAAACACACGGTACCTTTTGATTGAAGTGAATAAATCTTGAGGTCATGCTGTCAAACTGGATGGAATGGGGAGAGAACTGAGCTGTGACACTCCGGCACATGTTCAGGCTCATGACATGTACCTCACACAACCCCACTTCAAAAAACCTGAACTCTTAATAAACAAGAAAACACATGACAGCACAGTCAACATTAGAATTACAGAGTTGTTGATAAAAATGCATTTGTTTGTGAACTTTTCTGAAGATCAAATTGATCTTAGGCTCAAATCTCATCATCCACAATGTTTTGAAGATGTTTGGACTGCCTCAGTGCTTCTACAGTCATCCTATCAATAATAATTGATAGATCAAGTAGAAGTTATATGAATATAAAAGAAACATAACAGACATAGATTTACACTTAGACAGTTCTCACCATAAAAGGCTGTAAACTCTTAAAAGCATTAACACCTGAAATGATATAAAGTTGTAAATCAGCATCCAGTAAAAACTCTGTGCAGCTTTTTTTCAGTTTCAAGCTGTTTACATGGGCTAGGCAATATATCAAGTTTTGAGTATAATATGTGTATATGTTTTTAAAGGAGATATCAGGTAAGAGGTTAGGTAATTCTTGTGTACAGAATATATGATGATGTCCATTTGAAAATAAAGATACCAGGCTCAATGCTCATTAGTAAGATAGTTTATAGTAAGAGCGTTGAACATATGATAAATAGGGTTTAGTCTAAATAGAGATTTATCATTTATTATATTCTATTAAAGGAGTATTTTTACCAGATGGACCATTCATTGAATCTTTCCTGTCCATGTGGGAAAAAGCCCATAGAAAGTGTTTGGGAATGGGCATAACCCTTTAAAAGCATTTCCAGAAGGTGACTGGACAATTGTTCCATCAATCACATTCATTATGGGCCAATCACATAATGTAGTAGGCGGGTGCAATTGCCACGGCTTAAAGGAAAGAACATGAGCCACTTTGTGAAGCAAACTGTCAGCAAAACATGTGGGAAGTAGAGTGAAAATGTATTTTCTTTAGAAAATTGCTTTCATTGTTATTTGTTTTTCATTTAATAAAGAAATGTGGTCCAGATCTGACAAAACTGCTACTGAAGCTGTTAGCATCTATGCTAATCTCTATTTGAGTAGTCACTTCCTGTTGTCATCCCACTTGTCACACTCACTTCTTCATGCTGTGAGGGCCGTCCCGCTTTGGGCTTTAGGCTGCTCACAGCTTGGCGAGATTCATCTTTCTGATTAAAGACACTGAATCAGGCTGATCCATCTGCACTGCAAGGTTACTGTTTGATACCTTATCAACAAAAGTATAAATCCTCAACAGATCAGCCCTTAGCAAAAAAGTACTTTATTCAAGTGTACTTCGAGTATACTTATTTTATACTAAAACTGAGGCAGTATATTTGAAATTTACTTTTTATATACTATATTTTATATACTTAGGAATAGTATAGTGAAGTATACTTGGCTTATACTGAAAAGTATAAAGAAAACTCTAAGATTAAGTACATTAAAACTAAGACTTACCCTTATACTGTAGTACTATAACTTGTACTTTAGTATACTTTTTTCTTCTTTCTGCCACAAAGTACTAATACTTAGTATATCTTGATCCAAGTACAGAATAAGGTCAAGTCATTGTGCTTACATTTAATTTAACAGAATAAAAAAAGGTTTTCAGTACACACATTTGCTTTGAGGTATTACCCCTGTTGTAAACTTACATGTTCAAGATCATATAGTGCTGGAGTTTAAAAGTTTACAGTAAATAGTATGTGTGCTCAATTGTATTATCTTTATGTACCTTAAGAACATACACATTAAGACAGAAATATTTGACTTGACTTTATTGATGAAGTTCTAGAAGTATATAACTAGTACAATGGCAGTATCTACAAGAGTGTACTTGTGGTATACCTTAACTATACTTCAATAAACTAAAATGTGGACTAGAAGTATATGCCTAGTACACTAGTAGTATATACAAAAGTGTACTTGTATACTTGAAACTGTACTATTGTAAACTTAAAATTACCTTATAAAGTATACTTAAAGTACACTTTTATAAACTCAAACTGCTCCAATTTAGTCAGAAGAAGTATTAAATTAGTATGCTTTCAAGTACACTACAAGTACATGGTCCATAGTATACTTGCTATACTTAAACTCAAGCATACTTAATAAAATGAACTTCAAGTATAGTACCTTTGCTAAGGGAGAGCAGAAGCACATGGAGTAGCAGTGTATCTGTTTAAAAACTGAAAAAATTTAAGATGTGATTTAACTTTTAGGGCATTTTTTTTCCTCCTGAAAATATATTTTAAAAGAACTTAGACAAACCGGAACATGTTTGAGGACAGTGTAGACTCCTGGCTGTTTCAAACAAACACCTTTCAGTATTTGCTTTCTGTTCCTGTTTAGGTGCACAGAACAGCCAAACCCCTCAGATACACAGACATCAATTTTTGTTAGCATGCAACCCTTTTTCAAGAAGAAGCATAGAATTGCTGTATGTTGTATTTGAATCATTTCTCTCAGTTTCCTTCGTGTCAGATATTCTCAGAATGGATATGATTGTTTGCTGAGGTGTGGAGGAGGTTAATGGTTTGCTCAGCTGATAAAAGAGTGTTTGTGGGCTGGACTTGGCAAGAAGTGGGCAATTCATGTGTGTGCTTGTGTAATATTTCTTAGCTGCTGCACTCACATTCACCAGAATATTGGTTAAATCAAGGATCGAGGCTGAGGTGCTCCAGTTTGCACTTGAACCAGTAGATGGGGGTAAAAACTCTTGGATGTCTCACAGACAGAGCAGCAGGTGGACCTTTATGCTGCTCAGTGTGAGGCTGAACACATGCAGAGTTATGGACCACATAACAACTAAACTACCACAAACACAGACTTAAAAACTCTGCCTTGAGGTGTGACGCTGTGCTGCTGCTCCCAAATTAATCACATAAACAAAGCAATTATCAACTCAGTTTGTTCTCTCTTCCTACATTTTCTTTGAGTCAGGGATTTTATTCAACAAAACATAAAAAGTAAAATGTTATTTTCTGTTACAGACAAAGCCCCTTTTACAGTGCATTTCTGAACAATTCTGTAAAAAAGCTCTGCCATCAATAACCCTTTAGGCATTCATATCAAGTCCACAACAGCATAGTACTGGTTTCAAGGCCTTGCAGAAGCTCTGCAGGAGCTCTACTTTGGGACTGAACAATTCATCCCAAACTAATCCTCAGGCAATACTGGCCTTTTAAAGTTGAATGAATAAAAAGAAAAAAAAGAAAAAAGAAAAATGTTTCAGGCAAAGAAGCAATGTTTCCTCAATATTTTTATTCTTTGTATGCAGCTGGGTGAAATGCAATAGCTTCAACTATCCTATGTTGTAAACATACATATATATATATATATATGTGTATATATATATATATATATATATAGAGATAGATATATATTTATATATATGTAATGGAACTATAGATTACTTCCTCCAGGGGTGCATGATTTTCATTTTTTTTCTGATTTTCCATATGCTGATATCTTAACATCTTTACCAAGACCCCCATTAAAACAAATTTAGACCCCTTTTTTAGTCAGCCTTTTTGACAGATACAAACAGTTAACAGCAAACAGCAGTGAGATATTAAGAGCTAAAAAAAAAAAAAAAACGTTTTATAAATACTTACTCTCAAATTAGGGCAAATTATCCTTGGTAAACAACAGATTTGAAAGTTGATTACTTGGAGCAGTGATGTTCAAACTATGGCCTAGGGGCAAAATGCATCACACAATCCACTTTAGATGGCCCTCTGTAAATTGTAATGAAATATGACATGAAATATGGCTCACTTTCAAACATGAAGCTTGTCCTTCTGATGAATAAAGAAAAACTGAATACAGTGTAAAATAGCAGCACATATGAAATCTTCTCTATCTCATGGTGTGATGTACAAATTAAATTGTGTTAAACACTCCTGTAAGATGTGCAGATAACATGCAGTTTGCTTTAGTTTTGTGTCTGAATGTGGAGGTTTCCCATCAGCACCTTACATCTCTGCTGTGAAGAGCACCATGCTTATACCAATTAGGGCAAAGCCAGCTGTAGCTAGGGACAACCAAGACCCCTGCAATTTGACTGATTATCTCAGACACTCTTAGCAATGCTTGGCTATTTTCTTTGGCAGACAATAAAGCGCTTAAACTTGTATTCAATTATCAAGCATATGTTAACCTTTATTGGACTGGATTTACATAATCTAAAACACTAAAGGTATATCACTGTGGCCTAATTGTCAATATTTTTTGTGTTTGTGGCCCCCCTGCCTTAACCAGGGGTCCAACCTGAGGTCCCCTCAGGAGGGGCTGTGAGGCTCTGTCAGCTTTGACTTAGTCAGAATTTGGTCTAAATATATTGTTTAAAACAATGGTAACGCTTTGGGGGCATACTTTCTTTAAGTTCTTTGCACAAGTTTGTGTGTGTAAGCCCATTTACCTTGATCAATGAAAACCAAAAATTAGCAGTTTATTTTGCCCAACAATGTATCAGTTTTTTTTGTCCTGAGGAGGGCTTGACTCTTCATAGGTACAGTTAGGGCGGGCTCAGGGGAAAAAGGTCTAGGTTCTGTATTCAACTCCTTTCCATCAAGTTTACACCGGTCCTGGAAGTCATATTTTTGAAGCGTCCTTCTAAATTCTACTCGGCTATTGAATTTTGACATGCCTGTAAACCCTTGGGCATTTTTGTCCAGAGAACTGCCACTCACTGGATATTTTCTCTTTCATGGACTTAGAGCTATTGCAGTAGACCAGCAGTTTTTGAACTGCTGAAATACTCAGACCAGCCCATCTGGCACTAACTGTCATGCTGACTTAAATGACTTTTCTTCTCCATTCTGATGTTTGATTTGAACTCCAGTGGGTCTTCTTTACCGTATGTACATGCTTAAATATATTGAGTTGCTGCCATGTGTTTGGCTGGTTAGCTATTTGTGTTAATGAGCAGTTGAATGGTTAAGCCTATTAAAGTAGCCTGTAAATGTGTATAAAAAATTATCATAAGTCAGTCTATTCTTATTCAGCTCAGTGTGAATCCACACACTGTTCTGCTGTAATGTGTAATGTTCCTTTAACGTCCTCCAAAGCCGACACAGAGTCAAAATCACCACATCCATTTGTAGCTCTGTGACATAATGTTAGCAAAACATCACATGGTGTTGATATTGTAGCTTGACACTCCAGTGGTAATTAGCCAAAATAGATCAATTCTTTTCCTGCTACGAAATCAGGCCGTGATATTGTTGTGTTTTTCTGGCATCATATTGAAGTCGGATTTATTGAATTTCATGACAGTAATAGTTGGTACGTAACCTGTTAAACAAATCCATGGCTGAGAAAGTATGACCTTGTCCTCTTCAAGTTTACTTCTTACATCTTTTTGTTTTTCCAAATCATATCTGCTTATATTGAAACGCTGAGTCAGGGTAACGTAAAATAGTACATGCTTACTTTTCTGAACCCTAAAATGCCAGGTCAACAGAAGGTTAAATGTCTGCCATGTTTCAGTCAGGTCACTCTATTTTTCTTTCCATGAATCAGCCAGTGTTTCCTGACTGCACTGCGCGTCGCTTCCCCTCCTGACTGGCATTGTTAGCCTGTGAGCTTCTTCTCAGACACTTGCTGCACTCTGAGTTACCCCTGGAGCTCACCGAGTTTGTTAGAAGGCAAACCTGTAGGACACTGAGAGGGACCTAAGGGAAGTAACTTCACTGAAGAAAGATGTGGGGAAACTCCATTACCTCACCTTTTTTACCTCACCATTGCGTAATTGAGGACATCCCATTTGTAAAGAGGATGGCGTTGATTTGATGACTCGTTTTTCTCTTCATTTACAGTCTTGTCTCGCCTCTGAAGGAGTGGAGTATTGTGGTTTTCAGAAAAGTTCCTGTCAGGGGGTCTCTGCTGTTTTGTTCTGAGGCGGAGGTAGAGGAAGGAAAGAGAGAAACTACTAAACAAAGGTGTATTCAAGGCAGCTCTGTCCATGTAGGAGGCTGAATTCAAGCTCTATTTCTCCTTATCCTTCTCATTTTTACATTTACTTTTGTTTTGTGTCGCCTGGTGTGGACACAGCATGGACTGCCATACCATGGCCTGCTGGAGGTGCCTTTTCAGACACATTTCCTCGGGTAGGTGATCCTAACGGGCCGGACTAACCATTGAGGATGAATACTGTTTTAACTAAACATATACTCAAGTAAGGAGGAGATTTTCAGTCAGTATTAGTCTCTTTTTGTTTTCAAAATAAAAGACACTGGACTGAGAATGAAACGACGGCGCAAGTACTGGTTTTGGAGCGGGAAAGGTAAAAACACAAAGATGTGTCTTCTCTGCTGTTACGGTAAGATTGTAACACTATCTTGACAGTTGAAAGATTATTTTAGTTACATCTTGGAAAAACTTGAAGTGAAGATACAGACTTTGAAATGTAGTCTTTTTAGATATTTAAATATATATAAAACAAGATATAGAGCTAAACGGTATCCTTCATGTTGATAAATTCAATGTTATTGCTAATATTGGAGATGAATATTAAGGAAAAAAATGTTTAAAGGAGAAGGACCCTCCAACCCTCCACTCCAAAATACTCATTATATATATATATATATGTATATATATGTATATATATATATATATATATATATATATATATATATATATATATATATATATATATATATATATATATATATATATATATATATATATAGTCTCTTTTTTTTTGAGTTTTTTTTTTTTTTTTTTTGTCGAAATGGAACATTAACATTTCATTTATTCATTTTTTTCTTTGTTTATTTTAAGGAGCATTTTCAAATTAGTAAAAGTCAAGCTGTGTTGACTCCTGTTTGTGGCCACAACAAAAATTGACTTTCTGAGCAACCAATATTGGTTAATTTATTATTTTAAATGATCAAAATTTGCAAGCAAAGCCCTCAGTATATTTTAACCGCACATATATATTTGTAGCATTTGAAAACAGCTCATGCTCTTTCTATATTTGTGCACTTTAAATAGCGCTCTCTGTTGGTTAAAAGTAAGACTGAAGATTGTTTTGTTTCTGTACTAAATAATGCTGCTGGTGATCAAAATTATCAAGATTTTATCACCCTTGAAACACAGCTTGAAAGAGCTCTGTTATGTTACTGCATTACTAACCGAGAGAAGCGATGCAGTTGAATACTTTGTCAATAATCAGCCCCTCACCTGGTCTCTCAGGAATGGACAGAACTTTTCATTGCATACCCGACAGGTGATTTAACGATTGTCCCAACAATTGCTGTGTTGTAAAGGACACAAAATGAGCCACTTTGTAAACAAACTCTCAGCAAAATATTTCGACAGTTGAGCAAAAATATCTTTTCTACTGAGAACTTTATAGTGTTTATTTGTTTTTCATATAATAAAGAAATGCAGTCCACATTTGATAAAACTGCTACTGAAGCTGTTAGCATCTGTGCTAATCTCTGTACGAACAGTCACTGCTGTCGTCTTGCTCATGACTCCCACCAAGGTTAATAAATAGAGATGGGAATCCAAAACTATCTTCAGTGAAAAATTGATAGCAAACAGATAATGGAACCAATGTCATTTGTCTTTGAGCTTAAAAATTATCCTATCAATATCATCCATAAGTTCTGGATGCATTGAAAGTCAGGGAGCCAAGCTGTCATGAGAGGCAGTCAGCATCAACAGCAACACAAATGCCAAAGATGTGATCACAGCAGACAGGCAGAAGGGGTTGAAACTGTGGCTTAATTTTACACAATTTGAAACAGAAACTTGCTGAAGCAGTTGTGTAACCAGAGCAGTGTTAAATATATCAGGAGTACCATGTGTTTGACATTGTTGACCCTGAAACATATGTAGGACTGTTTTTTTTCTCCACACAGAAATCTACAGGAATTGGCTAGTAATTTGATAAAGACCATTAGATTTATGGGCAGAATCAATAATGGCAGTGGTATCAATAAAATTGTATCAATTCCCATTCCCAGCAATGAAATGGCCCCCAGCCAGCAAATGAAAGTCTTTTATTAACCAGAGAAGTCTGAAATTCTAGATGGAACATTGACCGTCTTATCAAGTCTATTTATGAAACAGACTGTGGTTGACAAGTTATTCTAGTACAGCAGGCATAAAAACATTTTCTTACCATACATGTCTGCTCTTAAGTAAGCCTCTTTTCCCCTCCCTTTTGGTGGAAGAAATCAAATTAAATTCTCTGACACTAAATTAACACTTGCTTGTGAAAACACTCGCTTGTTAATTTTTGGGCAAAATAATGATCTAGCTTGGACAAACCAGCATTTTAATGCACTATGAGAAGAAAGATACATTTATATCAATCAAATGTTGCTTAACATTTTAAATAGTGCTATTAATTTGTCTCAGTTTGGGTCTGGAAAAGGTCAAAGTCTTGAATTTGATTTTAGAAAGTGTAGGGATCCTGTTTTTCACAAACATCATCAATGACTCATCTCTCTTCTGTCAGCATAACATATTCCCCTGACTTGTTTTGGCCCTGCAGGCTCTGTCGTCCCTGTTGGCATGTGTATAAGTTAATCTCATTTTACCTGCAAACTGGATCCATTTGATAATTTTTCATCTGGCTGCTTTCCCATGTAGATGTTTTACTTTGCTGATTTGATATGGTTGGCCTTTTTTTCTAAGTGCTTTTGGTGCAAAAAAAGAAGAAAATATGTGGAAAGGTTCCTCCAATCTGCAGTTGAAACTTTGATTGTTGCAATATACAGATCTATTTAGCAGTCATTATGTTCAGGGATAGACAAATACGTTGGTCTGTGTATAATATTCTTGTAAAAATCAAATAACATCAAAGGCTGTTTGATACCACAGTAACAAAAGAAGACTAAGGCCTCTTTGAATAATGCATTAATATAATTAAGATTAATGTACTGGCCATTTAGATACTAAGCCAGTGTCCTAATTGCTGGGTAAACGGTTCAGTGGGTGCTGAAAATGGTTTGATACCAGGTACCTCAAGCTACATACAGAGATGGTCTAAGTTGTTTTCATTCAGACTACTTTGATTGTGTAGACTTTACACAAACTAAAATGCATTAAAAACTGCTCAGTTCACTGCCATATTCTGCTGTAGTCCTCCAGGCTGTCCTTAAAGGTTTTCCCCAGTCTGTCAAAGTTCATTACCTCCACCAAGGAGGTTATATTTTTGCTGACGTATGTTTGTTTGTCTGTTTGTTTGTTAGTAAGATTGCGCAGAAACTGCTGGACGGATTTTGCTGAAATTTTCAGATGTTTGTAATGGCCCACCTTAAAAATGATTAGATTTTAGTGGGGATCCAGATAACCGCCATTTGCAAACCATCGTTTTTGCTGTATAACTAGTAACAACATCAACATTATTCTGAGTGCTTGGTGTGGGTTTTCACTGTCAAGGAATCATATTATGAAGGTAACTTTATCATGGAACTATTGCTTATAGATGTAACAGCAATATGAGCTACCTTGTTTGAGGTTTGTGCTGTTCGAGTGTTTTCTAGTTTGTAAATGTGGCCTCTTAACTTCTGCCACACTTCTAAAACCTACTCTAGGGTCTTATGGACATACAGTGTCTCACAAAAGTGAGTACATCCCTCATATATCTTCAAATATTTTATTATATCTTTTCATGGGACAACAGTGAGGAAATGACGCTTTGATACAGTGTACAGTAGAGAGTGTCCAGCTTGTATAACAGTGTAAATTTACTGTCCCCTCAACATAACTCAACAGACAGCCATTAATGTCTAAACTGCTGGCAACAAAAGTGAGTACACCCATAAGTGAAAGTGTCCAAATTGGGCCCAAAGTGTCAATATTTTGTGTGGTCACCAATATTTTTTAGCACTGCCTTAACCCTCTTGGGTATGGAGTTCACCAGAGCTTCACATTTTGCCACTGGGACCTTTATCCAACCCCCTAAGACCACATCATGGAGCTGGTGGATGTTAAGAGACCTTGTGCTCCTCCACCTTCCATCTGAGGGCGCCCCACAGATGCTCAATAAGGTTCAGGTCTGGAGACATGCTTGGCCAGTCCATCACCTTTACCCTCAGCTTCTTTAACAAGGCAGTGGTCATCTTGGAGGTGTGTTTCCGATCGTAGGGTGACATACAGAGACAGACAACCATTCACTCTCGCGCTCATACCTAAGAACAGTTTGGAGTCACCAATCAACCTAATGAGCATGTTTTTGGAGCATGTTTTTTGTGGAAAGAAGCCACAAGAGAGAGTGCCATGAGAGAACCCATGCATGCACGAAAACATCAAGCAAACTTTAAGCAAACACAGGAAAGGCCCTGCCTGGGATCAAACAAGCAACCTTCTTGCTGTGAGGCACGTGCATTACCTGCTGCACCACAATGCCACCCACATGGATGCCATACATTTCAAAATATTTAAATCTCATTGAAACCATTAGTAATATTAAAACAACACAGAAACAGATGCTCTCTAGTTATGTCTTTCTCCCCCCAGAAAAAGGGAGGACTGTCTATATATTGCATTAAAAAGTTGGGAACAGTTTGAAAATGGGTTATTATGTATCTGTCCTTTTTAAGAGAGCCCATATTATGCTTTTTGTGTTTTATATGCCCTATTAGTGTGTTTTGAGTACCTCTGTACACAAGACAGAAAGCCTGTGGTCTGTGTAAATCCAAATAGAAAAGCATAGTCAGCTGAACTGGACTTAAGTAATAAGAGTAACTTTTTCAATGGAGAAACTGAGTATACACTTGATTACTAAAGAGTATTTAGCTTACTTTGTTACAAAACCGAAGTCACAATGATTTTTAGTTGCAGAAACATTAAGGTCTAGCCATTTCTGCTCATTTCTTGCAAGAAGAAAAACATGGAAATTAATGATAAGTTTGGAAATATGGATGTTTGTATTTCAGTTTATTTTTATTTGGTCCCACTTTACAAGTGTATTTGCAGCTGAGGTTGCTACATTGCAAATTTTATCCAGTTTTCTACAAGTTTGCATTTTATCTGAATTTAAAAAATGACTTTGAGGTGAGCAGCATGATGTCCCGGACCACCGGTTCCCCATCCTGGATTTGGAGAATGAAGAATTTGGCTTGATTTTTTTTTTTACAATCAAAAACAAGAAGTTCCTCAACTTCTTCTATTTTTGTTGTTGTATTATTGAAACAGGTATAATTATAGTTTGATCTCTGTCCAGCATATTTACACAGTTTTACATGCTAGTACCATAAAAAGTGAGGCGTTAACGTAAGGGTAAGGGTAATGTAAGAATTTTAAGTCCTCCATGCTGGATAAAAAGACGGTTTTGTTCTCAGAGGCCTGGGAACTGTTCCTCCCTTAAGACCCTCTCCCAACCACTCTGCCTCCTTGGCACCGTCCCCGATGGCACACTACTGTGTCTGTGTTGTGTGTGTTTTAAATGCAGTGTAGCAGGACAGTCCATGTGTGAGCATGTATATGTTGTAGCGTAGCGACCCCCTCGATTGTGCACCTTTCCCTTGGTGGTGTATAGTCCCTGTGAGCTGAAGTGAATCACACTTAAGTATAAGCAGAGCGGAGGAAACACGTTGAAGTGTTCTGCTTTCATTCTTGTTGGCAGGAAGGAAAAGGCCGGGGGCTCCAGCTGACCCGGGCCTTTTCATCAACATCATTGTTTCAACGTGGGAGAGGGGGTTACGGTTTTAGTACTTCTCTGTACCAGTCTTTATTAACTCATGTGTCTTATTTAACTTAAATCTTATTCAAAGGCAGTTTGAGAGAGGTCTCACTGATAACAACTGAATCTTCATGTTATATTAAAACCTTCAAGGATGCTGGTTCGGTCTGGTTCAAGGCTAAAGCACATGACTATAGGTGCTTTAATACTAGACCATCATTATTGATTAAAATGTTGGTCCTTTTCAGTAATGGTCTTTTTTTGCCATAGCAACTTAAAATTATCAAGTAATAATCTTTATAAATGAATTAAAAATAACATTTGATCTACGTAACTGCTGTCAACCTCAAATAAGCCTCCATGACTTTCTTTTCTCATATGCTTAATCTTCTCATTTTTTTCTCTGTAATACTTATCTTGGTAAATATTTTCAGGAAACAACCATAGGCTGCCTAAAATAAATTACATATTCAGTTCTGTCAGGACCAGTTTGACAAGAAAAGACACCAGAGCAGCGACTTGAATTTAGCTTTATTTGCAGTTATTTGTGTTAAGATTTATAAACACTTTATATCAGCTTTATGGCAGATATTTGAATTTAGTGGTATGGCTTTGATGATGGCTCTTCCTGCCCTATAAAGTGCCGATTGTGGAAGCCTTGAGCAGGAACAGCACACTTTCCTGCCTGCCTTCCGTCTAAAAGGAAAGCATGAGGCAGGGAGAGAAGCTGCCAAAATCCCCCCAGAGCAAGCATCAATTGGTGAAGTCTGAATATGGCAAAGAAGGAGGAGTTGGGGTGGAGGAGGGTTGCAAAGCAGCCAGCAGAGTGAGCAGCAAAGAGTAGGCAGGATAGAGCAGCTTAAATACTGCAGTCTGAGTGCCTTTAGCCAACGGCAGCTTAGAGGTAATTATCTGGTTGTCAGCAGTAGCAGGCCAGCTTTGGATCAGCTGTGTAACAATGGAATACAGGCATAATAAAAATCTTAACTCCGTGTCCTGCCAGACCTAATGTTGTGTTTAATGCAGATGTGAATGCCTGGGTAGGGGCCTGGCCAAATGGGGACATGGGTCCCCTGGAATTTTGATTGGTCACCCCATGTGCCAATTCAAAATTATGCGATGTGATGTGAGATTTTGTAAAAATTAGCATGGACAGTTTAAAAACCTCTTGCATTTATTTTTTTTATTTTTCTTATTTTTTATTTTTTTGTTAATGTTTGATGAGGAAAGTTATATTTTTTTCAAACTTGCGAATCTTGACTTGAATTTTTTTATTTGAGTTTTGAAGTTGCCGCTTTGTTGTTTTTATCTTTAAGACTAAATGCTGGTTAGAAAATTAATTATAATATAGTGGATATAAAAGGGCAAAGAGATACTGTTGATTTCTGTGTTTGCATGGAAAAACTTGAGATAGAAATTAGTATGCACATGTTTGGTTGCATTTAAAGAAATCCTCAACTTTAACCTTTTAGAAACTTTGTCTGGAGGGAGGGGGGCATGTAAATATTAATTAAAAAGGGTGGTAACGAAAATAAGTAAATGAGCACCACTGATGTAGTGTATTTATTCAAAAACCTTAGCTAAATTATTAAGCTACATGAGGGGATGAATTTCAGTTATTAAGGACTGCACCAACATTTTTATTCAATCATTCTCAGAAGATCTGTTATATTTTTTATTTGTTTTGACACTTGATTGTTTCACCTGCAATTTTAATATTGAACACTATGGCCCTCATATCTGACTGGTTGTTCTCAGCATAATTTCTTACTCAATCATTTCTCTGTAGCATGTTTGTGTTGTGTTGTGTACTGTCTGAGGAGCTTCAGCCTTAGACTGAACTGCACAAAATCTGAGTGTTTGTTTGTGGAGGAGAAACTAAATAAAACTAAATTTAGAAGTATTGTTTGTTTACATTCTCAATGACTCTCTCTGTGGTTTATGACTTCTCCTCAGGATGGGGTTACTGAGAGGTGGATCTCTTCTTTCCTTTACAGTCATCTGTTGATACACTTGTTCCCTTGTTTCTTTTTTTACTCTCTACATCGATCCAACATGCCTCAGTCCTGACATCTCTCTCAGATACTTTCACTGAGGAGGGACCTGAGGTGTGTTTGTGCATACATCAACAAACACACCTTGACAAATGTATTTGTCACTGAGATTAAGCTCAGGCGCACTCTCATACTCGTGCAGGTTTTTATATTCTTCAACATGAAACAATGCAAAATCTTCTTGTGTGTGCACCAACACTGCTCAAGTATAAATCACCATTAGAGGTAAAAATAAAAAGCAAATCATTAACTCCTTTTAATATGGTACTCAGAGGTGCTCCAGCAGCAGCAATGAGAAGCCAAGGGCATGAATCAGTATTGTACAACCTTGTTCTATAATACATGCAAATCACCGTAGAGTTTATCTACTGCCTTAAGGGCAAGGTCAACTGAAGTAATGCAGATGCATATATACATAAAAACAAACACTATGCATAATATAAATACAATTCACCATGACGCAGGATCGGTAGGAGCCATGGGCTTGTTTTCTGAAACACTACATGGAAACAACATTGGTGCATCGGTTCAATCAGTGACTTTCAGCTGAGTGTCCTTGGCTGTGCTTGTACAAGTTAAGCCTTTTATTAGATAATTGGTCATTGCGCCATAATTCACGATAACACTGGAATTAAGTACATGCAGTTCTGACAGTTCAGTGGTCATTAATTAAAGGTGATTATTAATGGTCATTATGTAAGTTTTGATCACTGTGTTGTCTCCTTGTCTGTGGTTAGTCCCACACATTAGGAAGTTGTTTACAGAATAAGCTCTCTGGTTTGCCTCGGGTATCCTTCAGCATAATTTGTAACGATATGAGATATATTTTCAACATTGTTCGTCATGGCACAGCAGGAAGAGTAGAAGACAAGACTGAATGGCAAGTTGATCTAAGGCCTCATTTTCTAACAAATTTGATGGAGACAAGTTGCACAAATATCAAGTATTGACCATCAAGATTCATACACTGTGGTGAGAAAATTCAGTTATTTTAAAAGAAAACTGTATCCTGTATCCCTGTATGGCCCAGTACCCGACAGTTCTCTGCTGGTCCAAAGCCTTGTAGTTGAAGACCCTGATATGGGTGTAAGAAAATATAAAGAAAACAAATACAGCATAGTATTGTAATATTTTGTGGCACAATACACAATCATTATTGTCTACTGCAATACTGATACTTTACAAGTTAATGATTTGAGGAGGGCAGCACGGTGGCACAGCAGGTAGAGCACGTGCCTCACAGCAAGAAGGTTGCTGGTTTGTTCCCTCTGTCGGTCAGGGCCTTTCTGTGTAGAGTTTGCATGTTCTCCCTGTGCATTCATGGGTTCTCTCCTGGCACTCCAGCTTCCTCCCACAGACCAAAAACAAATTGCCCCTAGAGTGTGGATGTGAGTGTAAATTGTTTTCTGTCTCTCTATGTGGCTGTGGCTGGCTACTGGTTCAGGGCGTACCCCACCTCTCACCCAATGTCAGCTGGAATAGGCTCAAGCTCCCTGCAACCCCAAAAGTGATGAGAGGTATGGATGGATGCATGGATGGATGATTTGAAGAAATTTTGGACATTTGTTTTGTGTTGTAGTTCACCCTTCAGCTGCTAGGTGGCAGTAATTGACTCTCCATCCGTTTGCTACATTCAGTTATTATTTATGTCTCTTAGACAGATGAATAAGATAATTAATGTTGCAGGAACCATGTTTTATATAAACACCACTGCTGGGATACTACATTTTTGTACATTTAAAAAAATAATGGGATCTGTATACTAATTAAAAAAGTAGACTGTTCAAAAATATGTGGTGATATCTTATCTTGTTGGAATATATTGCAGATGTCATGATCCATTAATCAGGCATAACATTATGTCCACCTGCCATGCTGACTGGTCCGCAGCTTAACAGCCCTAAAAAAAAAAAACAACTAATTTTAGAGCATTACCTCTCCAAACAACACTACACCACTATCTAGTGCACACTGCAGGTATCTGGATTACACCGCTACTTTTGACTATATTTTTAGAAATTATGAACGTAGTCGATGTTTTAGAGGAGCAAGTCATTCACATTTTCTTTGTTAGAGCACTAAAATCAGGCATTTTAATTTTCTTATTTGAAAAATTATTGACAAATGTTATTGCGGCAGGGGATGACCTAGTAACTGCAAGGTAATCTGTGCTCAAGAGTGGTAATTATTTTCTTTGATTCTGTTTTAACACTTTTTTTTTAACAGTTTTTTATTAGGATTTTCAGTTTTTTTAACAAAACCTCAACAAGGGGAAAAAAAACATAAACAAAGGGCACACACTTCAAGACATTATGCTACATTGCATCACTAGCACAATATATCTCAATGCACAGATTTACTGAAAAAGGTAAGCAGTATACACAGCTCACTGTCCAGGAATGCGATCAAACTGAGTGAGGTAATCCAAAAAAGGTTGCCAGATATTGGAGAACTGATCAAGACTGCCCATCATTCCATATCGGATCTTCTCCATGTGCAGTACACTGGTGAGGTCAGTAAGCCAGGTCTTGAACTGAGGTACAGTGTCGGACTTCCAGAGGTTTAATATCACTTTCAATTATCATTGCATACATTATAGTCCACTGCACCGAGAGACTATGATTTTGAAGAGATGAAGAAAAACCAAATAATGCTATCTCTGGGTCAGGTTCGAACTGTTTTAACACTTTTTGTAAACACTTTGCAATATTTACTATATCCCAGAACGAAGATAAAGTATATCACGTCTTTAAAATATTGTTTAGTGCTAATGTGCAGAGGTTCGCCTGTATTTTTGTTTTCTACTTACAAGAGATTACCCATCATGAGGTGCAAAGGGATTTATAACCAGTAGATGCTGAATGTATTTTAAAGGCTCCCTGAAGTTTGGGTTTGCATGTGAGCTGTAATTCCAAATGTGGCCGCCTGAGGGCTTTTCAGGCTGTCGGGCAGAGTCACTTTCAGAACAGAAACCTCTCTGTGTTTTCATCACACCAGACAGAAACAAAACAAGAGACTGCCTCATGTGCAGAAAAAAATATTTCCTGAGCCTGAACTGCTTAAAATCATGAAAGCAGAACAAACTCGTGGCTTACTGCTTCTTTATTTTATGTCAATTAGTGAGTGAAATCCAAGCCTCGCACTTTGCCTGTTATCAGTCGGAAAAGAACATCCAATAATTCAGGTTTGCTGTAATGTCACTGTCTTATGAGGGTGTGTGATGATATTAAGTGAAATTTGGTTGATTATATTTGCTGGGATGTAATTTTGTGAACCTGCAGAGCATATTAATGAAGGTTTAATCATGTTAAGAACATTTTGTGGGAGATGATTGGGAAGTTAATCTTTATATGTTGATCAACTTGGAGTGTTAATGAAAGCACTTAAGCACGGGTGATTCATTAAAAGAACCAATAATTGTTCTAATCTATGTGATTAAAAATGGCTCTTGATTTTATAAATTAGCCTTTTATACACACTTACTATTACTGGTTCACTCCCAAACATAAAAACAATGACGTGCTTATCGCTCTCAGAGATCTCTCTCACCTCTTAAAGTTAATTCAGGCTGGATTATTATGGGATTTATTCTGTGTGTTCACTGCCAGGAAAGATGAGGATGATACGGAGGATAATGAAATAAACCAAGCGTGTAGTGCTGAGACTGCTTTCAAACACTCCCTGTAAACTAATGGTTAAATCAATTTTGTGTCGAGATAAACTCTATTGTCTGGACGAGTTGTTATTAATCCTGCTGCACTGTTCAGGATCGACTCTGCACAGAGTTGGTAATCATATTAGAATGTTATACTTTGATATAATATTAGTCTAAATATGATATTGTTACAAACCACAAATAGAAGTTCTAGACACCCTGAGGTGGGTAAGCTCTCATTTTCAGTGTTCAAAAATTGCTGGTGCTCTGCTGTATGCATGGGACGAGAGCATTTACAATAAAAAGTTCAGTAAATACTTATTGCACATGGATACTTTGCGCACTAAGCACAATAGTGTCCCCGCTGAGCCAAATAGGCTGAGGTTATGGGCTGGTTGGCAGGAGAAGATCCAAGGTCCGGCCAGAGTGGCCTATGCTCAACTTTTAATCTGATTAGCTGCCCCAAAATCCTGAATCATTTATTCTGGCTGAGTTACAGCAAAGGATGCACTTTTAGCCAACCAAACACTTGAAGTTGAATCCCTTTGCACACTGCACCACACTTTCTTCTTAATTTAATTATTCAGTCTCTTGGTCCAGGCCACAACCCTAGTCACTGTAGCTTTAGTTTATGGCCACCGCCTTGCTGCCATAATGCCCTAAAACCTTTAAGCAAAGGACATCAACTGGACAGCAGCGGCAACAGTTCGATTGGACAAAAAATTCTTTAAGAAATTGAAATTGTTCATAAACTTTGTCATCTAATACTTGAGTTGTGGATATTCACTTGAAAAGAGGACTAATAACTGCCGGTGCAGACACAGCTAACGTCAACCACACTCGCAAAACAAAATTCACATTGATGACCTGCTAACTTGTTAAGTAGGTAATGGTTGATTTGGACTGTTTCCATGTGAGTTTTTTATGTTTATGCTACAATAAATGTCATTTTGTATTTAACAAGCAAGTTTCAACAGGCAGGTCATTATTTCCATTATATATTTATTGATGAAAATATAATATTCAAAAATAGTTCGGAGAGAGTATCTCAGGTTCTGGAGGAAACATGAATAATCACAGGCCGCACAGTAGTGCAACAGTAAGTAGAGCTGTTGCCGCACAGCCAGAAGGTTGCTGATTTGAATCTCAGAGGCCTTTTATGTGTGGAGTTGGCACTTTCTTTTAGTGAATGTGTGGGTTTTCTCCAGTTACAGACCAAAAACCTGCTCATATATTAGGTGGTGACTCTAAAGTGTCTGTGAGTGTGAGTGTGTCTGGATGTCAGGGTGTACCTCGCCACTTGCCATATCACAGTTGGATTAGGCTTCAGCCTTCAGCTGGATGGATTTATGAATAACAGTGTTTCCCTACCATTTATGTGGACTGGTGACCCACCACTCCAGCATAACCCCCCATTTGTCCAAAATAAAGGCACAAAATAATATATTTATGTAAATAATATTCACTCATGGTCTGAAATTAGCACCGTACTCTCATCAGATGTGGTAAGAATCTAGTTTTGCAAGTCCATGTGTCAATCCAAAGCAAATCATAACCCTGCAACCACTGCTAACAGATACACCTCAAGGAAACACTAAATAATCATATCTTTATTAGACAGATTTATTTTTTGAGCAATTCATTAAAATCTAAACTGCGGCAAAATATAAGCTTTGATGTAAACAACTTTGCAAATGGAATCAGATTCCTGTTTTGACACCACAGACATAGAATTAAAAGTCCAGGGCATTCAGACCTGTTGTATCTTGTTTTTATTTGCCAAAAAATGCAGGGAAACTCCTCGACACTTGTCTGAACTGCACAAATACAATGGAAAACTCAATGCGCCAATTTTTGGAAATGAAACATGACCTTATTTTTACAGTTAGGTCTGATATTTAATGGCCAAACTTTGGCTTTTGGTCAAATGTTCTCTGCTCTCAAAAAATGCTGTTAAATTATATTCATATTGTTTATTTATCGTATAAAGTGGTTTTGTTAAAAGTGTAAATTCCATGGCCTTGTTCATGGTCTTACTTTTACTTATTTTACTTGTTTTTTTCCATCATGAGACAGTTTATACGTCTTAAAGATTCTGCATGTTGCAACTTGCTTATTTAAATAATTTTAAGCTCTTATTTATTTTAATGTCTATACCAGATATTCCTCAACTCAACTCAACTTTATTTCTAGAGCACTATAAATACAAACAGTTAAAGGGTTTGAGCCAAAGTGCTGTACAACAGGAAAATTAGAATAGAAATAACAAGAATCAAAAACATAAGGAGCACACCAAATGATAAGATAATAGCGTGGCAGAAACATCAAAGACAGATCAACAAAACAGTAACAGGTTTGTGTCTGGACAGCTTAAACACATTACACATAGTCTTTCACAGCCATTATTGGATGGAATCATGGCTGAGAACCCAGACTACCACAGACAGCAGCATGCCAGCAGCTGCAACAGCAAACAACATACACTCATAAACACACACGAGGCATACATACACACATTTACTCTTACATAAGTCACAGCTTAGCAAAATAGGTTAAAACTTAATTTAGATAAGAAATCACCTTAAGAGAAGGCGAGAGAATGAAAGGGAGTCTTTAAGTGTTTTCTAAAACAGTTCAGAGAGCCGGCAGATCTAATAATGTAATGGGAGGCTGTTTCACAGTCTCGGTGCAGCGACTGAAAAGGCCCTGTCAGTGCAGAGTCCTTGATCTGATGATCTGATGATCTGAGGGGCCTTGCTGTGTTGTATGGTAATATTAGTTCAGTGTTGTAGCTGGGAGCAGTGTTGTGATGAGCTTTAAATACAAACAGAAGAATTCTGTACAGTACTGAACAGGAAGCCAGTGTAGGGATGCTGGAAAAAGTGTTATGTGATCCTTTGTTAAGACTTCTCTGAAGGCGTTAAAAAAAAAAAAAGGATCTATGTATAAGAGCAACTGAAACGACCGAATTTCTTCTTGGGGATTAATGCTGTATTTCTGATTCTGATTCTGATTCTGATATGATTCATAAACCTCCTAAACAGCCGTTGCATCTGAATCGACCACTGCTGATATTTTTTTCTGTTCTGGCGGCTTTGGCTAAAATATATCTGAAGAATTTAAGGGATTTATTTTAATCTTTTAAACTTTCACCTTTGATCATTTAGAAAATGGAGTGTATTGTAAAACACACTTTAATTTGAGCAGGTTTTTGCCTCTTTTCATGGGTGGACTGATGGTACTGATGACATGATGTGTGTTATGTGTGTAACAAGCCTGACATGGGCACCAGTCCAAGGTGTGCTGTGTTCGTCAGACGCGGGGGCAGACACTGACCTGGTTGCCTGCAGTGCCCTCATGACAGATGTGCCCTGCTGCTGTAGAGACAGATTCAGAGAGTGTACCTTGTTTGCTTTTTTGTCTGTACCTTTTGTTCTCGTGGTGAGTGTGTCTATGAACATGTGTGTGTCTGCAGACAATACCCATCATTCATCATTGACCTTCATAATGTGCGTGGGGCACTGGGAGGGGGAGAGTCAATGAAAACAGCATGGGCTCAAAAGCAGTGTGTGCACGCCAAATGTGTGTACAGCTGTGTGTTGGTGAGCATGCATTTTAAGTGATGGGGGTTTAATTAATGATGTGTGTGTGGGAGGCCCAACAGAGATGTGGAGGGTAGTGGCCCAGAGCTGTGATGCTTCTAGGGCTGGGGAATATATTGAGTTTTTAAGAATTATGATTACAATTTTTTTTTTTTTTTTAATAAGATCAAGGATAAGGAAATAATACATGAAATCACTATAGTTTTTGTAAGTGATGCACCATATTGTAGATATGATGTTTGCATCTACAGATAATTGCTTCAAAACATCTGGCAATATTTACTGCTGGTATTTTCTGCCAATATTTTAGCCCTTTATGAGAGCATTAAGTTTGCAGAATTTTGCAGCCAAAAAATAAAGCTGATTTTCTGTCAACAGATTGGTAAATCTGTGTTAACAGCTGATAAAAGGGGGAATTAAACGTACTGTTACTGTTAAAGTTACATTTATGCAATTAATGCAGGTGTGTCACCACAAAGAACAATTTCAGTTATTTCTATTTATTACACTTATTTATTTATTTATTTAAATCGTATCCTCATTAGTTTTCACCACAGTAATGATTATTCTTCCTAGGGTCCCAGAAAAACAAAACTTAACATTCAAGCTCAATTAAAACATATAAGATCAGTTGTTAACATAGAAGATCAATTGGTATCAGCTTAAATAAGTTATCAGCAAAAATTCCAATGTCATGCATCCCTATTTGTTTTTTATTTATTTAAAAACACAAAAACAAAGACCAGTGCTCAGGTTAATGGTTATTTCTTGTAACAACCACTCACAATAATATGAAATGATTCCAGTTGAAATCATTAGTCTAAACAGGTAGTTATTTTATTTCTATGACTTGAAAAGGTTCAAATATACAGGACAAATTAAATCATATTTGTGCTGCACTTGTCACATACAATGGCAACAATAAATAGAATTTATAGACACCTAGGTCTGGGTTAATTGGTTTCAGTTATTGTGAATATCAGGCAAACTCCTACATACTGAATATTGTATTCCTTTTTTTAAAGGGAAATCTGCATGAAGCATGTTTTAATTTTCATCTACAATACATTTCAATTTCACAGTGACATTTTTTCTTATTTGGCTCTTAATTTACTTATTCAACATCTTTTTGTTTGGAGGTAGACCATCCTTTTCATTATACAGAAGTGAAGGGAGAGGCTACTGCTATTTATAACTCTGTTATCACTAAACAGTCTGGCTAACCTTGATTTTTGTAACCAAATAGACATAGTCAGGCTTTTATCTAAGTTTTATGTTGATCCTCTACAGCTTTAGTATGTTGAAAACAGTAATAAATACATTAAAAATAAACTTAATTCTGGATATACAGATTTCTTTTTGGTGGAAACATCGTTTTGCCACTCTTTTTACAGTAAAATTTACGTTTGTGTGTAAAGTGGGAGAAAATACTGTAATTTGTGTAACTTCTGAATAGAGTTTATATTAATAGTGGGACATGCTTCAGACCCCTCCTGGGTTTGGAGGCACTACAAGCCTAAATGAGCAGCTGCACTTTTGGACCAAGCCCGATAAAACCCACAACTGCCAATATTTACAAACAATTTCCCAAAAAGAAGCCGAAAGTCACTTATAGTGGCGGACCTGGCATCTCTGGCATCTAGTTCTCTTGTGTGGCTGTTTGCGGCTCAGCTTCTGTCCTGTGCCAGGCTGAGCGAGGCAGGTCAGATAACAGCTGCAAGACATCAATGCGTAATAATTTCACTGTCAGTAACAGCGTTGTAACATTTGATATAGTAATTAGGTTACCCGTGACTGGAAAATAATTATTTACGCCGTTACTCCCAACACTGCTAATTAGGTTTCCCAACAACATCAAAGTAGTGAATATTGGTAAAGTCCTAAACATGTGTTATTCCTTCACAGAAAAAATACTGGAAAGTATTTTGTAATGACAATAAATGAAAACATATAAGTTTTAATATGATTTTCAGTTGCTCAGCCCTAGCTGCGTCCCTCCACTCTCCTCTCTGCTAAGTCCAGAGACAGCAGGAAGAGAAAGAAGGTGGAGGGAGGTGGTGGAGTACGAGTGCTGAGGAAGGTGGATGTGACAGACAGCTGAGTGTGCAGGAGGAGAGCAATGCCAGCTGCAGTAAGAAGAAGGTAGAGAGGTGTGAGGTTGGCAGAGTGGGTGTCTGTGATGAGTGGGAGGAAGGTAACAAGGCAGAGAGAAGAAGAGGAGGAAGAGACTGGGAAATATATGCAAGTATGCAACGTATTTATAAAACAGGGCTACAGAAATCAGAGGGGCCAGTTAAAATACACTTAGCGAGTTAAATAAGAATAAATCTGTCAGTCTGTCATATTTGAATATTCTTACCTCAAAACAAACATCCAGGGCAGTGAAGAGGCACTGTGAAGGTTCAGGAGTTTTGACAGGTTGAATTTCAAATAGCTGGTGTGCTCTGGATTTTACACACAAGCAGGATGAGACTCTCATAAATCTCACAAGCTCACACTGAGCTGCTGTCATCTGTGGCTTTAGTTTTGCCCTGAAAACCAAAGAAAAGCTTCATTTTGTGCCTTAAAACTACATGCACTTCATGAAAATCATGTCTCTGTTTTTTGTTCTTCAGAGCCTGATTCTTACCAGGATTATATAACCTGTATACCCCTGGTGTGCCCCTGGCTACAAATGGAAATTTCTCTGTGGTTTCAACTCTCACTACCTCATGAATGAGTAACTGATAACTTCTATATCCTATTTTTACCGTTCAAGAAAAGAGCTGTAAATTTACTTCTCATTTTGTTGTCAGAAAACAATACACAATTTGCAATTACTGTTGGCACCATGTGATTCTTTATGCCCCTGTTACCCATTAAAATGTGACAACAACATTGGGGTTAAAGGTTTATTGTAATCACTCTATGGCATGGCTTCACATGGTTCTTCACCTCTCATACACCACCATCCAACTGACATTTAGTTCATGTTTTGTTAGGTCTTATGACGTCACACTGGTAAGTTTATTTGGGGGGCTGGGGGAAGGAGACGTTTCAAGCAGCTACTGGTGCTGCAAAGAGGGGGGGAGGGAAAAGTCCTGAGGCTGGACTCTTTGTCTTGCACACAGAAGTGCTCTATCAGGCGAAGTAGACATGAAATACGCACAAAAGACCATAGCAACCAAAACATGATAATATGGGCTCTTAAGTTCTTCAAAGCCGTGATTCAACAAGGTGCTGGAAACATTTCTCAGAGAAGTCCATCACACAGTTACTGCAGATTTGTCTGCTGCACATCCACAATGCATATCTCCTGTGCAACGACATCCTAAATGTGTTCTATTAGCTTGAGATCTGGTGACTGTGGAGGCCTCTAAAGTATAGTGAACTCACAGTCATGTTCAAGAAGCCATTTTAAGATGGTCTGAGCTTTGTGACATGGTTCTTGTGCCTTACTGCTGGAAGTGGCCATAAGATGATGGGTACACTGCTCATAAAGGGTTGGACATGGTCAGCAACAATACTCAGGTAGGCTGTGGCATTGTTCTGCTCAACTGGCACTAAGAGGGCCAAAGTGGGCCAAGAAAGTATCCCCCACTACATCACACCATCACACTGTAGACAAGGCAGGAAGGATCAATGCTGTCATGTTGTTTACGCCAGGGTGTGACACATGACTACTTCAGGTCCACAAAGGTGTGAAAAAGAGGGTTTATTAAGGCAGAAATGTGGCACACTTGGCTACAAACATGGTGGTCTCATGTTGTGTCAGATGGCTGTCACTCCAGCTGGATTCAAACAGAGTGACCTGACTGCAGCGTGTGTGGAAAGATACAGACGCCCTCCGTGTGTGACAACAGACTGATCTGTGGCTGTGAAGCAGTGAAGAGCGGCTTATCTCTCTCTGTGCAGTGTGTGTATTAAGTGTTTGATTACTACCTCAGTGTGTGTTTGTAAGTTAGTTCCTCTCTGCATACATTTGTCCTAGCCTGTGCATGTGTGTGCGCCCTGAGCACAGACCTAATGTAAATTAAATCTATGGATCTGGGAGCGTCTGGCGTTAATGCCGGTGTATTTGCTTTAGTGCCCATGTCAGATTACATGTTGTGTGAGGAATACTTAAACAGACCCATTACTCAGTGTCTCTGAACTGTCACCATGGAAACAATTTGCTGTCCTATTCAATAATGATCAATGAATGCACTGATACAGGGAAGCTTTGATTTCTAAATGTAATATTCAATTATTCAGCACGCAGAAGACACCTAACATTCTCTAAAGTCAGATCCTGATGAAATGGTCCTCAGATCTGCTCACTGTGTGATCCCTGACATGAAAATCAGATGGGATCCTGTCATCTTCACATCAGCTGACTCTTCTCAGTCCATATATTTAAATTTTCTATTTTTTTCCTAATAACCAAATGAAGCTGAGTGTTGCTGAGTCATTTGTAGTCTCCCTTATTAAATCCTCCTGTGTGCATCTTTTCATAACATTTTCCCAAACTAAAGGTGGTTTCATACAGAGGACCTGGATATGGATCTGAGTACACTTGACCCCAAAAGTCTGATGCATATATTAGTGTTAAAGAGCTCATATTAGGCTTCTTTGAGCTTTGTATACCTCTTTGTGTGTTTAATGTGTCTTTTCCAGGTGAGAGAGTCCTTCTAAGCACAAGACAACAAGACCATAGCATTAGGACTTCTCACCCTCGTTCCTCTGACCCCCAGATAGACCTACCAGTGTAACATCATTACCTTGTTTTTCTTTTCTCCAAGTTTAAGCCCATTTGTGCTTGCAAGCCCAGCAAGCTAAGTATTCACAAATAAGAAGAATATTAAATCCTAATTTTGTGGTTAATGTCTCTTCAGTGTGGCATATTTTAGGCCAGAGATATAGTTGCAGTTTGTCCTTCTGTTCAGAGTGGCGTATGTTGGCATCGTTATTGCTTTTGTTTATATTCTTGCCTGTATGATGCGCATGTTACTGGAGAATACCTGCTGAAAAAACAGTCTGTATGTAACTTCTTCTTGTGTTAGAAGTAAAATGCAATCATGGTGGTAATTCTGAGAGAAGAAGTAAAAAATAAATACCAATAATCAATATAATCATCAAATATTGGTCAGTAACTGATGCCAAGATTCAGACTTCAGTATTTTTCTCCATGCACCATTATAGCTGTTGTGGTGTTATGTTCTAAAGAGTGACCATGTGGACAGATGACTTCAGGCAACTATGCTGATATGTTCTAGTTAAAGCACCGGCAAAGACAGAGAGTGTACCCTCTAAGACTTGATTGTGAGCTGTTTCATTAATCATTGTATCAAAAGTGCTGATCAGTAGTTTATATGTAACAAAGAAAACCAAAGAAACCCGAGTAGCACAAAAGCATCCATGGACAGCCTCGACCATGTCGTTCAGTGGTTTTCAAACTTTTTTCTTCCAAGGCACACCAAAGACTAAACACCAAAGACTAAGCCAAAATCTCAACGCACATCACATTCATATCTATTCTTATAGGCCTTGATAATGCATATTGCAGCATCTTTTCAGAATATAAATTATCTACGGATGCCAAACAAATATTAACATCTTTATCACTCTGGGTTTTTTTTTTTATTGTTTTTACAACTGATTTTTTTCAAGTTTCTCACCAAAAACTTTTCTTTCTTTTCTGATTATACATTTAATAAAATCTTGGTGATATTTCTTTTTAATACATTCAATTTTTTTATGCTGTCCTTGAGAATATAATGTAACCCTGCAGTATGTCAACATATAAAGAGAGAAAATTTTGCTTTTATCTCGCATATTTCAACACTGGATTGAGTTTTTTTGTAGCTAATGGGACTTGTGGAGAGGTTTCTTTCTTCAATGTGGTAGTTAAAAAGCACAGCATTTTGGTTTGATTCGGTCAGTTTGGCTTTTGTGGCCCTTTGCAAAGCTGATGAATGTTTGTGCAGCAGTGGTATGATAAAATGATGCCAATGTCAAAGGACTGCTTCAATAATGATGAGCCAAACGTTATTAATTTTTGGGCTTTGCAAAATGTAGAATGGAGTCTGCTCCAATTTCTAATTATAATGATTTCTTAATTACTGAATTTGCAGTTTTAAAAAGAAATTAAATCACATCCAGTATTAAAAGAGTAATTATAAAAAAGGTTGCTGAAAACTTTTGGTTTAAGAAAGTCCCAAGGCCCACCTAGTCCAGTCTAAAGGCGCACTGGTGTAGTCAAGTCAAACTCAAAGTCACCAATTTACACGGTTACTACTTAAACTATTACACCAAACCAATTTCCCCATTTCCTGACCTTTAAAGAAAATTTACCGCCAGATGAAAAGTCATGTTTGTGTCTGTGCACTCATGATGGACTAGTTCATCAGTTTGCCTGTAAGACTTTGTTTTAGTTGTTTTAGTTGTTTCTGCTGCTGTGTTGATGCTGTCACATCCCCCTTGCTTCTACACTGATCCTTCTGGTCATGTGTACCACGCAGCTCACATCTGCATTGTGTTAATTGTAAACAACTTGCACATCGGACATGTGACCCGACACAGGGGACACGTTACAGCTATCATGAATCCACGTCCGCATAGTGAACAGCTTTAGTGTGTCATTTGATACACTCAGGAAGAAGTGATTTAATGAAGAAGAGCTCAGATTGATCGAGGTGAATGTAGCCTGAACCCCAACCCACCACCACTTTCACAAGCAATTCCCCCCGGACGAAATACTGTGGTGCAATTTTCTTAAACTATGAATTTTTGTGTAGGATTTGTTTTGCTTTTTGTTGTGCAGTTAAGTTGTATTTTATCTTGTTTATAGAGTGATCTATAGGAGGCAGGCAGGTCTGCTGACGTTGGAATAAGTGTGGTTCAAGGTGAAGGTGTGCATGGCTGCAGGCTGTGTGACCCTAAAGCTGCAGAACTGACCTGTTGGCGCAAATGTCTCTGCTCTTAAGTGCTGGTAAGAAAGTGAGCGTGCTGTTGGTTATCAGCATGTGGTTCACATATTTTACACACTCAGTCCACAGAGACACAGTACTCACACACACACACTGAGCTGACGGAGAGGTCTGGGCGTAGTTATTGCTCTCTCGGCGTTCAGGTCACTAATTACTGAGTGTGTAATGAGGCCTGCACTGACTCAGTGTGTATGAAGGTGTGTGTGACACAAACAGTGTGTATTTATGCCCCGAGCTGGTCGTTACATGTTGCTGCTGTGAGGATTTTGTTCTAATGAGCGTTCATGTCCGGCACTGGTCAAAAAGGGATGACTATAAAGTGTGTGTTGGATCATTATGTGTAGAAATACAGGCCGCACGCTGACTTTCCAGCTGTGGTAAAACATCAGACATAAAGGTAGTGAGATGAAAAGGAAAGGGGAGGGAGGAGATTAGTGAGGAGGAACTGGTATAAACTGAGGATTAAAGAATGAGGGACGGTCAAAAGGAGACAAAGGGAGAAGTGAAAACAAAGATATGACCAAAAGGAGAAAAGAAAGGAGGTCAGGACTATAACATCTGTCAGTCTGAGTTAGAAAATGATCAGTGATCTTCTCGACATGACAACAGTTTATTTTTTGACTGAGTGCCCGTGGTGTGACTGTGTCTGCGTTTTATTCAGCACATTTCACAGACATGTTTTTATGAAAATAACACGTCTGTCAGTGTGTGACTGTTACACTTCTGAATGCCTCTGGGTCATTTTCACAGTTTTGACAATATGTGAATGTGAGCAACTGAGTCCTTTCTCTCACTTCATCAACACTTCATGCACTACAGCTATATCACAGATCTGCCTGCTGCTCTCTTGTCCATTGTTAAAGCTCATGGACAGAATGACAGCAGAATATGAGATCAAAATACCAACGTGTTGTATTTCTTAAAGGAAAGAGTCAACACACTATGCCACCATTTTGATATTTAAATGTTTCCATTGTTTTGTACTGTTAAGAAAGTGCCAAGTGATTGCTTCCAGAATATTATTCATTCAGTCTTCTGTTACACACCTGTCACATAAAAGTGATGTCTATTTTTAAGGTTCAGTATCTTTTATTGCATTTTTCTGTTGCATTTAAACGGAAAAACAGTATTTTAAAACGATATTGAAAAATGTGGGACCAAAAATATCAAAGAGCAAAAACTTTGATAGCCAACTTGGTTAATTCCTTTATAGATTTCTTTGGATTTTCTGTGCTGAAAAAGGAGGAAGGCACAGAAATCCATTTCTCTGTCGGCAATGTCAAACACATGACACAGTTGACAGTTAATAGTTGACATTTAATGCCCTGCAGCATTGCTGTGTAATCACACAACCAAAGACTTTGCACAGGGAGCTGTTTGAGCCCTTTTGTGTAGAATTAAATCAAAAGTAACATCGCTGAGTGCTTGCACGACAAACTTCTGTCTGTAGCATTCAGTGACGTTTTTTAAATGACATTTTTGTCATGCAGTTGTTTCACGATGCCAAAATTCTTTTACATGTTTGACAATGAAAACAGATAAGCATTTGTTAACCATTTATTTCTTCTGCCCAATGAAGGTTAAAGCAGTAGTTAAGTATCAGCATTAAGTTGATGTGACACAACAGATTGACATCTGCACCTGATATCTGTTTATTCCACATCAGGAGTGTTAAGGTGCGTTCACATCGAATGCGACTCGGGCGACCTCGGCGACCACTCTTCATGCAGAGTCAATGTACAGCACGGATCAGCCACGACCATGTACGACCAGATCTCACGCGATGTGATGGACGCGTTCTGGGCAACTTGGTCATGTCTTTGGAGACCTGGGGGCGACACCCCTGTTGCTGCAGATGGGAACACTAGGGTCGCTTTGGACGCGGAGCAGGTCGCCGTGCTCTGTTGCCAAAGTTGAAATATTTGAACCTTTCAGGCGATGTCGCACCGTGAGAGCCAATCAGCGTTGTGTGGGTGCGTGATTGACACCCATGACAGACTGTTTTTATTCCGGTCCACAGAGTGACAATCTATGTCCTTGTGGGAAACATTAGTTAGTGCGTACTAGTTGCGTATTAATTCCGCCTAGACGAACCGCAGAAAACTCACAGAAGATGCTGCTGCAGGGCCATCACCTGCAGTGTTTTGTGGTTGGTAGGTGAGTGAAAAGGATATAGTTTGAATAATGTCGGCTAATACATCCTATTATATGATATATGATATGATCGCGGGGTGAAACTAGAGCGGGCGTGATGTCACTGAGTGACGGTGACAAAATGAGCTATGAACAGGCGACAGGACATGGGTTTGCGACGCGATCTTTGTTGCAAAGTCACAGTCAGTGTGAACCCACCTTTAGAAGATATGGACTAGGGCTGAACGATATGGACAAAATTTTCATATTCATGCCAGATATCTCAATATCAGTACAAAACGATATGACTACGGGTTCAGTGAAAACCAAGCATTTTTCAGAAAAATAAAAACAGTTTGAAAATAAAAAAGGTTTTTGGTTGGCTGGCCTTAGCGGTGCATTCAAAAATTAAATTGTGGTGGCCTCTAGAGCTGTACATGCAGGTCGAGCATGGGGGAAATCTATATCGTTTATATCGTTGCTTTTTCGATATTAATAATTTGAAAGTTCATATTTCGATATTGATACAATAACGATATATCTTTCAGCCCTAATATGGATACACCATTATTTCCCAAAATTTACTATGTGAAATGACTAAAATATTTTGAATCACAATACTGATTTGGTGTTAGTAAATGATTCATAGTAATTTGAGACTTTTGTTTTTTATTGTAGTCCATCTTCTCTATGTTCCATACTTCCTATAAAACACTGATTAAAAGTTGTACTTCTATGCATGCAGGACTAAACATGGAGAATCAGGGTTCCAGTTTTATGCAGCTAAAATCTGGAACAGTCTTTCTGAAAATGTGAGACAGGCCTCTACACTGACAATGTTCAAATCTAGGCTCAAAACAGATCTGTTTAACTGTGCATATGACTGAAAAGATCTTATCTGCACTCTTCTCTTTTAAAGTTCATTTTATCATGATTATTTTTGTTTTTATCTTGTATTGTGACTTTAATGCATTTTTCTTGTTCTGTAAAGCACTTTGAATTACCTTGTGTACGAATTGTGCTCTACAAATAAACTTGCCTTGCCTTGCCTTGCCATGCAGTTTTGTAGGTCCTTAAAACTATCTACAGAACGAATTTTGGATATGTTTGATTTGATACTTCTGTTGTTTTGAAAGTGAGGAACAAGAAACTCTTTATGAAAACATTAGTGAGTAATCAGGCAACCTTAAGTTTTCTGTTGATAGTTTCAGGATCACCGTCAGCTGCCACCATCAGCCAGTATTTTGAGGGCAGTAACTTTATGAAAGGAATGATATTGTGATTAAGTTAACTCCAAAACTTACATTACAGTATACAGTTTTCCAATGATAAAGACATCAAACGTTAGTCCTTTGCACCTGAAAAAATGTCTAAAGTGACTGGTGTGCTCTCGTTGTTTCTTTAGAATTGCCTTTTTGGTAACCTATTGAAGTGTTTTTCATACATGTTGGTCCTGCACTATGAAGTGTAAAGCAGAGGTTTCTGTTTCTTAAAGGGCAGATAATGGCTGTTACACTGATGCATCTGCATTCTTAGCAAATAATAAATAAGCCTGAACTAGTTGGAACCGGTTCTTGACCCTCATACATAGTTAGGACAAGATTTAAATCGGGTCACGCCCCTTGATAGTTTAGAAACTCAGGCCCAAAATCTGGCTCATAATCCTCTAATATGTGGCCAGCCAAACCTCTGATTTGGTTATCATGAGAAAAGAGTGGGTGGCTTTTACTCCCACCACCTCCGGTCTGCACTGTGCCACTCTTTGTGAACCCTGCGAGAAAGGAGTTCAGAGCATGTCTTACCAGCTAATGAGAGAAACAGAAGATGAAAAATGATAAATGAGATAGTCTTAACCATAACCTCAGGGTTTTAGCACACAGATCAATTCTTTTCATCTCCCCCCTCTGCTGCCTCACCCCTCCAGTCTCTTCCTGCAGGGGGGTTGCTTTGTGTCACGCTCAGCACCTATATGTGCTCGAGCCACCACTAGCAGATGAGTCCGACCATTGGCTTCTTCCTCCCCTCTCGCCGGCCCTCCCCTCACCCAACACAATGGGGCTGATTGTCCATGCGACACACACGCTCAAACACATATAGAGGGGGCTTTACTCCGGGGGCTGAGTGTGTGTCGCTACCCCACCATATGCCCCCATCTCCACTGGAATGTGATTATCTTCGCTGGCCATCGAGAGGAATGAAAGAGAAGAGAGAAGCATCAGAGAAAGAGAAGGGCGAGTCATTCACAGAGTGCAAGAGTGTGAGTGTGACAGGGAGAGAGAGAGAGAGAGAGAGAGAGGAAGAGGATGCAACCAATGCAGCGAGGCAGCAGTTTAACACGAGCCTGAACCTGCCAGTGAGAGGGAGAGCGCAGAGAGAAGAGGGAGAGGTCCTCCACTTGAGTGTAGCGCTGGATTTTAATTTCTCCCCCGGACTCCACCTCACGGCTCTCACAGGACACACAGCACCTCCTCTCAGGTTAGTGCCCCCCTCTCACTCATTTAGATGGTTTTACTGCGTCCACCCAGGGTACAATGCAGGCAGCCGTGGGGCGTTGGGTTAACAGAGCTGATGAACAAAATGTGGGTGGGTTATGACCACAGAGACACTTAAATGCTGTTGTTGCTCCACACTGTGATGACACATGCATGTCGCCGGCTGGGGCTGATGGTTAACAAAGAGAGGGAGCACACATCACAGAGAGACAAACCCTGGATCTCACCACAGCAGGTTGCTCCGGCGGGTGCTCTGGCGTTTAGTGTGGCAGCGGTGGTTGTGTATGCATGTGTGTGTTAGGGAGCTTCTACTCTAAGCAGTAGGAGCTGTATTGGCTGGAGGGGACTATTAATTTTCTGTAAGGCGTTGTTTACTGAGCTTCTTAGCTGCCAGCTGTCTCAAGACATCAACTACACACACATATACATGCACATAGACTACATACACACATACTTCAACACTTAGAGGCTTCTGCTGCTGATTTCAGTTAACTCTGTTTGCAATGATTGGTGTAATCGGCCTCAGCTGTCCACAGTGAGCTGTGGGAAAATATGCAAGTCTGTGTCTGGAGTAGGGCTGCACAATACTTCCAGTTCTTAAGATGCAATGACATATTTTCAAATGAGACTCGTTCTGACTAATGAGGGTCAGACGGTACGATGGGAGCAGACCCAAAATAGCCTTTTCTGTTCATTTTCATCCCAGCAGTGGTGTAAGGGGAAGGATTCTCCAATACAATTAAATGTAAACAGAACTCTGATCATGCTCTGGCAAAGACTGAGCTGTTTATAGTCATTTAAATACTAACATTTTTGCTTTAAAGTGCTCACATGATCTGAAACTTAAAGTTTATGTTTTTTGTAGTTTTGACAGGATGGGACATGTTTTATTTAGTAAAGATAAAAAAAAAGTTAAAGCCTGTGCCACAGCTCCACATAGAAGTCAATCCTAGCTGACAGTCTTTTTAGCCCTTCATCCCACAGCACTGGTCATGTGATGAAAGGGTTTTTTTTTTTTCTTCTTTTTAATCAAAAAGCAAAAAAAAAGTTCTACATTCAGTCCAAATAGAAAAAAAATATTGGCAACATTCCCTTATAATAAGGTTTCAACATTTTCTGCATTCTTAAATAACTGTATATAAATTCTTAATTATTTAACTCATCATTGGGATCAAAAAGGACAGAACCTTCATAATAAAATTTAATAAAGAAATGCGTTCCAGATCTGATAAAACTGCTACTGAAGCTGTTAGCATCTATGCTAATCTCCTGACGAGCAGTCACTTCCTGTTGTCGATTCTCTGGTAGCTCCCTTTTCCTGCTTTAGAGGACGCTGATTGGGCCGTGCTGCTTTGGGCTGCTCATAATTATGGATTGGAGCTTGGCAAGATGGATTGGCCAATTACAGACATTGATTCAGACTGATCTGTCTTCACTGCAAGGTTATTGAAATGACTCAACGAAGACAAAAGTTTGTCTGGATGTGGAGGTACGGCAACAGATGCAATGAAAGGGTGCTCCCTCATTGACAATGGACCAATTAACCAAGGCAACAAAGGGTCAGTTGAAAAAGTTGGTTAAACTGGCAGCGAGACAGTATGAATGAGTTTGAGCACATTTTTTAAATGAGCAAAGTCTTAACACCATTATTTTATTTTTACTTGTTTATGTTTTGTATGGTAAAGAATAAATAAGATAGTCATAGTCATACTTTTACATTTTTAACATGGATTATTTTGTCACAGTTAGCATTTTACTTTTACTGGTTCTTACTGTAAACAGTCTTTTTACTAAGCATTGGGCCAGCCATTTGCAGGTTTTCTTTAATCAACATAATATATAGATAAATAGAGCTATAGACTTTGTTTAATGGGAAATAAATAAGAACACTATTACCACACTATTACTAGTGTGGTGTGGGTATGCATGCATGAGTGTGTATCGAGGCTTTCTGCTCCTAAAGCCGCCTGCAAACACAGCCATGATTTTAAGTCACCTTGTCATTACAGCTGTAACACAATCCCCTGCTGATAGATGTAATCCTTACTGCCTGTGCACAGTCCTGATTCCTACTGCCAACACAGAGGAGAATGGTTCTTCAAATGTTATCGATAAAACAATAAATTGCTTCAATAATGACTTTTTAATTATCAGACTGATAAAAAACAAAACTGCCCCATGCTTTTTGCCTCTCTGAGCTTAATCTCCCCACTGCATCTCCCCGCTGTGTGCGCTCACTGTAACTCATTTGACTCGCTATCGCTGCCATTGAAACCATTAACTCCGTCTGCAGTATATTTTCTGTAGTACCTCCTCATCTCTCTTTAAGCTTTCTGGCATCCCATGCTGGCAATGGCGGGGCTTTTATCCGATCCTGCTGTTTGTGCTGTGATGAAGGCCATGTGTGTGTGCAGTATGTGTGTTTGATCCCATAGAGGGGGTTCCTGCAGAATCAAGGAAGTCCCTGCTAAGAATCAAAAGAGTGTGATATGAAACAAAGAAAGGTTAGAGGCACAAGTGGAAAGCCTTCTGTGTGCTGTAAGTTAAGACTAGGGATTTAGAGCGGGTAGAATCTCCAGATCGAAGGATTAGATCATACCACTGTATATTTTAATAAAAAAACTGAAAATATATCACTAGAAATGTTTGTTGTGTTGCCACAAAAAAAAGCAATAACTTGCTTAACATACTGTTGATGTAGACGAAATTCAATGTAGGCTTACTTTTTGTTAACTAAATAGGACAAATGGTGCGCAGCTTGAATTATAATAACTTTAATCAGCTTTAATAATTCTTTACATTTTTTAATACAGGCCTGAAATTCAGGTCAAATACTCTGTCTAATGCATAATCCAACATCATTAACCATTGTAACTCAGCTAAATATCTGCTACTGTGACGCAGAAATGCCTTCTTTACCCAGATATTAACAAAGCTTATTAAATGAACACTATGGAACAATCAGCTAGCCCTGGTAGCATCTTGTTGGAATAGTGCCTTTTGGTTATATTTTGATCTAAAGCTTGATATGAAGTTATACTGGAGCTGTGTCAAGTTAAACTCAAACATAACCACTTGACTTAAAGGCATAGTTAAGGCTTTTGGAAGTGGAGTTGCTTGAGGTCTATGTTATTAGTGAGTATAACTGCCAGTAAAGCAACTGGCCAGCTCTGCCCCTTTGAGAAGATAGCTGTGTATTGGTGATGCATAGCAGTAAATGATGCTAATGAAAGCCTCATAATATCCCCACTTTTAGGATAAAACTACACAAAAACAACATTGACTTCTCAGTCAGATGCTACTGTGAGATACTTTACAGGGTTTCAATTTTTCTCAGTGGTTTAGAACTTTTGCATCATGAGGCATTGGGGTCATGTATTCTTCCGCCAGTAACAAGCTGCTTTCCTCTCGGCTGTCTCTAGAAACGAAAAATACTAACTTCACTAAAGCTGAATTTAAAAATGACTCCAGTTTGACGACATGCCAATAATTATGAGCACAAGAGGATATCTTTTTGAACCAGAGTTCACAGATGAAGAACTTTGGCAGATAGATTCATGGGTAGAAAAAGGGATGGTTAAAAACTGTTGTGGACACTGAGAGACTACACAGAAGTTACCTGGAGGTGTAGATGCATTAACTGTATGTCCATGCCCATGACCCCTGAGGCCTGTTGATGTCACGGGTGGAACTTAATATCAACGCGTCTCCTGGGCCCTTCTGGTCCTGCTGGGTTAAGTGGGCACTGCGATTACGATGTTGTGTAGTTGCAGAGGAGGGAATCCTGATGGCCAGATTAAAAAAAAGCCAAAGTTAGTGAAGGCCCATGGCATGCAACAGAGTTCAGTACTGTGACCAACTGTTTTGCCTGTTTTTAGATTTAGGATAAATACGTGAGGGACCCATCTTCTCAATATTCAGGAGCGTAAGATTTTTATCAGTGCGTGCTCCAGAAACTACTAACTGACCCTGTTGTAGTACTCTGACCTGAACAGCTAATTAGAGGAAGCAGTGCATTGCTTGGGATAGGTCTTCAATATGCTGCATAACAAAATACTTCTAAACACAGGGGTTTTGTAGAGGAAAAGTGAAACGCTGTAAAAAATCTTAATCATCTAGTTGAGCCAGTATTGTTTTTTGTGTAGTTTTACTCTAAAAGTGTGGTCATTTTGAGGCTCTCTGAGGCAACATTAACTGCTTTGTATCACCTAGCATCCATACCTTGCTATCTTCCAGCAGAGGGAGAGCTGGCCAGTTGCTTTACTGTATGTTTTGCAATTAAATAAATCTAACATTTTGACTTAACAAGTTAAAGAGAGAAAATAATTTAAATGACATTTTATAGATCAAAACTGGACTAAAAAAATATTTTTTTGTCAATTAAAGCTACGAAATATTTACATATTTACTTAAATGTGACTTCAAAATTAGCATATTTATCTATGTCTAAAATAGCCATGACTATATCTAAAACTATTTCTACAACAGCCCTGTGTCACAATTGTTCATTGTACTCATTAATGGCTTTCATCAGAGCAAACCAGCTTGTGAAACGTTAATAATTCATGTCTGTACGTAAGCCAAATAGCCTAGATCAGTGTCCTACAATAATAATTTTTGGTAAACAGACTTTTACTAGTCTTCTTGAGAGAGAGGGGAACCAAATATTAAGGTTCCAGGGGCCAAAAACTGTGAAAAAGATGTGGTTTCCAAAGAGAAGCAAAAATGAGGAAGGAGGGCTGAGAGCCATGAGTTCACATGAAGTCTGCCTCCATAAGGACCCTCATATCCTCTTTATATGGCTCGTTCTTGCATTTTTAATAGCATTGGCGTCTCTGTACATATGAATATAAATCAAGTGTCTCACTGGGTCTAATGAGGTTGTCAAAATGTTCAATACTTAAATACAGAAAAGCTTTTTTATGGTACATTCTCTGTTATTTTAAAGAATGTTACTGTGGAAAAGTGTCAAGGTTTAAAGAACTACAACTGGTTTATTAGACGGGTGTTGAGGAGAAGAAATAATCCTTAAAAAATCAGATACCAAAATGCCACCATTGTTCAGTGTTTTGTAGATTACTTGCAGTTACCTGTGATTGAAAGAAAGAAGGCTTTTCAATGTTGCAGTGGTTCTGCCCTTTCTCAAAGTTTCTGCTCAAGTTCATTCAAACAGAGCTTTACTGTCTGGAGTTTGCATGTTGTCTCCCTGTATTGTTTGAGTCGTTTTCTTTTTTCTAGCTTCCACCCACAGTCCAAAAACATGCTTACTAGCTAAACTGGTGACTCTAAATTGCTCATTGGAGTAAATGAGAGCATGATGGTTTTTCTGTCTCTACCAAAAGGCAACTTTAGGGTCCACTTGGGGCTGGCTGCAGGAGATTTGGGAGCTAAGTTTAAACACCATGTTAAAATGATCGTTTTCACTGTAGAAATAAGCATGTTCACAGCCTTATCAAACAAAAGTTAGGGCTGGAGTTGTTCATGTCTTTCTTGGAGAGAAAGACATGAACAACTTATAGAGATTCACCCCCAAGCAATGCACTTGGGGGTGAATCTCTATAACTCCTCCATTTTGGTTTCAAGAAGGGTAAGTTATGCAATCGAGGGATGTGAACACATCCAGTCAACCAATCAGAGCGGACTGGGCCCATGTGGGAAGGGGGCCTATAAAGTGGAGTATCATAGACTCACTAAGATTACTCTTGGATCGGGGTACTCTTTATATGAAAACCAATCTCATTTCCTTGATCAAAAGTTAATTCAAGGTAGTGTTGTCAGTATTGCTACTGGAATGGATTAGCTTCAAAAGACAACAAATTCCAAAGGTTTTCTGTCCAAAGTGCTCATCCACTGTTTGCTCTGTCTGACAGCACTCACCCTCACCTATGAAGCCTGTTTTTTTAAATCATAATGCTGTGCAACCCTGAGCAGCTGAATTTCCAGATCACAGGATCATAAGTTCGCATGGGACTAAAGGAAAGAACATAGCAGGTTTTCTTTCCTGCTAAAGGTTGATTTGAAGTGTCTTTGCTTTAATGTTAATATTGTGAGGGGATACATGATAGGTAGCATGTAAATTAGGGGTGGGTAAAAAAATCGATTCATCAATGCATTGCAATATTCCCCCTCCCAATTCAATCCTCTGAATCGATTCACCTCACATGCACTTTACTTTTTCAGTGTTTGTACAGAACTGTCATGTTTTGCACTTTTGTACTCCATTTGCACAAATAAGTTATTATTTTTTTATTATAGATATTTTATTGCTAAAAATGTGAAGTGACATACCATATATGTTGACGTTGGCATGAACATAAATACTTAAAACTTGTCAACAGGTACTCTAATTATTTGTGTATTTCTGCTTCTTACTCAGTTGACATCAAAGCATTTAAAGCAATATTGAATCAAATCGCAACCTAAAGAATCGAAATATAATTGAATCATGAGGTTCTTAACAATGCCCAGCCCTAATGTACATAGTGATTTATTTTTAAACAGGCTGAATATTCTGTGCTTGTTGTATTAAACTTCCTGTTAGGGTAGATATGCATCATTGACTGATGGCATGGACCGGAGGCTGTGGAATAACAAACACAGATAGACCACTAACATCGACTGAGTCCAGTACAGTTTTACTGTCAGTCTGTAGTCTCTATATGTCAGCCCTGTGATTAAAAGGCAATCGCTCTAGGTTGTAACACCTTCTCTCTACCAGTGTCATCTGGGATCAGCTTAAGCCCACCTACAGCCCAAATGAAGTTCAGTGGTAAAGGTAACAGATGGATGAAATACTGCAAAGTTAACAATACTGCATGTGGTATTAAAGTGGTTCCTGATACTTTTTAGCTTTTGGACAACAAATCTAGTCCCATAGTCTAATTGCACTATTATTGTTTTTTAAGATAATGAGGTAGTTTTTCTTCTAAAACTGCCATGTCATTTCCTCACATGGCCATTAGTAGTTTGTGGCCGCTACTTTTTTGTCTTTCTCACAAGCCTCCTATATGACAGAAACAGTGATATTGTTTGACACTTAATGCCACCTTAATGTCAGAATTCATGTTGCTTTTTTTCAGGTGTTCAATAGAGAAAGAGCATACAAGACTCCACTGGCTTAGTACATTTCTACTTTGTAGTAAATTATAATGAAACATGCAGATCTGGTTGAGGAAAAAAATGAAGCAAAGATATTAACAGAAATGAGGAAGAGAGGAAATTATTTCTGTGTATGCATGTTCACTTTAAAAGGGAAGTTTACATCATGTTAAGTGTTCGCTGGAAGTGTCTCTCTGTCTCATTATTGTCCTGTTCTTGGCTGCAGGCTCGCCTGAAGGCTTGTTTTCAGAGCTTGAGGCATTCCAGCTCTATGCTGAGAATTTGGGCACGAGATCCTTCACTCAGAGGGGCTCATTCATACTGAGCACAAAGATCCTGTTTAAGCCACAAGTTTTTACCCACACTGTTTGATTGGCATTATATTCAGAGTCTATTTGCTTCATCCATAATGCATTGAGTCAGATCTGCTTAGCGTTAATAAAGCTCTGTTGCTTACTGAGTCTTCAGTACACTGGGATCAATAGAGAGGGAGAAGGATGAAAAAGAAGAATTCTTTTCTCAGAAATATTTTAATTTGAATAATGTCTTTAAATGTGTTACATTTTCAGACTGACACCAGATGTCTGCAGTCGATTTTCTAAGTTATAGCTTACCTGCAAATTAGTAAATACTAATACCATAACTTACTTTAAAAGTGCAATTTCTTGAAACCAATTTGGTCAGCATGTTTACATGCACAATATTGTAGCACAAAAGCTCAGCCATTTTAAAAAAAACAGGTGTCTTCGTATTCAAGCACCAAAGGAGAAACAAACTGACAGTAGATTGGTTGACTCCACAAAGTGGTGAAACACCTCGTTACACTCAGTTTCTTGTGGGACTTTTTTCTTGCTGATTTTAACTATTGCAGCAACAAGTCTTAAAAAAGTGGAAATAACCATTTTAGCACACAATTAAAGTCTCTGAGAATTTTGAATGGCCTTACTGCTAAATGCTAGAAAAAATTGGATTTCTTTGCACTGGCATCTTCACAACCTCAGTTTCAGAACACCTCTCACCAGTACTTAGTGTTGCCAGATTGTGGTAGTTGACTTATGTTTTCTTTCGTAGTTCCCATAAAGTTGTTTTGTATAGTTCAGTGTGCCTCATGTTCCCCTTTATTCATTTAGATAGATAGATAGATAGTTTGATAATCCTTCACAGGAAATTACATTTGTTACAGCAGCTGTGCATTCAATTCATTTCAATTCATTCACTCATTGTAACAACATAAACAATAAAAGCAACAGATCAAATACAAAAAACATGTAAGAAAGTGCATAATAAGATAAGAAGAGTCAGAAAAAATTAAAAGCTACGACTGGATTAGAAAAGTGCTGGAGTATTGCACATGAAATAGGACAGGGTAATTGATTTAATTATCATTATTATCATTATGTTAACAAAGCAGATTTCAAAAGTCCTGCTTATTTTTTATAGGTTAGGTTAGGTTTATGGCTGAATGCTCAGCAACAAAAGCAGCTGACACTGAAGTTATTTATCCACTCAGGATGCTAAGTTCTAACCTGGCACACCAGATGGATCACTCAATATATTTCACTAGTCCATCTGTTAAAGAGCCCATAGAAAGTGTTTGGGAATGGGCATAACCTTTCAGAAGCATATCCAGCTGCTCACAGTTGTTGAAGATTTGCGCTTGGCAAAATGGATCTGCCTGATTACAGACACTGAATCAGGCCGCAGCTGCTGCGCAAGCTTAGCTGAGCTCTGGAAACAGTGGACTTCAGTGGTTAAGTCAAGTCCCCTGTTTCCACTTCTGCTTACTGATTGTAAACTACTGAGTTTCTCAAGATAACTCTTTTAAAGAAGTCACGTTTCACCTTAAATCAGGGCCATTTTTGATGACAGCTGGGTATGTTCACAATTGTTAATGTTCAAAATACCTTCTAGTTTCCATTTACAGAGTACCATCTCTGTTTAAGGTGCTCTTTCCAAGCCCCTGGCGCTGTGGGCTCTGTCCACTCTGATTGTTTGACACTGTGGTGATCGGTCAGTTTAGCACTGCTTGACTCCATATTGTCAACAACTTAGCATTCATTCTAACATCAATGCTGTGTAATAGACTTGCTACCACGAGCAAATGGGCTAAAGGTGATGATGAAACAATGGTAGAATGTCACACGGATAGGTCCATTCTGGGGGTCCCAGAACAAGACATTTCAGGCAGCCACTAGTGCAGTTGAGAAGGAGAAGTCCTGATGCTGTGGCCTTTTTGTTCTGTTCAAAGAAATGTTGTTTCACTCAAAGGAGACATGTTAAACACACTTAAGGACATATGAAGCATTAAAAAAAACATAGTATGGTCTCTTTAAATCAGAAGCTCAGTTAAATCATGCATGTGCTAGAAAGGTACAGATGTTGAAAAAAGAAGCTAAAGTCTTCATAAAAATCAGTCTGTTTGTTCAGTTGTGAAGAAACAATCACAGCACTGGGACAAGAAATGAAGAGGAAGTACTTGTCTATAAACATAGACCATTTAATGTAGACTTTATCTCTCTAAATGCTTAGATTGATTACCTTTAAGATTAAGTTCTTTAGTATGATATTTTGATTTTATCATCATTTAAGACTTTCTTGGGACTTTAAATTGAACATCTGCCAGCACTTAGAGAAGGCAGGGAAAATGTTACTGCTACCTGGAAATGAAATAAAGTAGCTTCTACACAGCTAAGAAATACTTATGAACTCATCTTTTTTATTCCCTTTAACCCTTGCTGAGAAAAGTAGGAAATGCTCCCTTAAAGAACTGCTGAGTTTTTTCTTTTTTGGATTAACATACAATTGTTAAAAAAACATGCTATTGCAGATAATTACACTGCTCATTTCATCAATTAAACTTCTGCTTTTTTACTTTGTTTGAAGTAAGTTTTAATAAAGAAACCGCCAACTACCTTTAGCATCAATGTTCTGCGAAGTCCCTACATAACTTGATCAGCCTGATGTGCTTTGTTACGTTTGATAAAGACACAAAAATGTGAGAGACCCCGCATATGAGAAATAATAATGACAAATTTTACTTCTTTTATGTAGTATGATATGTAACAAGATGACAAACACCACACACAGATTAATTCACCAACAACCCAAGTCCCCACTCTCAAAGCTCGTAGTCTTTTCCATTAAACATAATTAAAGTAACAATTTATATGTGGCTAACTGTTAGCTCCTGGTCCATCTACTGCTCTAGAAATTTTGGTCGAACTTTTCTTGTCATTTTGATTTTGACTTATTTTACTGGAAATATGGCATAAACCTGGGATGGACAACTTTCTTGATCAGTGGGGCCACGTTGTAATTATCCTCAATGCCAGACCGCCAAAATCAAAGGGACAAATTCACAAAGCTTTCAGAAGAAGTTAACTTATAAAAATTTTCGCAGACCAAACTTCAAATGCAGCCAGCAATACCTATCCAATTAGTTAAGCATAGAACTCATAGCTGTTTTTTATGCCAGTTACAAAGCAGGTACAAGTTATTAAAGAATATTTTACTGACAATTTGACTTCTGCTTTTCCAAAGCATGAAATAGAGGTTAACAGAAACAATTATGTCCAATCATAGCTCTATTATTTTGGACATATTGCTATTTTCAATGTTATCATGGCAGATTTAGACAGATCCTCAGCATGAATGTGCATTATTTGATATTTAAATTGACTAGCAGGACGCATCAAGGGTGTTGGAGGGTTGTATGTGAAGCCTGAGCTGCCAGTTGTCGACCCTCAGCATAACCACCAAACATGTTTTTGCCAGAAATCAAAAAGTTTGTCCTCCTTTTCTGGCATCCATCTTGCTTGATGCCTGACCTTTGCAATCATCACCATTTCTGGTTTTGTTTTGCTTTCAGTCAGTTTTTCTTCCTGATTAGCGAATGTTGCGTTCCACATATATGGAGGACCTGCACACCTGTCCTTGGGGTGCTTGGTGTTCTCCTCACACAACAGGATACCTGATCATAAATATGTAAGGTGTTTTATATTTATTATTTGAAATTGGCCATGATCTCCTTGGGAGCAGATCGAAGATGACAAAATCACCTTTAACAAATCTTACGCCACAGGTATCCCTGTATCTAAAAGACCATTAGAAAAACCGGGCTTTGCTGACTATGGTCAAAAGAGAGGAACCAGGCACAAAACTGGCTCAATAATCTTTAAGGCTGGACCTAGCTCATGCTGTGATTGGAAAGTAACTGTTTGGAAGAGGGGTTTAGCAATAATTTAAAGTAAAGTTTGTAATGCATTTGTTCATGTTTCAATACCATGGCACCAAAAATAGAAACCCACAGTATTAGGTGATTTCTTGACTCTAATCATATGCGATTTCATGTAAACTCCTGCACATTAGGGATTGGTATTAAAGTATGGTATCAGTGTTAGTTTTCCCACCAACACATCAGAAACCTTTAGCATAAATTTAGCAGCTTTATTTTGGTACCAATTACTGACTGTCAAAACCAAAAATATCTGAACCATATCTGCCATTGCTGCCTGGTTAGCTGTCCAGTGTTGCCCTGCAGATAAAGAATCTGGAATTAATGGAACAAAAGTATTATTATCCCTGCATTTTGTCTTTGCAACAGCTTAAGGATAAAATTTGTGGACATATATTTTATTTTCACCCTACCAACTAAAATAAAATCTGTCCATCTATTAACTATACCCCTGTATCCCTGGAGCCCATCCCTGCAGGCTTTGGGTGAGAGGCATGGTACAATTAGGTGCAATCACAGAGCCAAAACAAATTTACTGACAACCATTTAAGCACACACTCACACCTGGGGCCAATTTAGAGTCACCATTGTGCATAAATGTTTTTGGTTTGTGGGCAGTAAACTAGACTACCCAGAGCATGCACAGGGAGGACATGCAAACTCCATACTGAAATGCCCTGGCTGGGATTTAATGCAGCAACCATCTTGCTGTGAGTCAACAGCACAACCTGCTGCACGGTGCTGCTCATCAAAAGCAAAAGTGCTAGACAAAGTTGTCTAGCACTGGAGCCCATCCCTGAGTGCCGCTCATCAAAAGCAAAAGTGCTAGACAAAGTTGTAATGTGTGGCTTCTTGTTTTAAATTGTTGAATCTTGCAGTCAAATTATTTCCTACTGTCTAAAATTTCATATTAATATTGTTTTGCAACATGTTGATGGATGGTTTGCCTCCAAAATTTGATCAACACTTTCCTCATGATATAGGTGTAGTTTTGCAAGTATTGGCATTTTTAATACTTTATATCCTTTACATATACAAGTATATAAATCTTAAATCCAGGCTTTCAGTATGCAGCTGTTTTAGCCGATGACTTTCTATATATTAATGTTTATTGTGTGCAGTATGAGTTTGTGTCTGTTGTTGAAACTGTGTGTTGCTGCTGTTCTTGATCAAGTGTCCCTTAAAAAAACTATCTCTGATCTCAATAGTACTAACCTGGCTGAAGAAAAGTTAAATAAATAAATAAATATTAATTTTGATAATGTTAATTAAAAATAAAGTCTGAAAAGCTACAAATATTTTATAGAATCATTGTTTTAATAGCTGTATTTTCCTGTATATCAGAGAAATATTCTTGCAATAACTACCTCTAAAAATGAGATTTATCTGTTTTCTTAATCTTCATCTGACTTTTTCTCTGCAGAATATTCATCCACCATGACCTTTTACAAATGTCATGCCCTGTTCCTCCCCCTGTGTAGAAACCCTTTTGTTGTGGTTCTATGCATCTCACTGGTTGCACTAAATTAAAGCCGAGCATTTCTATTTTATCTTGAGACATCATACGTGGTGACCAGCAGCATCAGATGAGTTATAATAACAAACACAAAGATTCTCATGGGCTTATTTTTAGAGACTGGGCTGGTATGTATAGAGTTGGGGACATCTTCTACTTTGTTGCACTAATGGAACCAGAGTTGGTTATTTTAGTCACAATTGTGCCTAAAAAGGGATGTCTTCTGACATTGTAATGGAAACAGATTGTGAGAATAAGTACCCTCTGGTGAAATACGGCTCTACAGGGTTTAATCTGCTCATTTAACCAATTATTGACCATAGTGGAATGTTAGTTTCCTTCAGTCAAGGTTTAAGGCTATTACAGTGCTCATTTTACTTATGTGACAGTTTTAAGTTGTTGTTTGTTTGTTTATATCCTTAGGAAAACATCTTAAGTAGTGGGTTAGGATTTTCTGATCATCTTAAATTCTCATACAAACACTTAAAATGCAGTACAAATTCAAAAACACTGATCGTAAAATCTGATCGATAAAATGCACTTTCATACCTATTATTTTGTTTAAAAAGGGGTTTCAACCTATATAGCAATGCTATTATTATACCACTTTAGCTATTCTTAAACATGATGCAACGAAATAAATGGTGGTATAAACATAGTAGAACATTTTAGTACATCTTAGTAAGCTCAAAATGTTTCAATAAATTTGTTCAAGTTATAAATAGTGGCATATTATACAAACTGGCAAATAAATGATCAAAATCTTTTATCAGATTGTTTAAAATAACTGAAAACCATTTTCGTTAATAGAATGAAAAATTATATTTTGATTGAATCTAAAAGAATTTATCAAAAAGTTACAGCTCTAATGGAAAAAGGTGGCATAATCGTAATATGGTTTCAAAACTAGGTACAGTTTGTTAAATTACGTCATTAGCTGTAAATATGTCGAATAAAGGGAACTAAGTCCATGCATCTACCTTGTCCTGTTTAATGCTGTTTTATCTCATAGTGTTTTCTTTTCTTTGGGTAGTCACATGAACTTCCAGTGTCTGGAAGGTTGGTTTCACAACTACATTCATTGTAAATTTATTTTTATCAGTCATTTGATGATGCATTGCTGGGTTATATTCTCAATTTGCCATTGCTCTGTACATGGCATCTTTTCTTTAAATAAATAAAAGCACTTGGATTCATATAAACTCCCTTTTGTATTGATTTATTTAAAGTCTAAATGTTTAAAGTTTAAATGTCCATATATACAAACACTCATAAAGAAATTGGCATCAGTTCTTCTAGCATCAGTCTGCAATTATTGATGACTGTTATGATCGTTATTTGATTGATGTAAAAATGTGCATGTCCACGTCACATTGCATTGAAGAACCCATTTATTCAACACTCTATTTTCTACCTTAAATAGATAAATAACTCTGGGACTTTTTCTTGATATGCTAAATTTAGTTGCAGGTCACTACTGGTTATTTAAATTTGTGCAGCAACTGTGACTGAGTTTTCTCAGGTTGCTTTTTATAACCAGTCTGCTTTAATTTTTCCCCTTCTGTTTGTTTTTAGCCATGAAAAAAGTCATGCTCTTTGAGGATTAATATAGGTCACATTCACATATCAGCACTAAATCTGGGAGACATTTCAAATCCATTTCATCTGGTCTTATCATAAAAGAGTGTGCAGTGAATGGGCCCTGCTGTCCTCTCACAAACACTGCGGTCTGCTGGGGCTCAGTCAGACGTGCTGATTGGGCGTATACTGTATTGATTGACACATTTGGGAGCCCCTGCCCAGCAGCTGTGATCTGTTTTCTGTGGTAGACAGGCGGGTCATAGGGGGATGGAGAAGGAGGAGGAGGGGGGAGGGGATGGAGGGAGAAAGAAGGTGATAAAGAAACAGACGACATGCTGGCAGAGAAAAGGAGAGGTCAGCAAATGAGTGACTGTTGCCTGTCGATCCAATCGTATTTTCCAACCATCGATCTCTGACAGTGCCCTGTAATCGCAGCGTCAACTCTCTGCTGTTTGGATCTATTATATAACATCAATTTCTCTGTGTCTGCTTTTTCTTTTTGATTAACCTAATAACAGTCTCCCACCTGCTACACTAGAAAAAATCAGATCTAAGTAAGTGCATTGAGAGAATGCCTACAACCAGCCAGACATTTGGTTACAGTAAGAAAAGTCTGCACTGGATTTACAAGTTGGTCAAACAAATGCTTAATATATTAATCAATACAGGTCTGAAATCCTGGTCAGACACTCTGTATCAACTGTAACAGAGACACCCACCACTACAAGTCACTGTAGCTCGAGTAAGTGCCCAAGTAAGTGTCTGATTCTCCCAACTCCTCCAAATAGACCTACCACTGTGACATCATACATCTGGTCCACCAGGTATCTCCACACATGGATTTCCAAATCCTGATGGACAACTGACATAGATACTCCAACCATTAGTAAATGAATGTGAGAGCGAATGGGTGTCAATGCATTGATGTGACCTTTGATGTAAAGCTGCTTTGTGTGGCCAATAGACAAGAAAAGTGCTAAAAGCTCAAGTCCATTTACCAATTACAGCTGTACTCATGTCAGCACACCTTCCAGAGGAGATGGGAGGAGTAAGGAATGGCTCACTTTTCGATTGAAAACACACCAAAACCAAGCATTGGTGGAGCTCAAAACCTCCCCTTGTTCTTGATCCATATTGTACACTGACCAACGCATGAGACAGGAATTTCATTTAGACCACAAAGGACTGTGATAAAAGGTGGAAAGGGGGAAGAATTTGCCCCCTTTAAACAATATTCACCTGACAATCCCAAAAAAACATCTTATTTTAATTTATAAAACACAAAACTTACCCCTGATTTGCTTTTTAATAGAAAACAATGTGCAAGCAAAATTGACTTATGAGTCTTTAAACAAGACTGTTATCTCCAAATAAATTATAACATCCCATTGCAAGACCCTTTGGTAAAATTTTCTTTAGCCTCTTTTGTTTTAATTAAAAGCAGTTCAGGCTTTAATCGCTTTAATTTTCAGGCTTAGAATAGTTAATTTTATGTTTTTTCTGTCAAATAAATTAGACAAATACGCTCACTCAGGTTATAGTTTATGTATTTATGTATCAGTTATGTGATTAAATGTGTCTGCCATCTGATATCCAGAGCATGCCTTAGTATTTCTTCTTTGCTCAAAGATTGCATCACTGCTGTGTCGACCAAGAATCTTCCTTTTGTCGGTCTTTCTCCTCTTTTATGTTGACTTTGAAGTACAGACAGGAACAGTTTAGTGGGGGGTTAGGGGGTTCAGTCGCCCGCTTGTTCTGCCCTCATTAGGCATGGGCCAGAGAGCATGTTCAGATCATGCTAAAAGCTTGTCTTCACATGCTGGGGCTGTGCAGGGAGCATGCTGTGAATCAGAAAGTAGATGGGCGGTACCTGCACATGTTGGATGAATTCAGTGAAGCATATGTTAAAGTTAGAGGTGCATGTGCTGAGAGTAAAAAGCTGTCAAACACATAGATAATCTTAGAAACGTTATGCTTTCTGCGAACAGGAAGATGCATTTGCTAAGACAAAGAACTTCCTTTCTTTTTCTTTGAAAGCACACACACACATTTGAAGAAACCATGTGTTAATTTTCTATAGGGGTGCCAAATTATCGTATTGATTGCGATTAATTAATTACAGTCATAATTAGTGCGCTATGTTTTTTAATCATGTCAATCTCATTTTTAATCTGATTTCACTGTTTCGGTATTTTCAGAGGGCAGAACCTTAAAATACCAGAGCAGCTGGTGATTGGAGGATCGGTCCAATCGTCACACTCTTCACAGACCAATCCATTTCAAGCCACAGTATGACGTGGCAGCTAGACCCTGTTGTTAGCCGTTAGCTCAAACTACGAGTACTTCAGTCCTTAGACCAGCGTCTTATCTTACATTAAATTATACCACACAGATGTATCATCTGCCACTTATATGTGACATGAAGCTCGGCATCATTCGCAAAACATTTCTGCATCTCTCTCAGTTTCCCAGCAGTGATCTCCGGTCAGGAGAAGAGGAAAATCATGATTTCCCGTAAGAAAGCTTGAAGTGACGTTCTTTGCTCCTCTTTTAAAGAAGAAATTGAGTCCGTCTCTGATAAAACTGCAGATCTTGCTGCATCCACTGACATCGCTTTTACATGCCGCTGTTGTTTTTAAACATGCAGTCACTTCCTGTTGTCGTCACATCCGCAGCTCCCGCCTCTGTCCCCTGATTGGGCCGTTAAAGTTTTTATGCATTGGGCTTCTTGTGCTTAAGTCTTTTGGGGGTGGAGAACAATCTTTTGATCTGCCACAATAATCTAATGAATTTCAATGAAAATACCTCAAGTTGAGGGCTTTTTTCAGCAAATTTTTAAGTGAGATTATAAAAAGAGATTAATTACATTAATTAATTATAGGTCATAATTAATTAATCTCTCAATTTTTTTAATCTCCTGACAGCAATCATTTTCTACCTTAAAAAGAAGTTGTTTCAAAACCTCTCCTATTGCAGGAGGATTCTTAATGAAGAGAGTGGCACCTATCTCAGGCCCTCAGAGTGTTCATTGTTGCCTGCATATAGCACTATGTAAGTTAGGCAGTGAGCTGCTGTCATCTTGCAAGAGATGCATACTTATTCACAGTATAGGAGTTATGCTCATCTCCACTCTGTTCCATTATGGCTGAAGCAAAAGAAACAAAAGACAAGATGAATAAAGATGGTGAAGGATGTGGTTATGAAATGAAAAGGAGAGACTAACTGAGCAAGACACCAGACTTTAAACAACAACACTGAGAGCAGTGGATATTTTCACTCCAATTCTGTCTTGTTTTGCCGATAGTGTGTTCCAGGAAGTAGCTCACGTTTTATATTTGTACCCCGTTAGTAGTAGTAACTACATTGTCGGATTGGCCCATAATGAATGCGTTTGTCCAATCACCTGTGAGATATGTTCTTGAATGGTTCTGCCAATTCACAAAAACCTTCTTTGGGCTGTTTCCTGTATGGACTGGTGAAATACATTGAATGGTCCATCTGGTTTTAAAGTCTCAGGAATGCTTCAAGGGATTTCATGAAAATCTCCCTCAAGGTTGAAGTGATTAATATTCAAGACCATAGGTCAAAGGCCAAGGTCATGGAATGTCATGGCCACCCTTTGCTTGCAGAATGCAGAACATTGAAAAACTGTCAAAACTCTTATTTTGGTGGTCATAGATCAATGTCATGGGGCCACTTTGCTCTTTGCCTGTCAATGCAATTATTTAAAAAAATGAGTGATAACAGCCAAACTTTGCTTATCTGTTTCCTTTAACTAAAATATGAATCAACCTTACAAAAAAGTCAGAGGTCAAAGGTCATTAGTTGTCATATTCACCTCATGCCTTAGCCAATAATTCACAAATTTGCACAAGTTTTGCACAAACCTTTTGATTTTAGGACCTGATGAGACTTTTGCAGAAAAAAAAGGTTTTTGAGCCTCATGATTATCTCCCTCTTCTTAACTTTGTATCTCAGTCAATTAACACACTAGCCCCCCTTGACTTGTACAGGGTATGAGGTTGAAGGCAAAGGGCCTCATGTCCTGCCTGTAAAAGTTCTACTAATTACAAGAAACAATTTGGCCCCTCTTGAACCATCACTGTATTTTTTCTGTCTGGCACTCTCACTTGTAGAAACATAATGCAACCAGATCGTAGTTCTATTTTCCAAGATCCTCAACTTGCCTTTACTCATTTTTCCAATAGTTTCATTCTTTGAATGATTGTATTGAATTTTACATCAATATTCAGTTTTACGTGTGTGTCCAGCCTGCCTGAACCTTCTGCACTTTAATCTGTTTTATCACTTAAATGTTACGATGGATGTCATCATGGTTGCAAAGCAAAACTGTGTGTGGGGAACAAGAAATTAAATCTGAGTCCAACTGTGTGTGGAAAAAAGTCCTTACAGCTCTGAATCATTAGTTAGAGGTTAACTACATCTTTTGTCCATGTTTGCCTCGGGAGCTCGGGGTCTCATCTGGCCACCTTCACCACAAAAAGACTTTACAAGGTCTTTTAATTTCCACTCCTTTCTGTTTGTGGCAGAAAACCATAATTCTCTGGTAATGGTCCATCATGAAGGGACAGAGGAAAGAAAGACAGTCACGTCTGGTCTGATTCAGCAGCCAGTCTCTCACACACTGACACACACATTATCACCACGTGAGGCCGGATGATTAAAGGGGAGTGACTTGGCATTTTAATATGTCCTCCCCTTTTACATTATTTATGAGCCATGTTTCAGCGGTAGTTATCTTCAAATAGGCTGGCCATGCAAATGAGGTTAAGGCTACTTTGCATTCTTTTATATTTTAATAGTATCTTCCTCTCATCATTATATGGTCATATGTTGATTCCCCTGTGATGTTGGTTTTTTGATTTCTAAATCTCTTTGTGTGACATTTACCGGTAGTTCTGCTTCAGTCTGTCTCAGCTGAGATTTAGTTTTGCTGTTTGGGGGAGGTGTGAAGTCTGATTCTTGTAGCATTGGAGAGAATAAAATAAGACAGGGGGGAGGAGGGGACATTTTACATGCTTTATTCCTGTAGAAAATGTTGAATAGTGGGTTGTACGGTTATTTGGCAGGGCTTCTTCTAGTGAAACGCAGGAATTGTACATTTAGTCGACTTTCTCTCGTTAGGTGGCACCAGAATTTCAAACTGGTTAAACCTATTAAAGTCTTTACCACCTGAATGTTAACAAGGACAGTGAACAGATAGCATCTTGCCTTGTCTTCTTAAATTTTAGCTCATTTTTATGTTTTATGTGTTTTTAATGTCTTTTGTTGTTGTCTTTTATTGTTAGCTTTTGTCTCTGCCTTATTCTATTTGTTCAAGTAGGCTCAGTAAAATTTGTATTTGACAAAACTATGAACATGATGTATTTAAATGTATTTTACAGATTTGGAGATTTTGATTTTGGCGTAACTTCAATGTGTGATGGGAAATTTGATCCCTCTGCAGTTTGAAATAATCGCATCAGTTACATTATGTAACTGAGTAGTATTATAACAGTTTTCCCTTCATTTATTAATTTATTAGTCTGTTTGCACTGTTTTTCCAGTTTGATTTTTTTTCAGTCAGTCAATAGTTTTTGTTCATTTACATAAAGACATCAAGGGCGCATGCGCACCCTGCAACCAGCAGAGGGGTTTCGGCGTCCTATGCAGTTATATGATTGTGTTTTTTTATGTTTGATACTGTTTGATACTTTTTGAATCAGGCCACAAGGTGAACTTGTTCACATTGCACTTTAGTATGACCCAGGGAGATGTCTAAGTTCTTTTCCATGATTTTAACTAAAATTTTAACTTATTTTATTTAAACATTTTATATGTTTACCATATTTTTAATGGTTTTTACTGTTTCTTATTGTGTGATTAGTTCGATGTTACATGTATGTTGGGTGGTTGTTTTCTGTATTTCATATTTGGATTGCCGAGTTCCCCGATCCGTAAAACAAATTTACTGTCTGGTACTAATAAAGAAACCTTGAACCGTGAACCTTGAACCTTAAAGATACAAAAATGAGTCATGGCATTGTGTAATTTAGATACCTTGTCTTTTTGTACTGCTTTGTTTAGCAAACACTCAACCAGTTGATAAAACAAATCACAAAACATGATTGATACTGGCTAATCTCACAAACAGGTGATTGGTATCAGCCAAAAAAAGCCTGATCAGGGCATCCCCAGTTAAGGAGATGGAAATAGTAATATCTAGAAGTGTTCAGAGATTGTATTTCAACATTCTTAGCAGTTTTTATTGAAAATGTGAAAGATGTGCAACATTAAAAAATATTTTTAAAATTCCCTGATCCACATCTGGATTCTGATCACCCCCAAAATCGATTCATTTCTTCTTTTTGGCATAACCAACATTCCCTGTAAATTTCATTAATATTTATTGAGAGCTTTTTTATATTATTTTGCTCACAGATGGACAAACAGGCAGACTAACACCTGCAAGAGTAGAACTTCCTTGGCAGAGGTAATGGGAAATTAGTTGTCTGGGAACATCCCTACTTAAGTATGACCTGTCACTGCTGGTTAACCACCATGTCTTTCACTTCTCTATGCACTTTCCCCTCCTTCCCATCTTTCCCCTCCACTGATTTACACTAACAGTCCACACCTACTCCTCTTCTTATTATTATTCTTCTTTGGTTTCTCTGCTCTTGTCACTCTCTCCTCCCACCTCAGGGTGACTTTGTCCTTGATTGCAGACCAACCCTCCAACATTATTATTATGGAAATGGTTAAAAGTGACCCTGAATCATTATGTTGAAGGACGACTGCACCCTGCTCCTCCTCTCCCTCCCTCCCTCTCTGCACCTGGTGACTCTGGTTTCCAGGGAACCGGTTTGTGCAGTGACAAAGCAGAGACTCGGATACATAAATACACACATGCTGTTACCAGCTGACAAGGAAGCTAGTGTCTGTGGGGGAAAAAGATTTATTTTGTTCATAGATGAAGATTGAAGTGATTTGAGGAGAGATCTGAAGATGTATTACTATCGCGAGATGGACAGGAGGCTGAAAACAAAGCCGTGCTGGAGGAAGGAGCTTGCAGGTACTGTGATGATGTTTTCTCTCATTTCACTTCAGGGCAGCTTTACGATTAAAAAAATACACTTTGGTTGTGGTTTTAGAGTTCATGTGTGGTTAGTTATTGTCAACAGCTGGAAAAAGAGTAGGAAGTGCTGTTTTCACCACAAAAACCGACCCGAACACATTGCTGTCACAGGTGCTGCCAGGTGAGTGGATGTCACGGTGTTTGAACAGTCAACTCTAAAACATCCAAAACATGCGACTGAGGTTTTGACAGGAATCCATGTGCGTAATTGATCATGACGTGATGGCATGAAGATTGACTTGAATCATAGTAAAATAGTATCTGTTGTTCACAGCAACCAGAAAATAAAAAGATGAATTAAATAATTAATACAAGCAACTCAAATTAAACATCATATTATGTGTGTTTGTTTAATATCTGCCACAGGAACATCTGATACGACCCATATGTTCCCAAAAAATCAAGATAAATATCTGCCATCTGGATGGAAACAAACAAAATAAGGCCTACATTCCTCATGATAAGCGAAACTCATCTGCTTGTGTTTGATGAATGTTTATGAATGTTCTCATCGAGTATCTTAAATAAATTAAACAAGCTACTAGATATAGACAGATTTGACTTTCGCAAGCAATTCTGCCTTGTTTTTGTGTTTCACATCCTTAAACAAGATCTTAACTTCTCATAATCATGGCTTGTGACCATAATAAAACGTCTTTGACATGTACTAATAGGCCCTATGCCTGCAAGTATATGAGTTTCTGCAGCGTGTGACATATAGGGGAACCATTTATGCACATGAGGACGAGAGGGAAGTTGTTTGCACATTGTGTGCTGCCAAAAACAGAGAGATTATTACTCTTGATGAAATATCTGGTCATTTTACAAAGATTTTTTTCTTTGTTGAAAAATGTAAGTTTTGCTAATTAAGTCTTAAAGATGTTTCTAGTCTGTTTGGGGTTATCATATTGCAAAATTAAATAAATAAGTAAACAGTTGTAGTAAAATTCAGACAAAAACAACTGTTATGATAAAACAGCTAGAAATCCGGTACACCAAAATATGGGTGATTTTTGTTGTAAATTATGCCATTTTTAAAAGCAAATTAATCCTCACACTGACCACATTGCACATCTGCACTTGTGACTTTTTGGTGCAGGAGTTTGTCTCCAGTGTTTGATGGATTCCCTCTGTTAAAACGTGCCGTCCATGAAAAACAAAAACAAACAAAAAAAGATACTGCACATTTTATAAGGCTTGCTGTGATGTCCGTTTCTTTAGAAGTTCATTATGTTTTATTCTTCTTTACTTTGCTTCATTTCTTGATTAGTTTCTTGTTCTTGCAGTTGATTTATTTGTTTCTCTCTATTCAATTAAAAGAACAGGACTGATGTTTTCCTTATTTATTTTTTTATTCCATCAAATATCCACCATCCATATACTGTATAGATATATTGACAAAGTCACACTTTTGCTTATACTGATAATGTTATTGTTAAAATGTATGTTTACATTGTTTAACTGCATGTTTTATATTTTAACAAACTTCACTCAAACAGATTCAAGCCATATTAAGTAGGTTGTAGGTTCACATATCCTTAGGACTTTTAATCATATTGAGTCCTTTTGTATGAATGCCAAGGGTTGTCTGTACTGACATGCAGCACAAAGACCATAATGAGAGTAATTAAGAAAACAAAAGTCTCACACAGAGAAAATACAACAAGCATTAGGTGCAACAATCCATACAGGTGTTTTTTTTTTATTTGTGGCTGTTTGTTATTGTACAGTTGTCACTAAATCAGATTTTTAAACCTAACTATGAAAGCTAAAACCATATTAATATGATATAAATTATCTACATCATCATCAGTTTAACATAAACATCAGCAAATGAATAAAGGATGTCAGTTTCAGATGTTTTGTCATATTAATTTAATGCTGACAGCTGGCACAGAAACAACCTGATTTTATGATCAAATTCGAGGGAAAATAATGATGGGAAAGTTACACTAAGAGGTAATCGCATAGACATTTGGAAATGTCTCAGCTGTTATTTTAAATATTTGTATTAGTACTAGAGCAAAAATAGAAATCCCAGACAACCAATGTTGTGCCATTTCCAAAGTTATCAGAAGCACTGAGAGTGAAAACCTCCGCCAAGGTAGCTCACGTATTGCTGTTACATCTATGAGCAATAGTTCCATTTTAAAGTTACCATCATAATATGATTCCTTCACCTCTAGCACTTGGAATTATGTTGATATTATTAGTTTAACTATTACCAACAGCTTCTGAAAATTTCAGCAAAATCTGTTCTGTAGTTTTTGCGTAATCTTGCTAACAATCAAACAAACACAGGCAAAAACACAACCTCCTTTGAGAAGATAACAACTTCCATTAGTGAACGACTGTCTTTGCTCAATAACTGTCTAATAATGATATCAACATTATTCTGAGTGCTAGGTGAGGGTTTTCAGGGTCAAGGAGTCATATTGTGATGGTAACTTTGTCATAGAACTATTGCTTATAGATGTAACAGCAATATGTGAGCTAGGTTTGTGCCCTCAGAGTGCTATTTTCTCATTAGGTTGTCACGCTTGTCCATAGCTTTGAATACCACATGTTTTACTGTACAATCTTAAAGACCCATTAGCTTCAAACACAGTACCAACAACAGATAAAGATCTGAGCTTTTTTAATCAAAAGCTGCAGCAAGACCACAAGACAGGAGTAGAAAGGATTGTGTGAACTGCGCACAAAACATTGGCATCAGGCACTGAATGCCCATTTTAGTACTGCATGTGCTGAGCCAGGGTTTGATTGCAGCTCAAGGGGTCTTTTCCACTTCTCCTCTCTTCACTAAAGATAGAAAAGAGCCAAAACAGTCTGTAAAAATGATGTGCTGATGTGATGCACTAAATATGACCCAATATGTGGTGCCCAAAGCCTATAATCGATCATGATATTATCAAAATGGGTATCACTATTGTTTGATTTTTATAGAGCCATGCTGAAGTTTTAAAACCATGCATTGTTTGGTCTTGTGCATTTTGATTATTACATGTCATGTACGGTGTCGGCTTATTTTTTGTTTCTGTACCATTGAATTTATTCTCTGTAAAGGAAAATATTTTCACTGTACCATCATCTTTTATATATTTTTAAGGCATCTGGCAGTATTGAACACCATGGGTCTATAAACTAAAGCACAGCACATGACCTCACTTCACATTTTCTGATATAAATCAAGAAGACAAGATTTTCTGTCGTGCCGACTGAGGACCAGACTGAGGTCATAACTCAATGTCAACACTTCTGTCTGGCCTTCTTGTTGCTGTTGAGGAGGTGAATGTAAACAGAGTCAGAGCTGCTATCAGCTGAGAGACTGAGGGCTGTGATATGAGGTTTGTTTACACCACATGTTATGATAAATGCATGTCACAGCTCATTTACTGTCCTTAAACTGTCGTGGAAAAACCATCTCTGTCCTCTTAATCAGCCCCTATGATTACAGCTGTTCATAAATAAGACACAAACAATTATTTAGCTGCCACCATGCTCTACTGCAGCACAGAGGCAGTCTAAGTCGAAACAAATACATTTATCCAAGGTCTGATTGTTTTGCTTTCAGCATAATGGCTCTTTTACTACCACCATTGCTGCTTTTGATGCAGTTTGCCATCTGTGCTGATGAGAACTTTTATTATTATGCAAATAAGCAGAAACTAAACCCAAACAACCGCACTAAGCTGATCATGTCTTTACCTGTAATTAAGAGCATATTATGCTTATTTTAAGTCAAATCTGCCTTTTAGTGACTTTAACATGTCTCCTCCATATGATAGAGCACACCAATGCAGAACAGAACAAGTGCAGTATCTGGACTACAGAGCCAGTAGCTGCCTGAAAGGGCTTTTTCCCCTGGCCCCTCCGAGTAGACCCACCAGCGTTACATCCTACCTTTGTTTTGTCAGCAGTTCAAGCCCCAGCACAGGTCGTAGAGCAGAAACAAAGGATATGCTTCTGAAAGGTTCAGCCATCCTAAACACTTTGTATGGGCACTCTCCCAGATGGACTAGTGAAATATACTGAACTATTGATCTGGTGTGCCAGGTTAAAAAAGTTGAAGGAATATCTGTTAAAAAAACGTTCTCAATGTCCACAGTTTATGAGTATTCAAGTAACTGTACTTTTAGTTGAGTACAGTGTTTTGTGCTCTTTCCACTCCTACGTAGTATTGGGGTTGTCACAGAAAAATATTTCTAAACTTCAATATCATCCTAATAAGAATCAAACAACACCAAAAACTGTTTTGTTACCACCAAAGCAAAATCAGTAACCTTACAGTGTGAGTAGATCTGCCTGATTCGTTTTGTATAAACAGACATCTATCTTGCAACGCTCCAAGCCAGAATGACTGAGCTGCGTAAGCACTGTCCAATCAAGGCAGCAAGGGGTGAGAGCTACAATAGTGGTGACAGCAAAAAGCAACTACCCACACAGGGATTAGCATAACGTGCTAATGGCTTTAGTAGCGGTTCTAGACCACATTTGTTCATTAATGAAAAACAACTACAAACACTCATTGCTCAATGAAAAGGATTTTACTTCCACTTCTGACATGTTTTGGTGAGTTTGTTGTTGGAACTGTCTCACATTTTGTACTTTACACAGTGGCAGTAGTGCCTGCACACTACTTATCTGATTGGCCTGTCATGAATATGATTGACATAAAAAAATATTGTCCAATCACCTTCTGGATGTGTGTTTTGAAAGGTTCTGCCTTCCCCAAACACTTTCTGTGGGCTTTTTGCCCAGATGGATGAATGAAACATTCGCTGTTTCGTATATGTTGCCAGGTTACAAAATCAGGCTAAGAGCAGATGTTGATTTATTGCTTTGAATCACAAAAATTGCACTGTTATGTTGACCATTTAAAAGAGAAGTAGATAGCACACCCTCTGTCTCTTAGTTTAAAAAAAAAAAAAAAAAAAAAAAACAGCATTAATGAAGATATTTTTTTATGCTTCAAACTTTTAATACTGTTGATCTTTAAAATGAGATATTATTTTGTTTGAACCATATTGTGTCAATTGTTGTTAACGTATTAATAAGTCAGAGTTTATGAGCATTAGGAGATTTACAAACATTTATGAACTTTAGTTCTTCAAACTGAGACCTCAGTGAACAGTTTCTGCAACAAAACTCTGCCTGAACAACAACCGCTGTTCTCTCTGTGTTTATTTATGAGTCAGTTTCTCTTTCGTGTTTTTGTCTCAGTCTTCATGTTTTTTTTCGGTTGAGACCTTCAGCTTTCAGAAAATAAAAACAAGAAGTTGACAGTCAGGAAGAGGAAGTGAAGGGTCAGGCAGATATACTTTCCTCCGCATACATCATAAGCTAACACCCCCTCAGTCATCTCTGAGATGTTCTCACTCATGTTCTGGCTCTGTGTGTGACATTTTGGTATTGTTTTTTGTGTGTCTGTTTGCAGTGCTGACATGGAAACACACCTCTACTTCAGAAAACAAAAGGTGTCCGATGACTGTGTTCACATGGCTCAGTCTATCATGGAGGGGGTGGGGGGGAACGTTGTCACAGTCAAGTGGGGAGGGAGTGTCTTTGGGGAGAGGTGTGTGATATTTAGGTGATGCTTCAGTTAAGCTGCTTGTGTTTCATACTCCAAAAAGGGAACTTCTGTAACAGATTTAGGCTCTCTTTGTGTATGCGGGTACACACATAAACCAGAAAGTTTATGAGTGTGTGTGAGGGAGAGAGAGCAGCAGGCAGGCCTGTCATGAGGAGTCCAGATGGTAGGTGGAGAAAGCCCTCCTTTAATCCCTGAGCCAGGATATTATACCCCCTCCTCTCCCTCTCTCTCCTCTCACATGGCATTTACCCGAGCAGCGTCCTCTGTACTTAAAAATTGAATCTAATGCCTGAGTGCTGCAGTTCCTTAAATGTGAAAAAGATAGTCTCAAACTATCAAATTAAGAAACACTGCTATATCAGTGAGTTAATCTGCCAGGAGGGTTACTGAGGAATCAATGACTTGAGAAAAAGTGCTCCAGATCAGAGGCATTTACAGTTTCATATCATCATTTTAAAGTACCCTGATCAGTAGAAACTTGATCAGTATCAGTTGATAATCAGTAAAATTATTTGATTCGCTGATCAAAATAAATGATACTGTCACCTGTGGTCTGCTGCTTTATCATCCTGTAAAATAGACTAAAAGTCTTTTTAGTCAAAACATGAATCCAGTGTTGAGTCAGTGTTACAGTTTGGAGACCAGCAGGATGAAAGCTAATCAGCAAGCTAAAGGAAGTTAACGTTTCTGCACAATGCATGCACATTGTGTCTTGTGATGCATTTGCAGTCCGGTCTGTAACATTATGATACTATTGGTTCACTAAAGCAAGTATTTGACAAAAGTAAAGTACTTGATGTGTTACAATGTAGTTTAAAGAGATGGAAATTGGCTGAAGCTTGAATTAATAGTTTTGCAAGCAGGTGAAATTTATTTGTTTTCTTAGCAGTATGAAATAATTATAATAGCTGCATATTTTCAATGGGTTAATGTTCATAGACTATTTGACTTTATTTATAAGACATTGTTAAGCTAATAGGGTGGCACGTTGGCGCAGCAGGTAGTGTACGTGCCTCACTGCAAGAAGGTCACTGGTTTGATCCCGGGTTGATCAGGGCCTTTCTGTGTGAAGTTTGCATGTTCTTCCCGTGCATGCGTGGGTTCTTTCCGGGCACTCCGGCTTCCTCCCACAGACCAAAAACATGCTCATTAGGTTGATTGGTGACTCTTAATTGCCCTTAGGTATGAGTGTGAGCGTGAATGATTGTCTGTCTCTCTACGTGGAATCCACTGGCGACCGGTTCAGGGTGTACCCAGCCTTTCACCAATGACAGCTTGGATAGGCTCCAGCCCCCCCGAGACCCCAAAAGGGATAAGCGGTATAGAAAATGAATGAATGTTAAGCTAATAGTGAAGATGTTACATATGCACAGAGAAATTAACACTGTCAGAGTTCATTTAAATACTTCTTTATGTATCCACACCTTAAAGTGCTGTTTTTAACTGGTTTGGGGAAGTTGGTACTTTAATTCTTATAAAGTGTAATTGTGATTTTTTTTTTTTTTCGTTTATTTAGAATATAAAATTTTGTACCACAGTGTTAAGGTGTGACATCTGATTCAATTCTATGCAGTGTTAGAAATGCAATCTCTCAGAGTGTATTTTTTAACACATAATTGCTGACTCCATGTTAACACTGCCAAATGTAGACATTACTGTACATCAGGTGGGAAATTTTGCTGGAATAAAGAGACCATGTTTGGTAAAAACACATATAAAAACAAAAAAATTTGTGCTGCAGTTTCCATGGAGTGTGCTTGTGGCATCTGTTGGTACTTGTTCAATAATGGAGGATGGGCAGAATAATTAACACTACCATTGTCACAGGTTCAGAGTTCAGAGTGAAAAGGTCCCACAGTGACACCTTTGGATTTGATTTACTGAAACATCATTTTTACTCTTGTTTTTGACATCAACTCTTTTCAGCTTAGAGTAAACGTCAAGGGATTTGACTTCATCCAGAGTGAAATTAACTCTGAACTTGCTGAGATTTTGCCAATTAAAAAATGCTAACTCTTTTTAATTTTCTAAGTATATTGTGTAATCTAGTTGTCCTTACAGTGGGATGCTTATTGTATAGCTTCTGGAGACATTTTGTACTTCTCTGTTTAGCAAATACGGAACCAGTTGTTAAAACAAAAGATAGGAAATTATTGTATCAGCTGATCTAACTATCAGGTAATTATGACCAGTATCAACCACAAAAAGCCTCATCCAGGCATCCCTTGTAATTTTGTACTCTATGCTGATGATGGTGTACTGTAACTGTGATACTGAATTTTTTTTTTTTTTTTTTTTTAAGATTATTTTTGGGCATTTTTTCGATAGGATGTTTATTGAATAGGTTTGTTAGAGGAGGTGAGAGAGAGTAGGGCAGGACACTCTGCAAATTGGCCACAGGCTGGGTTCAAACCCAGGCCGGCAGAAGAACGTATGTGGTTTGTGCCTGGTTGCTTACCACTCCACCAAACCAACACTCCTGCAATGCTGTAATTTTATTACTCTTCTCATGCAACAAAACAATGACAACCAAACACAAATGACCTCTGAACAAAGAAGATTCTAATACAGCATATTCCCCGCTGTACTGTTCTGACACATTTGGGATGTTTTAAATATTTTTTGTAATGTTTTTAGCTCAATATCAGTTATTTGTATGATTTAGCTTTGGTAGTGTTTCATGTGTCACAGGAACATGCCACTGCATGTTGACGACAACTGTCCAAATCAGCTACAGCTTTAATTCTTCACATCACATCAGACAGAGCATTCATTTGTGTGTCTTTAATTGTGCCTTAGATAAATGTGTGTGTTTTTGTGTGTTGTTGCGTGTGTATTTACAGGGTGCATGTTTAATACTCATGAGAGCCCATCATTGTTTTTACGATGGTTTCTATTTTCTCTTTAATCTTTTATGTGCATATTAAACGGCCGTTGAAAGTGAGAGCTCTCCCCTCAGATGATGCCTTACATATCACAGACAGACTAATTAGGGTTTCTATCACAGAGGGGTGGTATTTCCGTTTCATTCTCAAAACAAACACAAGTCTGCAAGTGATCTTGATAAATACAGCTACCAGGCCCCCACACCAGATTTGAATATCTTCAGTTTGCATGTTCAGCTCCCTGTCTCATCTCAGAAAGTGTATTAAAAACATAAATTAAAATGCAGTCTGTTTCCTCCTGCATTTTATCCTTCTATTCTTTTCATTTTAATCTTTCCCCTGTGTCTGTACTTCCCCCAGGTAAAAAATGAAGTTTGCCTGAAACAGCTTTCTTTTACTACATGCAGGTCTAGTATTAAATATCCACCTGTTCTCCAGTTTGCTTGCTCTTTACTTCAAGCGTTTCTTTTCACACGGACGGTCTGATTCATCGACTGTGGTCGCTACCGGGCTCACAAAGTGTGCATCATTTACTCACGCTACCAGCTCTGTCTCAAGGTCTAATCCACAAACAAACAGCTCCAATGATTTTATGCTGCAAACACGTCCATAAAGTTTACGACTCTGTGCAGTTTGCTGCTGTTTTACTAATGAATAAAGAAAGGCAACATCTGAACCTCTCCTCTGCACAAAGCTGCACACTAGTGTTGATTACAACACAGTTACTACTTCTGGTCAAAGCTACGTTGCACCCATGCTGCAGCACCCTTATGCCATCTTTACTGTTCTACTTGTGCGTTGTTTTGTCAATGTCACTGTTCAATACTCAGCAATAATACTCATCTCCCTCTTCTGTTGCATCAGTTTATTGAGTTTGCCTAGTTTTTATTCCTTCATTCTTTGTTATTGCTTGTTTCAGTTTTAGGAACAAATGCTTTGTCCTTATTATTGCATGTTGCCTTTGATAAAGGTTTGAAAAGCTGAAAAGAAAATTATTTCATGAGTCTTGGGATATGTTTGGCCTCAGTTGATGGTTCCTCACTGGTCAGGGTTGAAGGCTGCTCATGTTGGCTGCATTCAGAGAAGCCATTGGAATGTGACAGTCTTTAACATGTGACATATGCGATAGATAGATAGATAGATAGATAGATGGATAGATAGATAGACTTAATTGATCCCAACCTTTAAAATTGTGATATTACAGCAACTGAATTCAGGGAAAGGAAGTAAACAACATATACACACTAAAGGAGACGAAGGATCTTAACAAATATAATATGCCTATACACAACAAATATGCACCTAGCTGCAGTATCTTAAATGGGACGTACTTTGCATCTTAGCTCTCAGAGGAAGTGTGTATTGGCAGTTTGCGCAGCAATAGAAACTTGTTTCAAGTTTGCACTCTTAAACTTGTTTTATTAATGAACTCAAAATGCTGTTGTGTTATGGTAACAGCCAAAAAAATGCAACAAAAGGTTGTTGCTGTGTTAAGATGGCCCACCTGTGCTTGGCATGAAGCTGCTTTGCATGGGTAAAGTTTCTCAAAATAACTGCTTAGTGACTCATTTAAAGACACCCAAACCCCACAAGGGCTCAGACACGCTGCTTGCTCTGCAGCACAGTTATGGGTATTTTTATGCTTGTCTTTGTGTCTTTTTTGACTCATTTGCACACATTTAGTGGACACAGTCCATGTAATCCTTGTTTGAACCAGGCTCTTAATCCTTCTCTGTTGTTGTCATTGCAGAGAAGAAAGGCAAATCTGGATGGCTGCAGTCCAACAGTCCTGACGAGGAGGCCTGTGTAGGGGTGAAGATCGAACATTCCATAGGTAAGCATCGTGATGCTCTTGCTCTCACATGCAGCTTTTTTTAATGTCTGCATATTTAATTAGAAGAGTTTGACCACTGAGAGACTTCGTGTGCGTAGGTATGAGATGATTTCAATGTGGTTTCCTGTCTGTCTCTTTTTTCGCTGTTATTAATTTAGTGTCAGTTTTTTAGATCGTCTTGATCTTTATGTTGTGATGTGTGTGGGAGGCAGCGCCGCCACAAGCCAAATTAAGATGCACAGCTTTGTTACTTGACAGTCACCACCTGTGATGCACAGCAGGACGTCTGCCTGTGTTTGAAATCAATTAAGCTGTTCAGCCCGTCATGCCTCTTTGAACTCCATCAAGTCTTTGGAGATCTTTTTTGTGCTGAAGTGAAAGGTGAAGCTTGAAGTTGGTTTGCAGAGGGAGGGTACAGAAGGATGCTGTGAGGGGCAGTATGAACAGCTTCTTCCTGTAGCTCACAGCTATGCAGGGGTGTGGCAGGAAAGTCTCAAGCTCTATTTTTATACCAAGTAGTCTCTCGATTCTGTGTGTCAGTGTGATGAATGGGTGCTTTCCTCAAGCCCCAGAGTGTTTGCCTATTTTTCCCCTTTTTCTCATTTTGCCTCCTTCAGGTGCTCTACCTCCTTCTGACCTACACATCCCAGCATTCTTGCACCTTTTTATACTTGTGATGTTAGAATTTTGGCTGTAAATCTCCTCATCCTTCCATCCATACATCCAAAAATGTGGTGGGCCATCAGGTGCATCTCAAACTTTTGAATGCAGCATCTCAAGGTCATTGGGAGAAATGTTCTTCAAAGTTTGCACAAATATTCACTCAGATTCAGCTAATTGTTTTTTTTCCTAGGGGGAAATTCATGGTCATTGAGTCTCATGTCTATGTCTTACTTGTAACTGACTATATTTTTAAGGTTTTTAGGTCATTGCGTTATGTTGGTGTGAATGAGGTGTCTGAAAGAAAGCTTTACGTTATTCTAACTCGTCACAAATGTCCTCTCTGACTCACAGCTAAACTACACACATTTTTGGAGGTTAGAGGTGAAGTTTTTCGGGCCTTTTGTTTATTCTTTGTTCAGGAGTGCAATGCCTGAAATTCATTTTGAGAGCTTTCCTTTAAATTCCTCTCAAATATCCTCCCTGATGCTAAGATGAAATAATTTAGTTTTGGAGAGTCAAAGGTCTAACGTCATTGTACCCCATTGTCATCCCTTTTTTAATGCAGTATCTATAACATTAGTTTGAAGATTTCTATCACACTTTAGACATCTGTTTTCTCCGCATTTTAAAGACATATGGTCAAAGGTCAAGGTCATGGGCCCCATGATCATCTCTTGTTCGTAAACATGATATCTTAAAGGTCACATGTCCTGCAAAATCAGTTTTCTTTGCTTTTAATGTTGTTCAATGGCAACAGAGGAACATGACATATTTAACTAAACTCTCAGTTCACAGAGGAATACTCAATTCCTCTTTAAAGAAAGTGACCCTTAAAGCGCTCTGTTTTTTACGTCCTGGGTTTAGTGTGTTATAGCCATGCAGCCTCCACTTACATGTGTGTTTCTGCTCATCAAAGGCAGACGCCATGGCTGTTTTGATAATCTGCTCCCTCCTCCCATCAGCCATTGTCTGAAAAGCTCTTTGTAAGATGGACATCAAACTTTGCACAAGTGTCCTCTGTGACTTTGTGATGATCTTATTACATTTCTTAGGGCTCTGGGCCTCATGCTGAACCTCTCCATGATAACCCAAGAACAATTCAGGGATCCCTGCCAGACTGTTGCCAGGCTGTAACTTTTGACTTCAGGATATAATGATCCTATTTTGTATGTGACAGGTCAAGGTCAAAGTCACTGTGCCATGTGATCATTTCTTTGGTCGGATGGCGTTTCTCCAAACTTTTCTCATATGCCCACTCAGTGGTGGAATAATTGGATTTTGAAGGCACAATGTTAAAGATCAAGGTCATCAGGCATTGTGATCATCCCTAGCTTTTAAATCCAGTATCTCAAGAGCTCTCTCAGAGATGTTCTTAAAAATTGGCTCAAATGTCCTCTCTAACTTCAGAATAAAGTTTTTTGATATTGGAGGCCATGGGTCAAATGTGAAGGTCCCTGAGCCTCATGTTTATCCCTTGCTTGTGATCTCACAAAAGAATTTTTCTTTAACTTTGCATGAATGTTCACTCTGACCTGGGGATGAACTGATCAGATTTTGGACTGTAAAGGTCAAGGTCTTTGATTGCCCTTCTTCTTTCCTGCTTTTCATCCATCCATCTTCTTGTCTCCAGTTCATGGCATTATTCCCCAATCCATCTTTTCCTTCATCTTTTTTGACAAATTACCCTTGGCATAGTTTAGGTTTGCTCGTCTTCCTTTTGTCTTTACCTCCTGGTCCAAGTCCTGAGTGATACCTCTCTTTCAAATCTATTTCCCATCTCTTTCATCCCTCGCTCTTATTTTGTTTGTTTTGAAACCCCCCTCAGCATTTTTGTCTCCGGTCTCAGAGCACACTGGGGTTATAATCTCACGCTGGCCATTGGATTAGCGGTTGAGGGAGCACTAATCTGAAGAAAGTCTGGATACTTTAACCAAAACAGCTTATCCCACATGCCTCGTGGTTATCTGTCACCCTGTCTGTCGCATACCCACATACACACACACAGTCTGTGCCGGTTTGATGGACACAATGAGCGCTTCCTGTGCCAGACATAAACCGAAACTCTCTAATCTCCCTGAGTGATGTAGGGCAGAAAAAATGGTTAGAAACTGGGTTTTGTGTGTGTGTGTGGGTGTGTGGGTGTGTGTGTGTGTGTGTGTGTGTATGTGTGTTACGTGTCAGATTATGTGTTGCTTGTGTGAAAGTGCGTCATGAAGGTACGGAGGCAGCTGTTACCGTCACTGTCTCTGTGTCTTTTTTCATCTTTAACTGCGTCAGCAATGCTTTTACATGTTTGTATTTTACAGGAATCTAATTGACAGCTGCTGCTTTAAAAGGTTCAGACTGAAACCCCATCAAAGTAAAGTTTAATTCTGCTGTAGGATTCTGATATCTTTCCCATGTTTGCATGTTGTCATTTATGCATGATGAGAAGTTCAGACAAGGAGATTATCACTGTGTCAGCAGAAAATCAGGAAGGAGAGAAAACTTATTATTGATTAGGGATTTTCCTACAGCAACACCAGGTTTCCTCCCCCAAACATGCATTTGAAATGATGAGTTTGGTTGTTCTAAGGCCTGGTGCACATATAAAGATTTGAAGAAGATGGGTACACTGTGGTCTAGAGCTGGGCATTATAGCAATTAAATCAATTGATTCAAATAGTTTTCTGCAGAAAATTTAAGAATTAAAAGTAGAATTTTTTTTCTTAACTTACTCCAATTGTAAGTTGTTGCAATGTTTGAAAATATAAATACTGAATATTTAGAGTTTTCATGATGGTAGGCCCTGTTAGCTTTTGCACAAGCACATGTTTAGGCTTTAATGTTAATATACTGTGAAAATAGCTCAGCTTTCAGTGTTTATGTAGACAGGCCTGCCGATGTTCAAACTACAAAATAAACATTTTATGACAAAATTACAGCGTGCACTTGAACTCTAAGAGGGAAATTCTGTTAAGTTTGGGAGGATATTTTGATAACATAAAGGCAAAACTTGATCCATGTCATTTTTGTGTCACTTCGAGGTTGTTGTTTTTTTGAGAGGGAAAAAAATCAATTAAAAGTGTAAATTGAGTGTTGTGAAAAAAATTGAGCATTTTTTTGTAGGCCATATAGGCCCCCCTTCTGTGGTCCTCAAGGAATGGACATGACCAGAAATAATATTCACGTAGGCTGTGGCAATTTAAGGATGCTCAATTGGTACAAAGGGGCCCAAAGTGTGCCAAGAAAATACCCACCACATCATTACACCAGCGCATGCAGCAGCTTGAGAAGTGCCTCGGGAACTGCCTCTCTGTAGAGATGGTTATGTATGAAAATCACAGCAGAACAGCAGTTTCTAAAATACTCAACTGAGGAAGACTACAGCAGGTCTTCTTGACCATGTTTTCATGACTTAATGTATGGAGTTTCTGCCATGCAGCTGGCAGATTTGTGTTAAAAAGCAGTTAATTTGGTGTACCTAAGAAAGTGGCCAGTGAGTGTATTTGTTTGGTTGCATTAGGCATGCAATCAAAATTTCTCATGAATAGTCATTTGTGAAGTGGGACTCCCCAAAAGCTACCCAAAGCTCGTAAGTGGGGGCCCAGGCATCAAACAGTACACAATGAATACATGACATAAATATGATTTTTAACCTAAAAACCTTGTTTAATGATCTAAAATAGCCTAAGTTGGCTCACAGAAAGTGGCGGTAAAAATCCATCCAACCATTCTTACACCCATCAATCTATTTGTCCATATATCCATCCATCCATACAACTATTTGTCCACCTATCAATCTGCACAGTTGTCCATCCTTCCTTCATTGTCTCATCCATCTGTCTGTATGCCTATCTAGTCACCCATTTCTCCTTCCTTTCTCACCTCCATCTATCTCTCTGTCTGTTCGTCCATCTATCCATCTATCTGAATGTCTCCATCCATCTATTCATCTGCTGTATCCATCCTTTCAGCCAGCAAGCCAGCCATCGATCTGTATGTCTGCCCATCCATCCATTCATCCATCTATCTATCTATCTATCTATCTATCTATCTATCTATCTATCTATTCATTCGTCCATTTATGAATTTATTGTCTGTATGTAGACAATGGCACAAAAAAGTAGCTTTTTAAAAATCATTTTACTTGTCATGTTTCATTGACATTCTTATTTAGACTTCATTTAAAAGATTTAGGAGTTGATCTATCTTAGTAGCAGCTTTCCCTTCAGGCTTTTTTTTTAAGCTGGACAGACATGCAGATGTTTTAAGGTACTTTTGAGCTAATTCCAGATTTGTGGAGCTCTGCAGATCACACTCAAGCTTGTACATTTTAGTTTGTGTTCTTTCCCCTCAGGAGTTGTTTTTTCCTTGTGTTTTGTGCATTGGAAGGACAAAAAGTTGGGATAAGATTGCAGAGTCTATCACTGAGTTGAGCCATAGATTAGCTTTGCTTCTGTAAAAAGAGACATGGAAGCTAGGCCAAGAGCCTTATACTGTAGTCTTTTTTTGAAGTTTTGGTAATAACAAAGCAAAAAGACTGTGCTGGATGGTTTACGCTTTCTTTTTCAGCTTGCAAGCTTCATTGCTTTGGTTTTACTTAAACACACACCATAGCCTGTGTCTCCCTCTGGCTTTTGCAAAGCAGTGTCAAAACAAAGGGGCTTGCTGGCTAAAAAGTAAACCATTGTAAATGTTTTTTAGTGCAGTGTACAATCACCTCAATATATTTTTTGTTTATTGTAGCTTAAAGGTAGTTGAAGTATTCAGAGCTCTTGACATGTATAGCTGCATGCATCATGTACATTGTAGCTTCTTTCTACAGGAGCAGAGCTGATCGCCTTGGCAAATGTGTTTACAACTGACACAAACCTCAAATGACCTCGCTTAAAAATACCAGATTGTTCCTTTAATGTGGGATCCAGGAAGGATTCCTTGGTTCTTAGAGCCAACCTCTAGTGGTCTCTCGAGTAGTCACTTTTTTTGCATTTTGCTTTGGCATCATTTTAAGGATGTTGGCACTTTGTCTGCACTGATCACAAAGGAGCTCAGAAGTGCAGTTTTATCTGCTTTTGCACAGGGTCTGGGTAGTTCCCCATGCAGTGTAATCCTTTGCATATCAAACATTAATCTTTGCCTTTTTTTCTCTGAGAAGTTGACTCTAACTGTAGCTGTACATGATCCTCTGCAGCACTGTAGGTGAGGGTAATTTGGAAAGAATGTGTTGAATTTCAGCTGGTCAAACTGGTTCAGAAGGAGAAAAATAATACCAGCCATTCTTTTCCTTACTGCTCCACTCTTACATAATGGCTGTCAGAGACCAAGCAGATGTTATACATGTCTGTGTGTACCGTATGTGTGAATATACACACTCACAGCCTGCATGCACAAATAGCTTTAAGGTGACAGAGCTGTTGATGTTCTGTCATAGCTGTGAGTAAAAAAAGGCTACCTGTGGTTTCTTGGGTGCTTTTTTTCTTCTGTGGTCATTCGATGGTTCAAAGCTGAAATATAGAAGAGTACATCAGTATTAACTCAGATGTGTGACCACCTCTGAGCCTGACTAACAGAGCTAACAAGAATCATTTACAGAACATGGAGGAGCTTTTATGGCAGTTGACTTCTGTGAAAGGTAAATCTTTATTTAACTCCCCTTTAACAGGGACATATTTTCATGTAAGTTATTCAGATTCAAACTCGTGTGTTCAGAGGATTTTTACTTGACACACTTTTAAAATAATCTTTTAACTGTTTTGCCAGTTTGCTACATTCATTCTTTAGGTCATCTTCTTTTAATTTCTAAAGTATTTGCACAAAGAAATAAGAGGAAGAGCTGGAAGTAGGGTGTGTAGAAATTAAACATTAGAGCCACTTGACTTTATGTGTTTATTTTACACATTAGAGACCTGGTTTCGGTGCTCCAGGCTGCTGTTGTGGGGTGTTTGTTAAACATTGATCAGTGTAACTACATGCTGGGTGGGGACAGAATTAGAAGTGTGGTGACAGTTATATAAGCAGGTATGTCCTCAGCTAATGCTCATGTTTATTTACTGCATGATTTTGGGACTTAATTTAATCAAGGTTTACTTCTGTGTTATGCTTAACAAATTGGGAACAGCCACTAACATGCTAACAGTAAGTACCTTTGGATTGGACTATCTGAAGCTTAATCAGCGATCAATTTTACCCTCAATCTAAAGTGATATAAATGGGAAATTGATTTTTTCTGTAAAGTTGTAACGGTTGATTTTAATTTATGAGAGGGATGTTTAGTTTCTTTGAAACTTTAGGCAGTTGTTCCACCTGATATCACAGCCTTCTTCCTCTTTTGTCTTTTTACTGCGGCTGCTAAACGGTATTTGGTCAGTCCATCCGTGTTACAGTCCCTCCATCCATCCATCCATCCATCCATCCATCTATCCATTCATCCATCCATCCATCCATCAATCTATCCATCCATCCATTCATTCTGACACCCATCCATCTATCCATCGATTTGTCCATATATATCCATCCATCCATCCAGCTATTTGTCTGTTTACCTTTCTATCCACACAGTTGTCCATCCTCTCTTTCTTGCCTCCATCCATCCATCCATCCATCCATCCATCTATCCATTCATCCATCCATCCATCCATCCATCCATTCATCCATCCATCCATTCATTCTGACACCCATCCTTCTGTCCATCGATTTGTCCATATATCCATCCATCCATCCATCCATCCATCTATCCATTCATCCATCCATCCGTCCATCCATCCATTCATCCATCATCCATTCATTCTGACACCCATCCATCTATCCATCGATTTGTCCATATATCCATCCATCCATACAGCTATTTGTCTGTCTACCTTTTTATCCACACAGTTGCCCATCCTCTCTTTCTTGCCTCCATCCATCCATCTATCTATCCATTTATCTGTCTGCCCTCCCATCCATCCATCCATATGATTTCGAGTCAGTGCCAGCTTTTGTCGAGGCCTTACACACATACACATCCCTATGCACACACACTCCCACATTCACGAACAGGCACACACATACCAAACACACATACCTTTGTATTGTTATGCTTTAATTATGTGCACACCTTCTTAGGCCTTCAGACTTTTATTGGCATGAAACAGACTGCCCGTCCATGTTTCTTTGACTGTCACATATCTTGCAAGATTGTATTTTCGTATTATTTTCCATTTTTGAATAAGAGAAACACACAAAGGCAGTATTTGATTGAAGATCCTTTATTGTTCATTTTATTTCATTTTTATAGAAAGATAGACAATGTTGCCAGCACACCATCTCTGTCTACATATCTGGTCACCTATTTATCCTTTCTTTCTAACCTCCATTCATCCATCTATCTATCTGTCTATCCATCCATCCATCCATTTGTCCATATATTCATCCATCCATACAACTTTTACATCTACTTATCTATCCACACAGTTGTCCATCCTTCCTTACTTGCCTCCATCCACCCATCCTTCTCTGTCTGTCTACCTTTCTACTCACCCATTTCTCCTTCCTTTCTTACCTCCATTCATCCATCTGTCTATCTGTCTGTCTGTTCATCCATCCATCAATCTATCCATTCTTCTGCATGTCTACCCATCCATCCATCCATCCATCATCCATCCATCCATCCATCTTTTAAGACTATATTTAAAAGCAAAATGTTCTGCTTTTCTTCTGTTAATCAATGTTGTTTTGTATGTTTCTTCATATTTTTAGTCAGACGATGTGGGAATCTTAAACTGGGCTCCAGTTTAGATTTGTAGCCTGTGAAGTCTAAAAGTGTAGTTCCTCTCTGCTGCAGATTATGTGTTGTAAACCTCTGAATGTTTGTGTGTGTGGGCCACAGTCAGTGTGCGTCTGTACTTTATGAAAGCCACTTGAACGGGGTGTGTGTGTGTGTTTGTGAGAGAGTGAAGGAGGAGTCCTGTAGCACTCTGAGTTTCCTCGCCGAGCTGATTCACTCAGCGGTTGAACTGCATGGGAATATCACAAGGAGGCTAAACTGGGTGCTCTTCTGGGACCCACATACTCTCTCTCTCTCTCTCTCTCTCTCCCTCTCTCTCTCACTCTCGCTAACTTACAATCTAACACACACAGCGTGGTTTCACTCAGGAAACACTGCACAACTGTTTTCCCATCCATCCTGGGCACTGGGTAAGTTCAATACTGGGATTTTTTTCCTTTTTATTCCCACACTTTACTTAATTTCTCTCTATTTTCTCTCTCTACTTTTCAGAAATAGATGTGGTCACATGGTCACAAGTTCGAAGTTGCCCGTACAAGCTTACCCGCTCATGTGTTGACCTCTTGATCTGTTGATGCAATGTTTGCTCTTTAAAACTGGCTGAATCCTGGACCAAATGACTCGCTGTTTAACAGTCTGACAGAACTCTGCTCTACTTGTTTTCCACCCTTTTGTACTTAAATCACAATTGAACAGTTTCCGGCTGATTTATTGTCGACCTATGACTGTAAATGTGAAGGATTTTTGGTAACCTGTTGCTGCTAGCTTCAGCTCTTTCACATCTTCTTTCTTAATGACGTCTGATGTCTGATGTGGCTCAGTCAAAGTCACCCAGATTAAAAACAGCCAGCCCTCTTTGTAAAGAAGAAGCAGAATGTGTTAAAACTCCTCTCAGACATTCCTTCAGATCTAAATGTGCTGCCTTTGGGGGCCACTGGGACAGAGCACAAAGCCTGAGTTGGGAGCAGGCAGTTTCCCCCCCCTCGCTGTCCTGGGCTGTTTGCAGGGTGGAGACACATTGCCTCACACAGACAGGTGTGCCCTTTGTTTTTATACCTGCAGCTCTCACACTGAAGTACAGAGCATATTTTACCTGAGGGGGTTTGGCAGGAAGGAGAGAAACAGTGACACAAGGGACATGTAAGAAGTAGGGATGGGAATCTAAAACCAATCCCTTCCACTTTGCTATGAATGCCCTGCAAATCAAGGATATCACACTCTTATCAGAGGCAGTCAGCAGAAATGACAACAAAGAAGTTAGAAATCATGGCAGGCAGAAGACAGTGGTCAAAATTGTGGCTTCGGTTTAATTTTAATTTCAGTAAGTGGAGACACCAGCATGGCAACAAACATCAGGTGTTTTATGTAAGTGAAAACCTGTGTAGGACAACTTTTGCCCCCACGAAAATCGATAATCAGTAAAATCTTACCAACTCCCATCCCTAGTAAAAGGACAGGTCAGGCAGGACTGCTGTTACTTGAGATTTTAATGTCATGAATGCTTGATGTAAATTTCTTGGAAGGTAGTGTGTGACTGAGAGGCTTATTGAGGGTAGTAAGACTGGTTCCCCTTCTCTCTATAAACATGAGGAGTTTACAATCTGTGCAGTAAAACAAAAGAATGTAAGCCCCACTCTACTGCTCTGCCATCTCAGTGTTTCTTATGCTTTTTTGGTAGTTTCAACGTCATTCTGAAGCCTTGATAATTACAAGATTGTATGCTTTTTCATGACGAACTGTCTATGGGCAGCCACGACACTGAGACTGATACTTTAGTCATCATGATGATGGGTTTAGATTGTGCCGAATAAATCCAGCACAATCCCACCCAAGCCTGTGCACGTTCTCTCCTAGCATGAGCCAAACCGATGAACCCTGTGATCCAAAATCCAAGATCCAAGCCTGATTTAAAACCTGGTAATTTCGTACCTCTTTGCCCTTGAAAATCCAAAGCCAATAGCATTATGTGTTTGGATTAAATGTACATACACGCATTCGTTCATCCAGGTCATTTTGTGAACATAGTGTCTACAAGAATGCGCTGAGGGATTGATTTGACAAGGAAGAAGGAGTCAAAGGTGAAGATCAGTGGGTCTTACTAAAATATGTCAATAACATATCACAAGTTTTCTTTATACTTTGCTGTAGGCTTGGCTCCAGAATTGCAATTTCTGATGTCGCCACGTAATTTTCACAAGTTATAAACTACATCCTCTTCCTAAAGGCTTAATCCCGAGTGTTTAGAAAAAGTGCCAAAATGTTTTTCTGAAAATATTTCTTTTAAAAAACAATTAACCAACTATACACATAAAGACACCCTTTTGTTCACCCATAGACAACTAACAGTCTTATATTAATTTATCATTTAAGTTGGCTAAAGCATGCAGCTCTTATTGCAAAACATAAAAACATTTTCCTGTTTATTTTTTGCTTTGTGTTGAAAATATCCATAAATGAATTTTGTAACATTGCTATTTATAAGAAAATCCCCTCTAATTTATGATATGCAGGAGTCATTCTTTGTTTTGATAGCAGAGGAAGCGTTGGAAAGAGAGAAGAAGTGTCAAAAGTTGAGTTACATGTACTTTTAATTTGAGAGTGGCACTTTGTAGTGTAATTTTGACTGCTTTAAGGACAAATTAGAGCAGACTAGACTAAAGCAGTTAGTACAACCTCCTGTCTGCTTTGTGTCCTTGCTTTCTTTTATGTATTTGTAGTTTATTCCAAGCAAATTAAATAAAGCGAGATTTGACTCCTAGCAGAAGCAGTGTCAGTCATTGTGGGTAAGGTGATTATAAATCCATGACTAACTTTCTTATTTTACCTTGTTGTTTAACCTTGATTTTCTCATACAGCTCTCTCTCTTCTCCCCCATGACTCTCTCTGCTTCACAGCACAGTGACAAGTCTACTCCCTTGCCAGTTTTTTTTCAAGCCATGTCAACATAAACTTGTTTGATTTGATTGGTCAAAATTAAATATAAACAGAAAAATAAACAAACAAACACTGTCAGAGTCAATATTAACACTAATGTCTATATGGGTCCACACCCCAAAGTGTTGTTTTCACTCTTTTTTAATGTAGTGTTGGGAGGCACTTTTTCAGGTATTCTATATTAACACTGCACAGTTAAACATTGCATTATGCATTGACTGTATTCTAAGGAGGTAAATTATCTGAAATAAAGATACCATGTTTTGAGTGATAGCAGTTATAAAATTTTAGCCCAAAAAAAACCACTTCAAGGATCTGAATAGTACTCCGAAACCAAATATGTATCAATAAAAGTATGAAAAACTCAAGTTTTTTTTTCTCCTACTCTTTAAAGGTGGGCAAACTACACAGGTGGGTTGGCCCAGGCCCTTAAGGCCCATAATGTCATGGCTGCTTTATAGTAAGGATGCATCTCTACCACAGCTGATAGTAATTACCAAGTGAAATTCTGTTTACTTTTATACAACTACACTACTTAAAATTAGTTGATAAGTCAGTTTTACTTTCATCAAATGTTTCTCACCCCTCCTCTTTATGTGCATAATGTTGCTTTATTTTTATTAATCTCATTCATGAAAAGATACATCCTAAGAGAAGGAATCGCTTTAATTCTACCTATACTTGCTTAAAGTGACAAGCACACACGCTTTAAAATGATCACCAGTGCAGTACCAGCAATGTTTCACAAGTATGAGTATGAGCACTTGGCTTTCATAGACACAATACTCAGTACTGGTACTAGTATCAGTACATGATACATCCCTACTTTGCACTCATTTTAAGTGCCTTTTGAGATCAAAATAAACCCTGAAATCAGCCAAATAAATGCAGCTTCTTCATGATACAGTGATGTCCGTTACTGGGTTCAAAAGTCATTTGTCATGATTCTAAAGTATGAGTCCACACAATGGTAGCTGTTTTTTTCATAAGCATGTATTTAAGAAGAGCAGATGATTTGCTCTGTGTCAACTCCAGAGTCAAACTTTTTAAGGCATTGTCCAAGTGATACATTCCTTTAGACTCTCACCCTACTCGTTGTGAACTCATTCCTTCACTGCTGTGTCAGGACAGACACTCAGGGATGTAAAGGAGGGGGAAGAGCCATGCTATAATTCTCTAGTGCCACCACAACTGAAACCACATTCACCCACAATGTGCTGAACTGACTATGAGTGTGATGATACCATAATTCTAAACTTATGGTGCATTTATATATATGGTACTGGCTGAACATGGCTTGACTCTGCTCTGCTTTGTTCCCATGCATTTAATTGCCCATTAAGTGTGTGTTTTGATAGTTCCTCCTCAATGCAAGTGGAGTTACCATAGCTGTAAAAATTACCATGATATCCAACAACAATGGAGGACATCAAGGTGATGGTGTGCCTGGTTCATGGTCTGTGGCTTTTTGCCACAGTGAAAGAACGAGTTTTGCTCCAGAGTTGCAAGCACAGAGACAGTACACTGCTGCAGGAGGGTTTGGGAAATCATTCAGCTATTCCTAGAGACAGTACTCTCAAGACAAACTCAAGATTTTATTGATCCATTATCAATTCTGCCTATTATTCCAATTCTTTGTCATTTCCCCTGTCAATTCCTATGGAATTTCTGTGGAGAAAAGCAGGTCTACACTAGTTTTTTGTGTCCATCACACAGCATTCCTGATATCCAGTGAGCCACAATTTAGACTGCTTCTGTCTGCTGTCTGCCATGATTTCATCTTTGACTTCTTTGTTGTGGTGTCTGCTGACGGCCTCTGATGAGAGTCAGACATTCTTGATTTCCAGGGCATGCACAAGTAAGTGGAAGCTAAGATAATGGAATCGTTAGGCATGAAGACCAGTGATATTGCTTCAGTGATTCTCAACTGGAATCGGTTTCCCATCCCTATCCCTAAGTGGAGCTAAGTTAAGCTGGTATCACTGAGGGAACAAATCACCAGAAGGTACAACACAAGTGAAGATCAGTTGATATCAATAACTGTTTTTTACCACAACAACAAAAACAGAGGCTCTTGGCAACCAGTACTGGGTCATTTCTTGTTTTTAGTGCCAAAAGATTGCAGGCAAACTCCTGCACCCTGTCTACACACACACGTGCACACACACGTATACATTTTTGTCCAATTAAGACACACCATTTTTCTGTCTTCTGGATCTCACTGACTGAAGAGACGTTAGTGCATTATTGCAACTTAACAAAAAGCTTGGGAAACAGGATCCTGTATATTAAAACTGACAACAGCAGTTTTTTCTAGACCTCAACACTGAATAACCTGCTGTTCTAAATCACAAAAAAATACAAGTAAGCTTAACATATTGTTTTGATTGCATAGATATGCTCTCATATGTCAGTCTAACAAATCAGAAAATGTTCTCCCTTTTTGTCAAAGTGAAGGATTTATTATTATGTTTTGCAAAAAAAAAAATTATTTAGATGTGTAGTTCTAAAAAGTTTTCTAAAACGTGTGTGCTATTCAACATTATCCATCATTAAAATATTGTTGTTATTTTTAAATCGTGGCATCAGTAAGCATCTAAGGAATAACATTTCTGCCCTCCTAACACACCAACCTTATGAGCCACTGAAAGTAGGTTATCTCATCTGTGGTCTGATGAATTTGTAGATATTTCTAAAGCTCTGTTTCACTGAGAGATGCACCCAGTGAGTGAGTGAATCTTACAGACTAAAGATTCATGTTTCAGAACTATATCTGAGGATATTCATACAATTAAAAGAAATTTTTCTCTTTTCAAACCAACATCTTGCACAAGTCCTTTTTGGTTTATCTTTATTTTTCTTCTGATGCCAACCAGTGTGGGGATGTTTCTTAAATGTCTTACCCAGTTTGCAGTTTTCTACATTTACTAAGAAGCAGATGCCCTCAGGCTTAGATCTCTTTGTAGTAAGATAAATTTTGCAGTGTCAGAAAGTAGAAATGCTGCTTGAAATTGCATCAAGGCTCATTTCTTCTACACTGCTAAGAAATCTCAGCTTAGAAAGTGGATTTGCCTAGTTTATATAAGCCTTTATGGTCTGATATATATGGGTAAACATTTCTTTTTAATTGCTGGCAAAAAGGGGAAAAATTTCTTCTAAATAGGCAAATAAAGTTCACTTATCTTGAATTTCCTTTCTCCACTGGAATATACATTCACCAACTCTTTTAGGTACACCCATTCACACAAATGGCTAATCAGCCGACTTGTATGAAAGCATTTAAATACATTTAGGCATGAAGATGTGGTCAAGACGACCTGCTTAATTTCAGACCAAGCATCAGTATGGGAAAGAAAGAGTTTGCTTGTGTCAGATGAGCTGGTCAAAGTATTTCAGAAAGTTCTGATCTACTGGGATTTTTCTCACAACCAAGAAAAAATATCCAGTGAGCAACAGATCTCTGGTTGAAAATGCCTCCTTGGTGCCAGAGATCAGATGAGAATGGTCAGAGTGGTTTGAGATGATAGAAAAACAAAATCAAATCAAATAACCTCTTGTTCCAGCCAAGCTTTGCAGAAGAACATGTGTGAAGGCACAACATGATCAATCTTGAAGCAGCTGGATGACAGTAGTAGAGGTCTGCACCTGGTGCTCCTTTTGTCACCTGAGAACAGGAAACTAGGGCTACTATTCACGTGCACTCACAAGAAACTGGACAATAGATCAGAATTTGGCTTAAACAAGATGAAAGCATAGATCCATCCTGCCTTCTATTAATGGTTCAGGCTGCTGGTGTGGTGTCACTGTGTGGGGGTACTTTCATGGCACACCAGTACCAGTTTAGCATCGTTTAAACACCACAGCCCACCTGAGTATTGTTGCTGACCATGTCCATCTCTTTCTGACCACAGTGTACTCATCCCAAGATGGCTACATGCAGCAGGATAACACATCTTGTCACAATGCACGAATAATCTCAAACCGGTTTCTTGAACTATTCCAGTGGCCTCCATAGTCACCAGATCTCAATCCAATGGAGCGTCTTTGGGATGTGGTTGTACTAGCGATAAGAATCATCAGATTAGCTGATTAATCTGCAGCAACTCCATGATGCTATCATGTCAAAATGGACCAATATATGGAGGAATGTTTCCAGCTCCTTTTGAATCCATGACAAGAAAATGATGTTGTGTTTCCACTGTTGATGTTGAAATGGGATTGTCCAAGTTGCAAATAAGATAGCATCACTGGGAACGCCCCCTTTGGTTGGGATTTCCCTCTCTGAAGTCGGATGTCCTTCAGCCACCCTGACTTTACCAGCTCAGATCTGGAGCACGTCTAGCTGGGATGTGACATAACTCCCACTTCCTTCTTCCGAGTCTTGATGTAATAAACACACCATTCAAGCAGTGGGAGACCAGCCAGGTACTAGCAAGGTGTGCCTAATAAAGTGGCTGATGAGTGTTTATTACCATCAGTGCAGGTCCTACGTTTTGTTTTTTAGGCCTCCTTGCCAGCAACAGTTAAGGCTGCAAGCTTCACATTTTTCGTGTTTTCCATCCATCCAGCAGGGATTAAAAGGCCTTAAGTGTGTCTCATGCTGTCCCTGTTATGTTGTAAACTCACCTGACAGGGTGTTAATGCAGAAGAGTCTACATGAACACCTCTCAGATCCAGACAGCAGGGCTCCCACTCTGTTACACACATGTAGGAGTAGACTCAAAGTGTTTCTGCTGGGTCGTGGTTTGCTGCCTCTAAATTACTACACACAGCGGTCTGACACTTGTGCCAAGTCAGATTTAATGACAAGATGCCAGAATGAGCGTGTTTCGTGAGCAGCAGCAGTCTCTGCCAACCAACCCTGATTCTGGGAAAGGAAGTAAAGTCCGTCTGCTATTTACTGTAATGGAGCCGCATGTGTTACACTGTGTTAAAGTTCTGATAACAGCTGAAAAATAGTTGATATGGTTCTTAATTTGAATCATTTCCTGCACCAGTGGGGGAATAATTCAAGCTAAAGTGTTTGTTTTTCAGGACATATCTACTTTATGTCTTTTAAAGTCTTATTTGTCTCAGTCAAACGTGACTTTAGGGTAAACAAGCTGCTTGTTCGTCCATTGTTTTGGCAAATTCTGATCCAACTCTTTTGATAATGCTTTTTTTACTGGATATGTATGAACACTCATGTTGCTGCCACAAATCAACAAGTTAGTCTTCAGTTTCTGTCATCCATTTAACTTTATTCTTTGAATTACCTGTCACTCGAATATGTTTTACTTCCTGTTAAAGCCGGCTCACTTCTTCATTGGCAATTATTCTGTTCCATCTGACAAAAACAGAGGACGTGCTTGGATGTCCTTATTGTTCTCACTACACGTCAGGATTTCTCGTTGTAAATATATTTAACTATAACACTTCAAATATGGGTGGCCCCGATCATCTGGTGAGTTGATCGGGGGGATAAAATCGCTCTTAACATAGCTACCACCTCTGTAAAATCTGGCAAAATAATATTAAGGATCATCAGATTATGGGGATTTTGCAGACTTTGGTGAGAAGAGGGGAGTTGTGCCAGAAATCAGGGTGACTAATTTGTAGTGTGTACTTGTACTGATTGATTATTTGAGTTTGAATTACCATTACGAGTCTGCACGTGCTTGATAAACATGGTCATGTCTTAAGTAAAAAGTGAATTAAACAGTTGCTTGTGTTTACATTCTTACACTGGATGATACACTGGATGTTGTGCAGTTTGTGTTATTTTTGTCAAATTCAGCCACAGCTTTGAATACCTCTATCTTCTGTCTGCTATGTTTACATCTTTTGCCTCTTTGTTGTTGTCAAGAGCGTGACAATCTTGATTTTCAAGGCATGCAGAACTTGCATAAAGGAACTGATAAGCATAAACACTATTGATTTCAGCCAGTTGTTATCAATTCCCAACTGGAATTTGGTATTGATCCCCATCCCAAATAGAAGGAGTAGGTACTTTGTGCTCGTATGTCAGTCAGGACCACACTTTGAAAGTTAATAATTAGATCATTTTATTAAAAAGCAGAGTTTCTAACCCCTCAAAACCACCCAAGTGAAAGTATGCAGCACGGGGTGATTTACAGCTCGAATCTGTTGTTTAACAGAGTTAATGACAACCTCTCAGAGACAGACCCAGACTGCGGATAGTGGACCTCTCATAGCACCTGCAGAAAAACGCCCTATATGGAGAACAGTCTGCAGGCAGAGACTTCACTTTAACCCATACAATATGGTGTATATAAACTGTGTCTTGGATTTTCTTCTACAGATCTCTTAATGTGGCCTGGAATGGAGGCCAAGCTCATAATCAAGTGAAATTCTTGAGGCTGCCTTCAGGATTGATTGGTAATTTTGGAGGCCGTGTTTAGAAAGTCTGCTCTCCCAAACAGCGTGGGACAATTTTCCAGTCAGACAGTGTTTCGAGCTGTTGTCTTTAATTACGGTCAGGCTGTAAAAAAATAGAAGCTGTGACTATATGATTCTGTGGTTGTGTTTTTTCTCTTTCTGTCCCAGAGTTGGTACGATAAAGATCTCTGTTGGGAAAATAAATAAGGAAGTCCAGGGCAACATTTTTGGCTTGTAGTAACAACAAACTGCATCTGGAGGGGCACACCACGTGTGCATACACTTTTCCTTCTGATAAATCTGTTGTTTATTTACATTAGAGCTTCACATAACATTTTTTAAGGTCAGTTACTTTATTTTGTCATTCTCTACAATAGCTAAACTAACCACTGAGTCTGTAAAAAATGAGGTTCATTAAAAGTATCCTTAGAATTCCCTATACTCATCATCTTGTTCTTAAATATCTCCAGATCATCATCCAAATGTCAAAAACATTTATTAACTGATGTCTACAGAGGAAGAAATGCTGAAGAACGAGATTCAGCAGGTGGAACCAATGTGCAACAATTAAGCAAAAGAACTGTACCGATTAACAGCAGGGTACTTTTCCAGTCGTCGTCTTTTGTCAGTTACCTCATACAACCCAACTTCAGAAACACTGAAATATCCCTCGAAGTATTCCTGTGCAAATAAATAAGTCATGTATTTAAACAGTTTTAAGTTTTGAAGATGTTAAACAGGAGAAAACAAGTGACCCCACTCTAGTGGTTAAAAAGGGTACTGCAGTATCTAGGTTTATCAAATTGATGAAAGTTGTTTATTATAGTTTACTTTTTAATTTTTTAATTTAAGTGTGTTAAAAGCTTCTACATTCTTATTTTGAACAATAAGCCTCCATGTGTACACTTACAGTTATGGCTGGGCGATATGGTCTAAAAATAAATCCCCAATTCTTTCTCACAAAACTTGATTTCTGATTATAATCAAGCTTTTAATTCCCATCAGTGGAAACACTCCATATGGCACAGGAATTATATAAATAAGTGATGCCTTAATATTATCAAAATATCTCCCAAAACTAAACTGTGTTTTTCCTGCTAGCAATAAATGAATATTGTTTTTTTGTTAACAAAGGTGCGTGATGTAGTTACGATGTAGGAAGGCTTGTCTACACTGACCCAGGAAGCTGCATTTTCACAAAATATCAAAAAGGAATTCTCTCATTAAAATTTAATCTACTTAAAAATGTAATACAAGACCATGAATGTGCCAATGCATACAAAAATGTCAGGGTGTACCATTGTGAAAACAGGCAATTCCCAGTATTTCTCTCTTCAAACGATGCCAGAATTCACAAATTGTTTATGTGTTTCTGTAGGAAGGAAACTTCTTCTGCAAGAAATACATCCAAATTGATCATTATAACACTCAGCCCTCAAAAACTCCTCTCTTCTAAATGATGGTACATTCAAACTCAGGACATACTGTCTTCATTTATGTTTGTATGAATGTTTATTCCAAACAGCTGCGGTCTAAACATTAGAGGGTGTCAGACAGTTGAGCAGATTATCTGGCTAATGATGCAGTTGATGATCATCTCCAGTGAGGCTTTTACTCGACCAGCTGGCCACAGATGGTCCAGCGGCACTGACACACACCGGTTTAATGGAGCGACAGACACACACTGACGGTGTTTACAGGAGCCTCCATCTACCTTGCTGTGATCTCACACACATACACACACATGGCTATTGTGTGTACTCAGACATGCAGCCCTGCAGGCACATAACCGTATATGGCGCTGAAAGACCAGCTTTCAGAAGGTGCTCTCATTATTTTACTAACTATTGGTCCATTAATTTCCATTTAACTTAGACAGTGATTTATGGTCACAGTAGAGAAATCAATGCAGATCTGTGATTTTCTAGTTTTTGGAGCTAAACAGCCAGTGCAGTGGAATAAATGAGATGGACCACGATTATGAAAATGTTTCATTCTTGGATATTTCTGATATAAAGTGCCTTAAAGTGATTATCAACAAAACTCATTTGCATAATAATACAGAGAAAGAAGCAGAGTAAGTCTAAGTGACAAAAACACAATGACATCCAATGGACTGGAATGATGCCATTGTAGTTGTGCAGTTAGGACAGTGTGCAGGAGGTTGCCTGAAAATTTTGCTCATTAAACACAATTTTATTTAATGCATGTCACTTTTGTGTACTTTTTGGGCAGCAGTTGGCACCATATTGAGGGGGAGAGGGTGAAGTCCTGATGCTGCAGACTATTTGTCTTGTTCATAACGGAACTCTTTCACATGGAGAAGAAATGTTAAAGGGACTTATTGTTTCTTTTCGTATCTTACCTCACTCCCGAGTCCATGACAAGCACATTCTTTCGACTGTGCGTGCAGTAACAAGGAAGAGACAGGCAGAGCTCACCCACCATTAGCTTAGCTCAAACACTGGGAGTCAATGGGTATTGTTAGCCTACCTTTGCCTACAGTTATCAGATAAACTCTTCAGCAATTCTAAACAGTCCTGTTGCTGTGTTGTTGTGACTTATTTTTTTTACCACTTTTTTTACCACATTATCTTCTACTATCATCATATTATCTTCTGCTACTCCTAAACAGAGGCTTTGTTTTGTTGACCTACTTCTGCGGTGGTTTGTGCTAGAGATGTGATGTTGCAGGCAATTTGTATTTAAGAATGGCTCACAAACAAATAGGTTACTCACAACTGCGAATCATCGTTCACTTAAAAGAGCTTCTCAAAAGCCTTGACTCATTTGCGAACATCACATCTCTTGCTCAAAACACCACGGATGTGCTTGTAAGTAGGTCAGCAAAACTAAGCCTCTATTTACAAGTACAAGAAGATAACGCGATGATAGTAGACGATAACGTAACATAATGCAGTAAAAAAACAAGTCTCAACAAGCACATAGGACCGTTTAGAGCTGCTGAACAGTTCAACTGATGACTGTAGGCAGAGGCAGGCTAACAATACCCATTGACTCCCAGTGTTTGAGCTAAGCTAACTTGCGGTGAGCAAGCTCTGCCGTCTCTTCCTTCTTACTGGACACACAGTTGAAGGAAGGGTCTCAGGAGTGAGGCAAGACATGAAAAGAAAGAAAAAGTTGGCATATCCCTTTAAACACACTAAAGAGCAAGAGAAGTTAAAAACACCTAAAAATGGCTCCTTAGATCTTTTATTTGAGTCTTGAAAGAAACAACCATAGGAGTTGCCACATTGCTCTTTTTATCTTTATAAGGAGGCATGATGTTTGTTTTAACTTCATGTTCTGTGAGGCTGAGCTGTGGCAGTGTTGTCACTGACATGTTTTCTCTGTCTGTGTCTTTCAGCTCTCGGCAGCAGTCCAGCGTGCGAGCACAGAGACCCGCCCAGCGTTCAGGCATGTCTGAATAGAGCGGGCGGCGGGAGGACAGACAAGAACAGGAGAGGGGTCAATGGAAGTGTCCCTACCAGCAGGCCGGTCTCGCAGAATAAACCACAAGGTACATATTGACTCATAACGACCCATCCAAACCCAGCAGAGTGGGAGTGTCAGTGGACACACTGTCAGAGTGTGATTCATTTGTGTAGTCAGAGAGGAAGTATTGACACACACTAACAGGCTGAATCAGAGCAGCATGCACTAATACCCTTCTGTGAGCAAAGCAAACAAGATCATAGCTGGCAAAGCTGGCTGTGAAAAAGGCAGGGTCGGACGCTCCTGGAAACCAGCAGGAGGTTGAAAGTTATCTCAACTCAAGTCCACCCCTTTTTTGAGGCTCCTTGCAAAGCCACGCCCCCCTCACACAGGCATGGGCACCTGCAGCTGTTACCAGTAAAGGTAGTTGTAGTTTTTCAGTCATTTTCCACAAAATTTGGGAGTACCTCTGGTGTAATGATGTGATTTAATTCTGAGTTGATAAGTGCTACATGCCAGGACATGTGGGTACAGACAGACTGGGAGGGATTTGTTTGCTGGGATCAGCAGGGTCTCAGGGCAGAGATTGGTGAAATGTTTCAGCTGCTCAAGATGAGATAAGTTTGTGTTTCTTCATCTGGACACAACTCTGGTGGGACATAAGGAAAATTTCAGTCTGTACGATACAAAACAATAAGGTACATGGTCCATAATAACTATGCTATCATGATGCAGCGTTTCTGCAATAATCGATATATTGAAAAAAAAAAAATGTAACGATATGTCACAATAATCGATTTTGTCTGTCCCCTGTCTGTCCTTTGAGGAGCCATCAAATTAGCTTCTCCAGGAGATAAACCAACAGGCACATATAGCATGTTTAGAAGGCCTTATTTTGTTTATTTAAATATTGATATTTTGTGCCAGCATAATCACAATGCAGGAGGAGGGATGATGATAATCACCATATCCCCTAAATAACAAAAATTAATGACGTTACTTACCCTGCCTCTTACTGTTTTTATTGCTTCTACTGGATTGGAAACATACCCCTCAGCCAATATTTCCATCTTCTGCAGAAAAGATTGACCATGAAGATTAAAATACTTCACAACCCTTTGTCCACAGACGTTGCAATGAAGATCCCCAGGACCCCAACAGGATTGATTTGATGCAGAAGTATAAACCAGCCTTTAGTCACAAACAGGGTTTTGTTACTGAAGCAGCACTGACTGTATTGTACTATGCCTATGCACTCAGCCTGATCTGCACCTCTTTATAACAATAACAAGTCAAGCCTTGTGGTTTGACCACAGCAGAGGAACCAGTCTCTGAGCGCATCTCCGGTATGATTCTGTGCACCACAGTGTGAAGGAATGGGTGCTGAAGACAAACCAACAGGATTAAATCTACCTGCCAGTATATCAGCAGTGTATTTCCTCATTCATTTCTCATTCTGTCACCAAACAAGTGCTGAAAAATCCCCGTCCTTAGCCTCAACTGATTCAGCAGATGTAAATTCTGTTTCCTCTACTGTCCCTCTTTTTTCTTTTATTTGCTTCTTTGCAATAATGTCATAACAATCAATTGCTGCTCATTACTTTTAAACCATTTACTCGGTATTATAATGAAAATACAAGACCCAACTTACCCTCACAATCCACCTACATCACACACACTCACTCACTGATGCAAACACACAAAGACATAAAGAGGAGATTCTGACAGAAACCAGAGTTAGAGGACTGAGGAAACGCTATCTTGAACTGAAATGAGGAAACACAGAAGCTAGGACTAAAATGAAAATAAAAAAACATGATTAGAAATTAGATAAAAAAATACTACAGGTTAACCGTGAATAAAATTCCAAATAATAAATCTGAACTGAAATGGAGAAATTAAACAGATTAGGAGGATGAAAATAAATAAATAGATAAGAAGAAAGAATGATTAAAATAATCAGCTAAAATCCAGACTATAAAGGTAGGTCTTGAGTTTGCTTTTAAAATATGAACAGTAGGTGCTGCCCTTGTACAAAAACTCTCACCAACATGTCAGGAACAGAATACAAATCACACTGCCGACAAGCACTTGAGCAGAGTGTTGCAGAGCGACTCGGACGCACCAGCTTACAAATATAAATGCTCATGATGACGAGGGGCACTGTGGCATATCACGGCTGCAGGTGAATTTGCTCAAGTGTCAGACAGACTGTGTATACTGTAACTCCACACCATGTGATTAATAAACCTGCAGCTGTGGCTTTATTGAAGACTGATTAATTTACACACTAAACTCATTTTATCACTGATAAATTCTTTGTAATAAAAATCCTCAGTTGATTTTAGATGAAGTCATCTGTGGGATTGGTAAGAGGTTTATATCCTTTGTGATATGATAGAGTTCAGGGTTAATAATTAGTAAGGGTGTCTGATGTACATTAACTTAACAGCGCTGTTTGATAAACACATCCGTAGATACACTAGCTTGCTTTGTTCACTCGCCACCACACCTGCTCTGCTCTCCTCTGGTTCTCACCGCACCACAGCTGAAGACTTCCCCTCAGCTGTCACTTCTTCTTATCCTTGCCTTTTTCCTGCTCTCTTTGACACCCGAAGCCTGGTTTATACTTCTGCATCAAAGCTTTGCTGTACTCTGCCTGTATGCCCTGCGCCATCTTAAACATTCATACACCTGTGCTGGTGAGTCCTTGTCTCTTGGTAATATTCTGCTAAAACTCTAGTAGAGGATATGTGAAATATATTCTGGTCCTGACATGATCTCTGCTTTTTTGTGAACAAAAAAAAGCATGAGAACAGAGACAGAATGAATAATGAATGAAGAGCCAAAAAATAACAAGCAGCAGTTGGCTACAATGCAGTTATTGCACAAGAGAGGAGACATCTGAAGAGCTGGAATTTGTGGTTGTCGAACCAATTTTGGCAAAAGACAGGAATTTTTTTAGTGCTTATCTAGCCACAGAATCAACCAATTATGAGGAAATACACTTCTTATATATCTGCAGGTAAGTTTGAGTAAGTTTAACATGTGTACCAAACTCTGCATCACATAAAATCATACCTGAGAGGTACTCAGAGGCTGGCAGGTACCCGGTGTTGTGCAGTGGACCAATTACAGGCTTTGCCATGCAGTCTCATTTTAGGGGAAGTGCACTTCAGGCTACCCACAGCCATCTGTGTGGGCTCAGGGTTATGTAGACCTTTGGCAAAGCTTTGACACAGAGGAATAAATCAGCCATTACTGGTTTACAGTTAAAACTTTGTCTACTGTTGTCTGCTCAAAAAAACAAATACTCAATTAATATTAATTTTCAACATAACCTAACTCAGTGGGACTCCCTTGTGTTACATCATATCTAGTTTTCTGTCAAAAAGAAAGAATATAAAAATGACTCCAGAAGTCACAGCAGTGTATACATTTACAAATCTTGTTAGAAATACAGTATTTATTGTTAAGGTACATCGATAAATTCAATTTTTTGGTTTACTTTTACTTACTTATTTTCACTCACTTATTTATATATCTTTTTTTTTTCTTTCTCTATTTCTTAGCCAATGGAGATATAGGGAGGGTTAGATGGGCAAGGGGTATTCATGCTATGAAAATGTCCTAGGAAATGTCTTGAAGTGGTCATGTTTTGACTAAATATTGGACTAAAATATCAATTTAAAAAAAAAAAAGAAATACAGTATTTACTCGAATAAAGGCTCCCAATTTATAACCTTTTATAAACTTTTTTGATGGTGAAACTTTTTACACCTTTAAGGTCATCACACATGATTCTACTTCGCCAAACAAATCCTTTACGGTTCGAGTGAAAGCAGAAATGCACGGTGAGCACAGAGATAAACAGCAAGAGTAACAGGAGGAGGAACAGGGAAGCTGACACTGTGTTTTTAAACCAGAAAGGATGCTTTCCCCCATGCATCAACAGTGGTTCACATAATTCAGAAATGTTGTATTCATGTCCAACAATGACATAACACAAAGCACACATCCTTACCAACTTAAAACTGATTTTAGTACAAAATGCCATATCTCGCAATATTAACAAACCCTTGAAAACATTTCTGGATCCACATTCGGCTTTGGACCACCACCAAAAACATATCACTTCTTCCTTGTGCCATGACCAACCTTACTTGAAATTAAAAACATTCATTCATAACTTAACTTAAGTTATATTGCAAAACAAACACAGGCAAAAACACAACCTTCTCGGTGGAGGCAATAATCAATCCAACACGCAATCCAAGTGCCAAATGTTTGATAAAGTTTTCTGCTCTTTTTCTTATAGTCCATATAGAAATCCATTTGAGATAAAAAAAAAAAAAAGAGACAAAACTAAACTTTGAATTTCATTATTATTATTATTATTATCATTATTATTATTATTATTGTTATATTTAAAGTTTGAATTTCAAAGTCTAAATGGGATTAATTTTAAACACAATCATCTTTTACATGAAACAAGACAAGAATATTGAACAAATATGACGTTGTTGTATTTAAAAATAATTTGGTTTGGTCTGTTTAATTACCTCCAGCTCATTAAACATTTGCTATATTAAAGTTTTATTATAATGATGCTTGTTTTGACTAAAACAAAATTGCTCCTCAGACAGAGACCTTGATAGACCTCCAATAGAAAGCCTCCATCATATAAAGGCCTGGTACCCCCTGCTATGTTGTAAGTAAAGGCCCTGGTCCATATTTGAGGATTTACAATAACCTTTCAAATTATTTTATGGATTCATTGAGGTCTCAAACCTGGAATTCACAACTTCAGGATGTGTTTTTGCCGGTGTTTGTTTGTGAGCAGTATAACTCAAAAGAGTAACAAGCCAATTTTGATGAAATTCTCTGGTAATGTTGGACATGGCACAAGGAATAGGTGATTTAATTTTAGTGGGAAGCGAATGCAGATGCCGTTCCAGGATTTTTTTCAATTATTTCTTATCATTGCAAGATAGGGCATATGGCGTCACAAATTGCATGGCAGAGGGTTGTGCTGTTGGATCACTTCAGGTAAGTACAATAAAACTATAAGTTAAATAATTTCTCCACATTCTTTATGGCCTGTGCAACTTTTACCCTCAACCTTGTTATCTGCCACGTTAGTGTTTATGTCCTCCTTGTGTGGACTTCATCCTTACCTGCACTGGAAACTCATTTCAAAATTATTTTTTCTGGACAGTTTTAGAAGTTTTCAACTTCCCCAAAGACATATTTTCTTAAAAATCCCCTTTTCTGCCCACACAAATATTCCTGAGCTGCTTTATGCTGGGAAACAAACATCAGCGTTACACCATAAGCAATAAAACCATTCAGAAAAAGTCAATCCATTCAGTGACTCAGAGTTAATTTTTGAGATCATTTGACAAGATTTCTTAAAGGTAACACAATATCTGATTAAGACTGTTTATTCCTGTGTAAATTGGATCCCCACTTAAAGTTTATAAGTACCAGCTAACAGAAACCCTCTGTACATGACCATGGAGACGCAAATGTAAGGATTGCACAGATTCTCAGGACACCGCAGCGAAACAGGAAGAGTGTTATGTAACTTGGCTGATGATCTGTGAACCATGAGCATTGTTCAGTTTTTTATTTGAGGTAAGTAAATCATTGGACACAGATAAGAGCAGATACAAAGCCACGTTCTCACTGCTACTGTTAATCATCAGTTTCTGGAACAAGAAGTGTGATTCAACTGAACCTGGTCTGATTTTAGGACGTTTTAAACAAGCATCTTGTGTGTGGGTTCAGTTTGAGAGCTTATACTGCCCCCTTCAGATTAAAATCATCACTGCAGCCATCTCCATCCACCTGTTAACTGTCTGTCTGTCTTCTCCTCCAGTGCCTCCCAAGCCTCCACATCTCCAGAGCCCGGTGACGGGGCCTACCTCTCCTTTGGGCCGAGGACAGAAACCACCGTTCAGACCTCAGAGTATGGAGGAGGGAGTAGGAGGAAGAGGAGGAGGAAGAGGAGGGATAGGAGGAGGTCGAGGGCATGTCAGCAGGGAGAAGCAGTCCAAAGTCTCAGACCTTATTAGTCGCTTCGAAGAGAGCAGGTAGGAGCTCTTGACCACTTAAGACTGCCAACAGAAAACATGGGAAATTACAGACATGAGGACATTTTTAACGGTTCTTTGACATCATAATCCTTCAAATGCTAAAGCCAGATGATTCAGCAAGACTGTAGGTGCTGTGGCAATTTCACGGTGAAGATTCCACTGACAAGAAAACTTCATTAAGAAATCATCCAGGATGAGCAGCAGCCAGGGTATCAATGTATAATTCACTATTCAACCACATTTAATGACAGAAAACAATGCCCGGTTATGTTGTAATTCTCATTTTACTGTTGAGTTTGTCAGTTTTTGCATTTGGTTCAAATGAAATAACAAAAAAGTATGCTCAATTACTTTTTTTTCTTCAAATGTAGTACAGTGAATTATACGTTGGTACCCTGATCATAAATGTCATCAGCTGCCTGTCCTGGTGTGAGCTCAGTGTTGCAAAAGAAAAAAATAGCAAGAGAGGGAAATAGGGGAGATCTGTTTTTATCTGCTACGACGTTTGTGAGCTGTCCTTTTGCTTTCCTGTCTGCTTGCTCTCATTGGCTGTTGTGAATATTGCACTGTTGGTAGTAAGACCTGGTGTCATTTTAAGCCTTTTCACAGATGCAACCCTGATATTTCCCTAAAATATCAGGATAATCTACCTAAATAACTCCCATACACTGTAAAAAACCTGGATGAAGCCATGTGACATCAGTCCTTTGATTTTAATAAAGCCTTTGTAACGTCTCTAATGGATGCTGCCATGCTGCACGTGCCATCTCAACCGAACTTTAGCGACATCTGAAAGCTGTGAAAACCGCTTTTTTCCTGCACCTTTAAGGTGAAAGGTTTCTGCAGCCAGCCCCAAGTGGACACTGTGGGTACTACAGGTTTTGGCAATTTTGCATGGACCTCTATTTACAGCCCCAGAGGTTTGCCACTTCTTAACTCCTTGATCTGCTTGTTCACATTTTGCCCTCACAGCAGAAAATTTTCAATTATTTTGCATATCTTGATGACTTTTTGTCCTAGTTGGGCTGCCATAATGATGACATGTACATGTAGTGACAAGCTAAAAATCTGAACACAGCATAGAAGATGGGAGGGAAAGAGGGAACTATACTTCTTTCATCTCACTTTCATCTTTATTATTGGTTTGTGCTCTTGAAAGATGCAAAGTTCATTGTCGCCACCACAAAAAAGAGGTCACACACTCCAATATTTCGTTGGACCCCCTTCAGCTTTGATTACAGCACGCAGTCGCTGTGGCATTGTTTCACTAAGCCTCTGCAATGCTACGAGATTTATTTCCATCCAGTGGTTCATTAATTTATCACCAAGATCTTGTATTGATGATGGGAGAGTCTGACCACTGTGCAAAGCCTTCTCCAGCACATCCCAAAGATTCTCAATGGGGTTAAGGTCTGGACTCTGTCTCCATGTGTGAAAATGATGAACCACTCTTTCACAATTTGAGCCCGATGAATTCTGGCGTTGTCATCTTGGATATGACCGTGACATTAGGGAAGAAAAAATCCATTGATGGAATAACCTGGTCATTCAGTATATTCAGGTAGTCAGCTGACCTCATTCTTTGGGCACATAATGTTGCTGAACCTAGACCTGACCAACAGGGCAAATCTGGACTCATCAGATCACATGACCTTCTTCCAGTCCTCCAGAGTCCAATCTTTATGCTCCCTAGCAAACTGAAGCCTTTTTTTCTGGTTAGCCTTACTGATCAGTGGTTTTCTTAAGGCTACACAGCTGTTCAGTCCAAAACCCTTGAGTTCCCTTCACATTGTGAGTGTGGAAATGCTCTTACTTTCACGATTAAACATACCCCTGAGTTCTACTGTTGTTTATCTTCAATCTGATTTGACCAAACGTTGAAGTGATCGATGATCACGATCATTCAGGATTTTTTTCTGACCACATTTCTTCCTCGAAGACGATGGTTCCCCACTATCCTTCAAGTTTTTGATGATGCGTTGGACAGTTCTTAACTCAGTTTTAGTAGTTTCTGCAATCTCCTTAGATGTTTTCTCCACTTTATGCATGCCAGTGATTTGACCCTGCTTAAACAGACTAACATCTTTTCCACGAACACAGGATGTGTCTTTCGACATCGCTGTTGAAGAAATGAGAAGCCACTCATTGCATCAGCTGGAGTTAAATAACTTGCTGCCAGCTGTAAGATAATCACCCATGCAGTAATTATCCAATAGGAGGCTCGTACCTGTTTGCTTAGTTAAATCCAGGTGGCGACTTTGTTTTTTGGCCCTTCAGTGTATAATCATTTATTAGACCAACACCGGATGTGATGTTTATGCCACGGCTGCCCTGAATTAACAGCTTTGGTAATTACATAAATCATTTTCTATGTTTTTGTAATGGTAATTCAGCAGTGTGTAGAAGCTCTTTAACCAAAATTATATTTCAGTGCTGAAATACTAGTACTTTTGTTGTTATCAACAAATTTTCAAACTGACTGTTCTACAATTGAACACAAAAAATGATTGAATTATAGTTATTTACTTGCATGCTTTTCAGAACAGAAAAATCGTTTTTAGTGGTTGACTGCTTTGCTTGATTGTTGACTGACTTCTCAGCGAAGCCCACTGAGTCACTCAAATTTGTGTATAAAAAGGAGAATTCATTTTAAAGTTTTTCATTGTTTTTCAATATCTATGTCCAATAGCAAAAACATTTTTAGTTTAAAGAGTTTTTGAAAGATTTCTAAAATATTTTTTTTGGTGTTTTTATGACAGATAGCCTAATAAATTACACATACATGTTTTTGTTCTGCTTTACCTATGAAATTAAGCCAAGACGTGGAAAGTTTTGGATTAAAATCAGTGAAAGTTAGTCTGTTTCTAAACAGAGAGTTACATTTCTCCACACACGTCACTTCGTTGCGTTTGAAACTATACGACCTCACTCACACTTTTGTAATCACAGTGACGGAAAACTTTGTCTTTCCTAACGTTTCCTACCGCCGGTTATTTCAGGGAGGAAAAGCAGAAGTGCCCCGATTAAAGTCTTGAGCCTGACTCATTGATAGTAGCACAGCAGACAGGACGAGCAGAGATTAACCCCACACAACAGGCCAAGTGTTAGAGAGAGGATGAAAGGAGATTTGTACAGGCAAGGAGAAACACAGCTCCTCATTCAGTGGTGGGACAGGACTCAGTGTGGTGACATGAAGCCCAGGAGAAAGAGGTAGGGTCTCCTTTGTTTAACCTGAAGGTTTGATCTTTGGCTTCTAGATGACGTTATGATTGAAGTCTTTCTTTGGCTGGGAATTTTCACAAACATTAACCTGCTGGATTTATTCAGTCCTATGAAGAAGAATTAACTAATATCTAAAGAGGTTACTTACAAGGTTGGGAAATAAACAGTTTTCGGATGAATATCTTACAAATAAGATTTTTTTTGTTTTGATATTTACTGTAAAAAGCACTTACAACAGACGTGTTTGACTTGTTTGGTTCAAGTGGGATCTTATTGTTCTGTTTATTTTTTTTATTAAGGTTGCACAATATTATCAACACAGTATCAGTATCAGCAAACATTTGCATAAAAAGTGTAAAATCTGTGATTTTACAGCCAATATTTTGGCCTTACATATTAGCCATATATGTCACATATATTGGCTGTAACACACACAAAACATATGGATATAGCGCAATGTTTCACCCTGTTATTGCATTTAAAACAATTATGTCTTTTATTAAAGAATTAAATGTTGTTTTTCCTTGGTCCACATCAATTTCTAACACAAATACGCTGTCACAATGAGAGGAACGGATCACTTTTACAAAAGGAGGTACCTTGTACTGTTCCCAAAAAAATATTAGTATCAGTATCAGTATGATTAGTTTTGAAATAGCGGCATTTCAGATATCGACGAAAATCCAATACCATGCATCCCTGTTTATTATTAAAATTGATATAATCAGTTAAAAATTCAAGATACCTGTTTGATACCATTCCGAAAAGTCCCAAAAACCCAATTGTTATTCTTTTTTTCAGTGAATAAAAAATGTAAAAATAGAAAAATAAATAGCTCCTGCACTCCGTCAAAACTGCAAAAATGTGATTACAATGCCAGGAAAAGGGTGTTAAATTGACCAGAAGCAAAAGAAACCCAGCCACTTTACCAAATGCTGATAATGCCATTAGAATGAAAGGTGACTTTTTAGTGTTACATGCAGATATGTAGAGTTATTAAAGTACATTTTATTGATATCATCATGTAAATGTAGGTCATATTCCTCAACTGTATTTCCTCTATGTTTCTTTGTATTAACAGCTTGAATATATATTTTTTAAATTACGTTGTGACTGCAATGAAAGAGGAAGTGGCTCGTGACCCATACCTGATTTTGACAGTTAACAGAAATTTGATCAATTTAAATTAGAAAATGTCAAAAAACTGTGTCCAGGATTTTTTTTTTTTGCCAAACAGGTATGAAGCTGTTTAATTTTGTCAAAAATTATAACCAGGATCATAGTTGAGACAACCCTTTGTCATTTCTCTCCTGATAAGTCTGTGTAGATTCTCATTCATCCAGGTCATGGTCATTCTGAAGATTCAAAAGCAAGGCAACTGGACTGTGTAGAGTTTGTTGGGAAGACGTTTCACTTCTCATCCAAGAAGCTTCTTGGATGAGAAGTGAAACGTCTTCCCAACAAACTCTACACAGTCCAGTTGCCTTGCTTTTGAATCTTCAGAATTCTTTCCTGATAAAAGTCTCATTTATATATATTGTGTATTGCTGTTTATCTTAACCATTTATGATATAGATTTGATTTTGGTCCACATTTTCCAGCCCTAGTTTACAACCCTTTTTATCTGTGGTTTTGAAGTTGTACAAATAGAGGCAGTTTTGATTTTCGCTGCAGCCTCGATGAAAGGCTGGTTCACTGAGGGACACACACAATGGTGCTCTTGTGTCCAGCTGCTCCTACAGTGGAGCCCTAAAATATTTGGGCTGCACACATAACATACCCACTACGTTTCCTCTTGGTCTCTTCAGTCCGTGGCCTCATATTCCACCTCATCTCTGGCCCGCATCCCTGAAAAGAAGAAGAAAACGAATCTGAAAACATGAGCAGACTCCCTGGCTCCTCTCCACACATTTCTGAATGTTGAATCGAGGTTAATCAGAGAAACCAGGGTTATCTTTTCATTCAGGCTCTGCTGGACTGTGGGGATTAGCCCTCTAGTGGCCATGAAAGAGAAACAGACCCACAGCTTGGGGGAACAGAATTAGCCGACTAATATACTAATCTGGTTCACATGGCACTCGGCTGTCTTAAAGGCACCTGAAGAGACGGACACATGGAGGGTGAAGCTGCCCGTAAGTCTCATCCGGTTAGACTTGTTTGAAAACACGGTGCTGGACTGAGACGCTTTTAGTGTTATTTATTTATAAAGAGAGACTGCTGTACTCTATAAAGTGAAGATTTTTTTGTGTGTTATTGTGTGTTTTTTATGAATAGAGTATTTAATGTTCTGCTCAGAGGAGTCTGGAATAGAACTGGGCAATATGACAAAACAATATAACGTACAAAATTTCAAAAAAAATACAAAATCATATATCATACCATGATTTCCATGATACGAGCATTTTTAACTTTGATATGAATTTAATAAAAATCAGACAGTATTAAATCCATTTAAATGCTTGAGCAACAAAAAAAACAATCCCTTTAGACAACCAGGAATAGACATTTTTTATTTTAAATAACAAAATTATGGTAAAAAAAAAAATCTTCATACTTTAAATTTACACAACACTGGCATCCTTTCTGTATACTGAGGTTGTTAATGTGTCTGTTCTTTCTAAAACCATGTGTTCAAAGTGATAAAAGTCTGTTTTTTAAGTGGTATGTGGTATCCATGAAGTACTCACATTTGTGATTTTGAGCCGTATTTTAAACCAAAAGAGAGTACATCTTTGATTGCACAAATGTGTTGGCAACTTATTTGTGCCATTTAGACAATGTTCAAAAAGTTGGCCTGCAATCTTTTGTAGTTTAATACAAATAATTACCCAACATTAGGTGTTAAGGATTTATGTATTTTTGGCCATATTTTAAAATGTATCAGTATCATTTTAATTTTTATGATATCTTTTGATAAGATTAATTAGATTAAGTTATAATTTTATTTAGAAAAAACATTTGTTATAGATTATCTTTTGGTCAGTAAGCATAGCACTGTCCATTTTTTTTAACACTTAGGGCTGTTGTACGTGTAAGGCACTGTGCTTTTGGTGGACAAGGAAGTCACACAAGGCAGGAAAACAATAATTTAGACTTTCTATCAGGAGGTTGTGAAGCAAAAACTACAGACTACAGCAGGCATGGGCAACTTTGGCAACCAAGAGGGCCACATACACATTATCCACATGGCCAGGGGGTCAAACTTTTTTGCTATTCTAAGAGTACATAAAAGGGGGAAATATGTAAAGCTGTCATTAAAGGTTACTTTATCAACATTTATAAGTACTTAAGCTCAAATGCAGTCACATCTTAATTTGCTTAAATTGTATTTTTGTCTTGGTAAATTAAAAAAATGGAGTTTAACAGAATCAATCCCAGTTAAATATATATACATATATATATATGTCTTTTAACTGCTCATTTTAATGCTACAATGGCAGAGTTTGTCAGGTTCTCTTCATAGAAATACATTTTTTGGTATTTTAAACTGAGAGAGGAGACTGGCTGACCCCCGCCCTGCTATTTGCCCAACGCTGGTTTAAGGGGACGGACATATTTTGAAGCCTTACAATTTCTAGCTGAGACTTTAATAAAACGTGTTGTCTGATCTTAGCTTTACCCTATATAATATGTAATAATGTATCAGTATGTCTTGAAAGCTCTCTATATTTCCCACCTCTAGTTTGGTCGGTATTGTTTCATGTCCATGCACCTTAGGTGGCCAACAGCCCAGAAATGATTCAACTGTGGGGTTTTTCAGCAGCTTGTTTGTTCCTCTATTTATATTTCATACTTCCTGTTTCTGCCGCACAGTGGCATTCGGTGCATAAATGAACAAATATCCGGCATAAAATCACCTTTTCTGCTCAGCAGTTTTACATCAGCTCAGGTTTGATTGCAGATTTGATGTTTTTTTTGTTGAAAGTGTGAATTTTGTTGATTTCCTTAGCTTTCATATTTGTAGCCAGTTTCATATGAGAAGTGAGAGAATCACCCCGAGCTGAGATGCAGTAGCTGCTGTAGAGCTGCTCCAGTTCAGACTGGAGGTCTGCAGGGTCGTTTACAGGGAAACAGCTGCCGGTACAGGATGTAGAGTGGATGAATAATGGCATTGTACATGCTTGTGAGTGTGTGTTTGTGTTAATCTCTGAGCTTCCATTCCTCCGCTGTGTTTCAGATTGTCCCGAGTAAACTGTTTTTCCCATTACATTAAAGTTCAATCATCCAATAGGAGAGATGTAGGAGCTCAGTGAGTAATACTCACTGGAAGTAGGACAGCACTTCTCTCTGGGGGGTTTTGTCGTAGCTCTCCTCCTCCTTCATTTTACCCCCATGCCTCCGAAAGTCATTCATAGGGCTGGGAAATATATCCGCATTTTGAGGTGTACAAATGTATTTTTGAATAAAACATAGGGTAAGGCAATATTATTTATTTTGTGGATAAATTAAGCCAATGCATAAGTGTCCTCTTTAGACTTGCTGAGGAAACACAGGAAGTCACATACAGTATACTGTGTTAAAATGCCAATAATAGCAACAGAAACTTTCACGGCCTGGTTCAAATAGCTGCTTTGACCTAAATGCAAATTGACTTCAGTCCTCTCAATGCAAGGGATTGAATTTTTCTTTAACTGACCGTTTTGATTTAATTTAGGTTTGAGGTTTGCATAGTTAGGGCATGGTTGACACGACTGCAGTCCGGCACAGTTTTGCTGTATGTTTCTAAGTCTAACATCAACTTGGCCTTTGATGAGGTTGATCTGAAGTTGATTTGAAACAGTGTTTTTCAACATGTCAGTTATCACAGATTAACCTCCAGAGTAACATTTCTGTAACCAAGCTGCTTACTTCACCCCAGCTTTGTCCAATATTATAAACAATCTATTGACAAGATAATATTATATTTTATCTGACATTATCTGGCTATTGGTGAGTGTATTTTTAACCTGACAAGCCAGATGGACTGTTAAATTTATTTTACTAGTCCATCTGGGCAACAGCCAATAGAAGGTGTTTGGGAATGGGCAGAACCTTAAAAAATATCCATCTACTGATTAGATAATCATTCATCAATCGCATTCATTGTTGGCCATTCAGATAATGTGGTAGGTGGACACTACTGCTGTGGTATGAAGATCAGAATGTAAGCCACTTTGTAGAAAAAACTCTCTTTTTTATTGAAACGTTTTCAGTGTTGTTATTTGTTTTTTATTCAGCACGGAAATATGGTCCAGGTCTGGTAAAACTGCTACTGAAGCTGTTAGCATCTATGCTAATCTCTGTACAAACAGTCACTTCCTGTTGATTGGGCCGTCCTGCTTTGGGCTGCTCACAATCCTGTTAGTTTGAGGCTTGGCAAGATAGATCTGACTCATTGCAGACACTGAAACAGGCGGATCCATCTGCATTTACAAATGAACTTAAAAGTTGATACACACCAGACCTAACAGTCATCCCAGGCTGGTTGCATGTTGGCTGCATAACAGCTGTGACACGTGAGGACTCTTGTTGTTGATGTTCTTAAGTCATGGCTGTCAAAAGGCCAGCGTGAGTGCTTTGTCTTAAGCTCTGAGAATCTGGACAATTGAAGACTTGCCATGCAGTATCCCGCCAAATAGACAGAAAAATCTAAAAGTGCCATGCTCACTTTGTTTAAGCAGATATGTATGTCCATATCTGTAGGTAGCTGATTAGATTAACACAGTATGGTTACACTTCCAGTTTGCACTTTTTAATGTAAAAACTGACCTTGATTATTATCGTGGAAAACATATAATGTAATGCTTATTTTGAAGTTTTTTTATTAGTCAGTTATACAATGCATTGAGTCAATTGTGGGGAAAGTATTGTGGTTCTTTTCAAGGAGAGTCTGCCAACACCCAGTGCGTGCTCCGGATATAGAGGCTGTGGGGTCAAAAGCTGGAGCTGACAAACACTGTAGCTTACCCACATCTAGTCTGAAACAGGAGTAATGTTCAGTTAAAAGTTTGTTCAAAGTTAAAGCCACTAACAGTTTTGAAAAGTTTAGTCTTGAATGTGAACTTGCAGTGCACCTCCACCTGACTGAATGTCTGTGACAGTCAGATCTATCTTTCAAAGCTCCAAGCTAGAAAGATGGAGCTCAGTCTGCAGAGGCACTGCCCAATCATAAGGAGACAAAGGTTGAAGCTAGTGTGAAGAAAGCAAGAGGCAGCTGCAAGCCAGTAAACAAAGGTTGCTCATGCATAGATTAGGAAAGATGCTGCCTGCTTTAGGAGCAGGTATCAGAACTTGAAAACACAGGACATGAATAATAAACAAAAACAATGAAAACATTTCTCAATAGAAAATATCTGTCCTGATGGATTTTGCTACGAGTTTACTGTGTAATTGGCTTGCAGCAGGGCCTGCCTATTTAATCGTCTGATTGGACCATAATGATTATGATCGTCCAGTCACGCTCTGGAAATGTATTTGGAAAGGTTCTGCCTTCCCCAAACTCTTTCTGTGGGCTGTAACCCGATGGACCAATGAAATATATCCTGTTTATCAGTGGTTTCCAGCCTTGTTTCCATTAGGCACCCCTCTAGTTTTATCCATGATGAGTCAAGCCCTCTCAGGAACCTGCATGAAAAAAAATTCATGCGTTGCTCTACAAAATAAACTCCAATTTAAATGTTTTTATGGATAAAATCATGATAAAATGGACGCACGTATGCATTCTAGTGCAGTGGCCCTTAAAGAAAGTATGCCGTGAGTGTGTTATCATCATTAAGATAAATGATGTAAACTGCATTTTTGGGAGGGGGCAGACCATGTCTGTAGAGCATATAATGAACTACAGTATATATCCGGCATGTCACGTTATCTCAATGGGGAAGTCAGTATTTTTTATGGTATCACTGAAATAGCATTTATAGTTGTGAAATTTAAAGCTTTGGTTTGTCGATTGTTTTGATTTAACAGACATGCAAAGTCATACGCACTGTCTATATTGCACAAATGTATTAGTCATATTTAGAAAAATGGGTGAATGTTTCCATTTGTGACTTACACGTGTATACAGTATAGAATTATCAATAGTTTCAGAAAACACAAAGGTGTTTTCTGAAACTATTGATAATTCATATAATGAAATTGTATCAATTTGAAAAAAAAGATACTCTGAAAGAGAACAGGATTTTTCACAGCCTCTATATTTAGAAATATGGCCAGTATCATTGCATAATTTTGACAGCATGTGGCAAGTAATAAAAAAAGCCAAACAATAAGTGTCTAGGACCTCCATTTTTGATGCTGTGGTACCATACAGTTATGAAAATTGTTACTTTTTCTAATGTTATCTCAATTTTATAGCCCTAGTATTGTAAACACTATCCCTTTACAGATAAGATGTTAAGATAAACATCGTTAACACCATTTAGCTGAAAAATATCAAGATATGATTTTTGGTCCACATCGCCCAGCCCTACTCACACACACACACACACTTCCTCTGCAGAGCGCCGGCTCTCAGCAGCTTCATAAGACAGGCTGAAGTTTGCTCATCTCGCTGTTTTATTTTTAACTCTCTCACACTCACGTGCAAAATCTCTGTGCTTACCGTCAAGACCCACACTTGCTCCTCAGCGCCCACCCAGCGCACACACACACACACACACACACACACAGACTGCTGTAATCTGCCTCCTTTCCCCCTCTACCTTCAAGAGGTTAACTCAATCTGCGCTCTGGTTTGCTGACCAACTTCCCTCTTTGCCTTTTCCTCTGTTCCTCCAGCAGCGCAGACACCAAGAGAGACAGCTCACCGATCAAACAGGCCAGCAAGTCGGCCAACAGCAGCCCGGCTCACCGCGCCCAGCAGTGGCAGACGGACAGCAGCGGGACCCAGGAAAACCACACCTCTGATCCAACAGCGCAGCAGGATGCCCACAAACCGGCAGCTAACGGGGTGGTAGTGCAGATGGAGAAGGGGGAGAGGACGAAGGAGAGCGTGAGGATAGAGACCGTGGGGCTTGTAAACGGGGATATGGGTGATGGGAGCACAGAGCAGAGTGATGAGCACTCAGCTCCTCACACAGACAGGACTGCTACAGAGAGCCCCTCTGAGAACGAGGACAGTAAAACAGAGAGGAGTGAAGAACCGGAGCAAAAGGTACGTGAGCATCTGCTTGTTTCGCCCAGTAGGTTTGTCCATGTAAGTCCTGTGTGTTTAATATTTAGAGCCTTCTTGTTGCTCTGCAGTCACAGGAGGACCAAACATCAGCATTTATTTATGCTATGTTATGTTATGATTCTCTACAGTCAAATCTCCTGGACTGTGAGGTGCTCTAGTAGATTTAGGGTGCAGTTGCAGGGAGCGTGTACCGGTGTGTCTCAGAGGGGTTATTTTCCACAAAGGGCCGAGCAGATGTCTTCAGCATGAGCAGCTGAATATGCCTGAGTGATCCCCTTCTGTTAGAGCTTACCACTGTTCAGAGATTAAAAATATCCACGACTCAGATCAAACTCACCACGAAAAAACAACCACGTCTAATAACAGAGATAGATAGACCAAAACATCAGTCCCTACATGGTTAATAATTCAGTCAAGACAACATGCAGCCTGTTTGATGACCTGACTGTGAGCTTTGTCAAGTTCAAACTTAACTCTGATAATGAATTTATTTATTTTTTTCTGTAGGAGTTTGATCCATTAGATGTTTTCTCATTAGATTTGGCAGCTTTTCAAGTGTTTGATCAGCTCTTGATAGATTTGTCTGAGTGGATCAGTTCCAGTAAACAAACCCTTAATCAGATTTGTTTGTGCTGTTTTCTTTACTTGTAATATTTTTCCATTTTGGTGGCATCTTTTTAGAATAGAAGAATAGAATAAACCTTTATTCATCCTACACGGGGAAATTTGCAGTGTTACAGCAGCAAAAGGGACAGCAATGATAAATAAGAAAAAATACACGTAAGAATAAAAAGACAGTATGTACATTATTATAAATATACAAAAGAATGCAAATATAAAAACTAAAAAACAACGCAAATAATTATTTACACATTCTCAAAGAAATTGCACTTTCTACTATACAGCTGGGTTTTTTAGCTTATTTTAAAGAGCCTATATTCTGCTTTTTACCTCCGCCTAGGAGTTGTGTTTTTGCCGGCATATGTTTTTTTTGTTTGTCTGTTTGTTTGTTTGTTTGTTTGTTTGTTAGCAAGACTGTACAACAACTACTGGACAGATTTTGCTCAAATTTCCAGAGGATGCTGGGAATGGCCCAACTTAAAAATTATTAGATTTTGGTGATGATCCAGATAACCGCCATTAGTGGACAGTTGTTTTTGCTCAATAACTTTCTAACTAATAATAATATCAACATGATTCTGGGAGCTGGATGTGGGTTTTCAAGGTCAAGGAATCATATAATGATGCTAACTTTATCATGGAATTGCGGATAGATGTAACAGCAATATGTGAAGTAGCATGGCAGAGGTTTGTGCTCTCCGAGTGCTTTCTAGTTTGTTTGTGCCATTTTCTTTACTTGAGTAAGTGTATATTTTCACTGTCTGGTGCCATCTTTTTGCACTTTCTACTATACAGCCAGGTTTCCAGCTCATTTTAAAGAGCCTGTGTTCTGTTTTTTTGTGTTTCATATGCCCTTTACATATTTGTTTTGCATGACAGAGTAGTTTTATGCACAACACAACAAGTCTGTGGCATCAGAACTCCTCCATCTCCCCACCTTTACTGCACCATTAGTGCCTGAGTTAACCTGTTGACTTTCCCAAATTAATCTACCAGTGTGACATCCTGACATTGTTTTGTCAGCGGTTTAAGCCCAAAAATGTTGGCTTGGAGCCCAGTGAAGAGCAGAGACTAGAACAAATGCAGACCACATGAGCTGAGCAGTGCTGAACTGACCAATCACCACAGAGTAGATAGGTCAGCCAATCAGAATGGACTGGGCCCAAGTGGGCAAAGGGTGCTCAAAGTGGCAGGAGCTCTCAGACAGACTGAGAATACAGGCTAGCTGCTAAGATTTCTACATTTCAGTCACCCTTGTGGAAAATGAATGTTATTTTTTTTAAATGTATGTATACAGTATATATCTTGCTTTGCCTTCATACAACTGCTTTCTAGACTCATAGTAAACAGTACATGGACTTAAGCTTTTAAAGTGCTTCTTTGGTCATCTGACTATTTAAACCTTTAAATACTTACAGGTGCTTTACACACCAATATTTACATACACATCCCATTCACAACACTTTGGCACACTGATGGTTGAGGCTGCTTTGTGAAGCTCTCATCATTATGTTGATGTTGTCGAGCCAGAATCTCTAATTTCCCAAATTTGTACTTTTCAGGAAATGAAAAAAGCTTGCTACTGAATGAATAAGTGTTGTATTGTTCATTGTTCAATTGTATTTTTAATTAGTCTGAAATACAAAAAAACTCTCACCAATGTGGAAGATGGGTACCAGCACTGATTTTGAAAAAAAAAAAAAAATTGAAATCATAAAAGATAGACACAAGAGGTTTTCGCCCAACATCAACAATCTGCTAGTATCACTCATACTAAGTTTCACCCCACTGACTCAGGAGTGGGAACAATTAGGGGTTAAACATCATGCCCAAGGACTTGTGACCTTGGGGGGCTGGGATCAAACCCCTAACCCAAAGGTTGAAAACACCTGACTCTACCACTGATGAACCGTGACAGTGCTAGAGAGAATCAGCTTATACATACAGTTATTAGGTATGATCAGAGCGTAGTCACCCCAGTACTCATGATTCAATAGAAAGAAATTTTCAAGGTTATTTTTGTGTGTTCTTATTTGGTAGCAGTTAATTAAACTTATGTCTATCAGCTTTAATTGAGGTTTGGTAAGCTTTCTTCTGCCAAACTCCAAAGCCCCACATCTGTACAGATTTATTGAAAATTTTGTTTAAACTAGCCCCAGTCCACACTGACTCCAGTGACGTCACCAAAAGTGATATATTGTTCCTCCACACTACTTTACTCAAAATAAATGTATTCTTGAATTAATTAATAACATTGTTTTCAAATACACAACACTTTACAAAGCTGCAGAATTTGTGTAAATTAAGAGGAGGGGGTCCTTAAATAGTCACCATACCAGAATTTTTACCTTTAATAGAAATTCAGCTGAAACTAAACTGACCAGATCCCAGTTTTTGTATCACATCAGTAAAACACAAACTGGAGCCACTAATGATGCAGAATTTCTTTCTGAATAGTAAAAATGCAGGTAGTGCACATGCCTCACAGCACGAAGGTTACTTGTTCAAACCTTGTATCATTCAGGGCATTTTTGTGTGGAAGTTGCATGTTCTCCCTGTACATGTGTGGGTTCTCTCTTGGCACTCCGGCTTCCTCTCACAGGCCAAAAACATGCTTGTTAGGTCAATTCGTGACTCTAAATAGGCCTAAGGTATGGATGTGAATGGCTGTTTGGCTCTCTGTGTGGCCCTGCGATTGTCTTGCAACCGGTCTAGGGGCTACCCCTCCTCTCGCCCAGTGTCAGCCTTTCAATCAAACATCTCTTCATTACCACATGTCCATATGTCCTGTTTATGCAAGTCTCTTAACGATAGAGTTTAAATCCAAATTTCTCCTCAGGGAATTTTTTTAAGTATTAATAGAAGTACGGTTGAGTTAATATTTGGTATTTGGTTTTAAACACTTTTAAGAACTGGCCTTGTCTTGTGTTCATAATACACAAAAAGGAAATGTAGTCCAGATGATTCTACAGGGACGGGTGTCTTGTTGAAAAAAAAAATATCATTAAATCAGCATTTGAAAAGTCTCAAGCAAAACTAATCAAAGAATGATCATTTCTTGTTAGACCAAAGTTTTCGTTTCAGTGTTTCATCCCTTTTTAGACTTTTTAACCATGTGCACTTTTGGTCAACGTGCAAAATTACAGCTTTAAAAAACTAGACAATCATAATTAAAAGCTGCCTCAAAAACATTGCCATCATTTCAGTTTTGACAGTTTTAAAGAGTTCATCTGCAGTTTTTGTAGCTTAAGACAACAAGTAACTTAATAATTGTTTTTAGGACTTCTGTTTTTGACGAAGCATCAAACCATGCATGCATTCATAGACCCCTTTTTAGCCAACTTGATCAGTGGCATTACAGCATCATTTGGAGTTAAAACAAAGCAGAAATGGATGCAAATATGGCTTGTCACCACAGATGAGCAGGCAACAAAGGGGTGAAAAAAATGTTTTTGTCATGTGCTTCTTGGTGCCAGAATAGAGTGGGTAAGAGTAGTGGCTCAAAGCTACTCTCTGCTCAGGAGATTAAGTGACTCTGCATATTCAGAGAGATAAATATTATCTTCTCCTGGTGTTGAATACAAGTCAAAGCAGCTTGCCCAGTTCAAGCTAACGTTTCTGTGGAATTGTTTTGCCTCCAGCTAGGCACAAGTATTTCTGAAAAGAGCCAAATTCTGTTGGCCACCGTCACAGTTTCCAAAAAGTGTAAGGATCTACATATATACTTTGGCTTTTATAAGATTTTTTTTTCAGGTCAAAACTGTTTATTTATTTCAAACACATAAATGCAGATGGTATACTGCAAGAGAAAGGTCAAGTTTGTCCGTAAAAGGGATAGAACGGACTGACACAGAGGCTAGGATGTTATATTACAGCAGATAGGGCTAAAACTTCCATGTAATCTGGAGAGTTAGAGAGTGAAAACAGAGTCAGAGCTGATCTCCATCACTGTGGCAAACATTTATGTTCAACTTCTTTTGATTTTCAGTCAGTTTCACTAATGTTTCCAGCAGTTTTCATTGATAAGTGTTCAGTCATACTATACACCTACCCTGGTGCTTCCTCTTTCTGTGCACTTACACAGAAGGGAAATAAAACATATACAAAAGAAACAAACTAAATAAAAACAGAGCTTTTATCAGTTTGTTATAAAGTTTAATATTCTGGCATTGTGACAACCCCATACCCTGCAGCTTTGTGGATGTGTTAACAGAGATATAATGTGGAAGTGTGTTACAGAGGCTGCCCGAACACAAACAGTTGACTGAGAGATAATGCTTCCTCTTGTGTTACATTTCTGAAAGGCCTTTTTTTGGCATTAATCTCTTCTTGAAAAAATAAACGCTCATCATTTCTCATGAAATAAGCACATTGGACAGTGATAATGTGCTGGCCAGTCTCCCACAGAAAGCTCTGTTGGGCTTGTGGGGTCTTTGTTTGATTTGGTGTCGTTTCCCTTTGTCCATAATTTCATTTCCTTTTCTGAGAGCATGTGCTACACCACAGGACAAAGCCTAGTGTTAAGAACACAATAACACACACTTACAGTACTTCAAGTCGCTGTTTGCAGAATCACAAAAACAACAAAGTTATTATTCGGCTGCTCTCAGAGAGGCCACTGCTATGGTGAATCTGATTTAGCTTAACAGAGAGTTTTGGCGGTGAATATTTGTTTTAGATCCATAAGTAAGCTGAGTACTTTCTCAAATGTAGACTGTGATCAGTAGTTTAAAAATCATGTTGTGTACTTTAAATTTAGTCTAAAAGGAGAAATGGGAGTCTGAACCAGACAGGAAATTGCAACAAGACAAAAAAGCTCTAAAGTGTGAATAATAAATGGAATACTGAGCTGTAGACTGAGGCACCACAAAGACTGTCAGAAAATTGTATGCAAGGGATGCTTGGTACTGAATTTTCCAAAATCATTTTTACTAATAATTGTATATATATATATTACCCATTATTGATATTGTTAAAGTTAAGTTGATTTTTGATAGGACAAATAAGACAAATAACATTTGCAGGATTCTGCTGATTTGTACAAAGTCTGAAAAGGTTTTACTTTTACCTGAGAACTCTTTCACTTTAAATTTAATGTTGGTCAAGGGCTGCTTAAAAAACAGAAAAAAAAATGTAGCATCACTTCGAGTCTTATGCAGTAAACATTAGAGCACTTTCTTTCTTTTGGGGAGTGCAATGAACCATGATTTTCTTGTATTTGATTAATATTTAGCATACTGACTAATTACTTTTTAAGTAAAATAACAATTTTACTTTGACAAATTTGAGCACATAATATAAAAAAGCAATATTATTACTATGCTGATTGACTTTTTTCTGCACTGCAAAATAGCTGTAATTGTTTTTCTCAGTTTGGGCATTAAAAGGTTGAAAAAGTCTGAAATTTGATGTTTTTGAATCCTAAATTATTTCGCCATAAATTATGAATGTATTCTTTTTCAGACATAGACAGTCATGAATAAATAAAACTGATTTTATAATCTTTGGATTAAATGAACAATTTTGGCAAAATGTATTTCTAACAGTTGCAGTAAGACCAAACATCATCTTACTTCAGAGGTTTGCAAACAGTAACAACCGGCTGTCAGACAACGATGGATGCAGCAGAGTTCATACTTTAAAATGAAATCAATCCTTTCAATTAAACGTCTCAATTCAACATGAGAAAGCATTATAAGGTGTAAGTTTATTGTAATAGTTACAATCAATTTGCCAGCAACATTTTTTCTGGCATTTCTTTAAATTAGCTGTCATGACAAGTTAAAATAATCTGCCAATGGGGCAAACAAATTTAGTTTGGAATTTCAGCAAACCCAGGTGCAAGAGCCTTGTACCTGGGTGGACATGTTTTATTTTGCTTGTCAGGTGAATGTTACTTAAAATAGGGTTGTAAGATATATTTGACAAGAAATCAAATATGACGAACATTTTCATTAGTATAAATCAACTTATTGTGACCTGAAAAGCTAATTTGTTCCAAATTTTCTTTTAGGCATAATATGACACAACAATCACTCATAATTAGAGACATTTTTAAGGCAGTGGCGGTGAACTGTGTGACTGTGAAGACAGAAAATGATCCATTTTAAGCTTCACTAGCTCAGTAATGATACAAGGCTAATGAAGATCATTATAATATCTAATTTAGAGAGTTATATGTCTAACATCATCAGTCTTCTCTCTTTTTTCAGGAGACAAATGAACAGAAGCTATTTAAGATTGCCAGCGAGCTCTTGCAGACGGAGAAGGCCTACGTGGCCCGACTAAACCTGCTGGACCAGGTGAGGAAACTGCACTTTTGACTAACTTTTGAGACATAAGACAAAAACGCCAAGGAGAACAGATTCATTCTAATAATATGCTTTTACCGCTGAATGTGTCTAAAGATTGTTGCTTGTGGCTCTCCAGGTGTTCTGTTTTAAGCTAATGGAGGAGGCAAATAAAGGGACGTTCCCTGTGGAGGTAGTGAAGAATATTTTCTCCAATATCACCTCCATCAACGCCTTCCACAGTCAGTTTCTGCTGCCAGACCTTGAGAAACGCATGGGAGAATGGTGAGTAATCCAGCCTTTAGCTGAATAATGATTAATGTTTGTCAAGCCTCCAATAAAGTTCTACATCGGGTGATGATACTGATGATTTTAGGTCCTAAATTTTTGATATTACACTTAACTTTTCTTTAATTTGTCAGATTTTTAAAGTTTGAATTATTTTAACTGTTCCTCCAGCTCAGGGGTGTCCAAACTACAACTTGGGTTCCAACTGCGGGCCATAGCCAATTTTTCCTCAGCCCATGGCTAATTCTTAAAAATAAAATGAAATATGGCCTATGCTAGGAAATGAAGCTTGGCTGTTTTTTATGTCTTAGTGACATCCTAAAGGCTAAAATTGAGGGAATATGTGAATAGTAAGCAAATGTACAACCAATGTAAACAAAAACTGAATGCTCTGGTGAATGAGGGTGAATGGATCATGGCAGCATTACCTGCTATCTGCTTCATGCAGCTTAATCCCTCTTGAAGCACCAACAGTATCATAGAGGATGCTAGCTTTGTGCAGTTTGTTCTTGTTTTGTGTTGAAATGATCAGTGTCACTCCTCTCTGCTGCAGATAGTGTAACTAACTTCTTAATCTGGAATGGCTCGCCCTCTTAAATCTAATTGGTGGCCCAAAACTCTTCAATGATTGGCTATTTGCCTTTCCAAGCCACTGATGAAAAGCTGTGATTGGTTTTACTACAGCAACTTTCACTTTGTTTACTTAGGTCTTTGTAACCTATCAACAGATCTTTTGGGGGAGAACTGTATCTGGAAGCTCACTAACTTGTCAGTCTCTGGAGGGCTTCAGGCCAGATGTATCCCTTACAGATGTTTTTAATCCTAGCATGAAGTGAAGTGGGGTTTTTTTTATTCATAAAGTTTTTATTTGTGTATCCACACTAATAAATCTGTAATTGCTAATTTTCTTTAAGTGAAAAATTTAGCGGTGATGTTATAAGCCTTCCATTTTGACTGTTAGAAAAAGTGCGAACTTCCTGTCAGTCTGCTGACCAATCAGATGTGCCCAATGTCTTCACTTATTTTCTTGACAGAAGTGTCCAAACAAGAGCAGCTAAAACAAAGTCAACAAGAGACAAAGTGGGGATCTGTAAGTTCCCAAAAGAATGAGAAAGGGAGTCTAGGTAATGTGATGTGGCCCATTGTAACATTTAAGACAATATTTGCTTACAAGTGGCACAAATGACTAAAAGGTGAAAAAACGTCTCTAGAAATAAGTGAAAATGTTAATTGTTTTTGCTGTAGGTTTCATTGTATACTATGATTGTATTCCCTTAATTGCAAAGGCTTGATAAAACCAAATGCTAATGTTTAAGGCTTGTTAATCGTTTATCTGTGTGTGTGATTTGGAAAAAGTGCTGTGAAATTTCATTTCATTTTTTTGTTTTGTCCCTCTGGCGAAACAAGCTTAAGACACATCAATTTGATATCACTACAGCATAAATATTCTGATAGCCCAGGTTGTCCTGAAAAACGTGATGCCTTTAGCTTGATCCTGCTTGCATACATTATAATGATAAATATCTAGGCAAACTGAAAAAAGTATAAAAATGGCCTGGAGCTGGAAGGGTCAAAGTCTGGATGTATTAAATGTGGTCATCCTCATATTTTTCTAATATTGTCCCTCTGTGAAAAAAGTTTGGACTCCCCTGGTTGAAATGTTAAAAAGTATTAGGAAGTATGAAAGCAAAAAATAACAATTCAGATAATGATTTTAACTGACAGCTGCTATGAGGAGAAAAAGAGCAAACTATTTCGATTGCTCAAATGTGTTGTTGGTGGTGATTTTTGGAAAATTCCAACAACTTGTAGAGGTTGTCTGCAGTTTTGGATGACCAAAACGAGAAAATTTACAATTAGGGCTGAACAATTTTCAGACAAAAATGTCATGCAATATTGTTTCCTCATGCAATATACACATTACAAAGCATAAAGTCATTCTCCAGATGAATGCTCTTTCTTTTTATGTGCAATAATTTCAGCTGGACCTTTCGTCCACATTGTTCCCACACTGCACACTGCAGCCCTAGACTGTGGCTGTGATTCACACGTATACTCACCAAGAGGAGGAAAAGTGTTGCTGCACATTTTTAACAGGCTTCACAAATAAACGCGTGGCTTGCTAAAGTGTTATTTGTAGCCCCTATTGCTAACCATTTCTGATGATGTTTGAAGTAGATTCTGCGTGCACAGCCCCGTGGTTTTAACTTCTAAAAGCTCACCTTGTTGATCTGTTAACTCCTGGGTGGTCACAATTCAGACAGTTTTTCAAGTGTCCAAGTGAATGTCTCTTTGTTTAGATGTTTACTGAAGACACATCTGATGAGGATTTTTATCATTTCCATTAAAGAAGGCTAAAAAAGAAGAATCGTTTCATAGTCTCCTTTCAGTATCGCCTGTCTTTGAACTGAGGAGCTGCTGTACGTGTGACTGCAGTGTTAGTAGCGAATACAGTTTACCTGCAGGAAACACAAACTCTTCCTGCACTGTGGTCTGACCTCTAAATCAGTCTGTTAGTGGTTTTGTCGCATTAACTTTTATCATAGATCATAGATTTTTGAACTATTTTTGCCCCTGCCTCACCTAATATCAAGCCAAAATCTAACGGCACGCTATGTTGATATCGACAGAAAACAGCCTCTTAAACACTATAACTTATCAGTTTGTACATGTCTTTATGTTTTCAGTAATACAGAATAAAATTTTAAAAATGACCATGTCACTCATAAAATATTTTAAGTTTTTCAAGAATTCTTTAGACATTTTGTTGAGTTTCACAGATGCAACATATTTAAGCTTAAAAAAGCCATGTTTTTGATTTTAGAGATAATAAGCTAATAATTGTGAAAGTAACACTTCCCTCCACCCTTTGATTCTATTATCTGTAAAAGACAGTTCTCTCTGAGGTTTCCATGAGATTTTTAAGGAAACAGAAATTGCAGATGCACATGGGCATTAATGCATTTAGAAACAATAGGGAAAACTAAGATCACAGGCGTGATAAGTACTCATGGTTGAACAGATTTCCAAGGTACACGTAGACATGCCTTAAGACATACCATTTGAGAACCACAACTGCAGACAGTCAAGGAAATTTACCCTGATGTGCTGTAAGTTGTGTGACTGCATGTCCTGCGATGTGACTACTGCTCATGCTCACAGTGCAACTGCAACGTTCTCATTTTTAGCCCTGTTTCCTATTTTTGCCTTTAACTTCTATTTTTCTTGGCGTGTCATTAAAATAGTCAAAGCTCTGATTTTTATGATAATCTTAAAAGCACAAGCAACAATTTGCAACCAAAACATTGTCATGCTTTTGTAGAGTATAAACATTATGTTGGAGTTTCCTTTCATTGTTTTATCAGTTTAGATAAGACATCATTTAAAATGAACTTGTTTTGGTGAATAAAGTGAAGGAATTGAACAATAATGGTCGCTCAAAGCTTATTTTTGTTGCAGTCATACTGAAACAGATGTCAGAAATATTTGATTCCTGCTTTTGTCATGTCTAAGTTTAAAATTGTGTTTTCTTGTCCATGTTATTCCCTGCAGGGAGTCCAAACCTCGAATTGGTGACATCCTGCAAAAACTCACACCCTTCCTCAAAATGTACGCAGAGTATGTGAAGAATTTTGACAACGCCATGGAGCTGCTCAAACACTGGACTGATCGCTCGCCTCAGTTCAAGGCCATTATTCAGGAGATTCAGGTAGAGACACATCCAGATTGGAAAAGGCAGATATATGTTGTTTCATTAAAGCACTGCTTTTGAGTTGTTGTGGTCAGACATGTATAGGTTGCTGCACAGTGCTTATCAAAAATGTTTACTTTTCTTTAACTTTGTGTTTTTACCTGTAGGGCTGTAAAATAATTGATTTTATATGACTGACACAAAATAGGCCATTATTTTGAAGTGAAAGGGGTAAATAAAGGGTATCAAAAATACTCAAAATCAAATATGTGGAGGTGCTCAAATAGGTCCATTTCAGCTACAGTATGAAACACTTGCAGTAAATTCAGAAAGTCCAAAGGTAAGAAATACTCGAGGCACAGCAATGTGAGAAAGCTAAGAGCTGCAAAAAATAAAAAACAAGGCAAAATATTTTTTTTCCTGCTTTTATTCTGAACAGAGTACGGACATGTGTGCCTCCCTGACGCTTCAGCATCACATGTTGGAGCCCGTGCAGAGAGTTCCTCGCTATGAGATGCTGCTGAAGGACTACCTGAAGAAGCTGCCCCAGGACGACCCAGACCGACGGGACGCAGAAAGTAAGCAGACGCCAGAGACTCCGTATAAAGATGGATAGAGCAACAGCTACCTTATGATGAAGCCAGGACATACAGATAGTGATTTTATTTTATTTTAGGACTACAGTTAATAGGACCCACTTGCTCACTTCCTCACACACATACACTCTCAACTCTTGGCAGCCATTTGTACTACATACACTTATTGGAGTGCAGTTTTTGAAAAGACTCCTTGGTTAAAGAGGACAACCAAGTGACAGATTCAGAGCATTTGGCAAATACAAATATGAATTAATTATAAATGCCTCCTTTCACATTAAGTAGTTAATAAACTGTCATTTTCAAAATGTGACCAGCACTCAGTAACATCCTCTTTCTGATCCTTTGGGTAACGAGTATCAATCCAGTGCAGTTTCAGTCTCAAGTGCTGGCTTAGTGTTGGTTTCAGTATTGAATTTACATACTTGGTATTGTTTTAACTGGTCACTAGTTGATGGAAAACACTGATTGGTTTATCCTTTTTTTTTACTTAATGCTCAGATGACATGACAAATATAACAGAGTATAATATAAACCAGAAATAAACTCTAACTAGAAGTGTTTCAAGAGCGCAAAACCTCCACCAAGGCATTTCCAACACTTTTAAGTGAATTATTGTCAAAAATGTGAAAAAACTGCCTGATCTCACACTGTTAGGAAATCCTTAAAAAACTTCCTGGATCCACATGGATTTGGTTCGTTCTTATGCCATGAGCAACATTCCCTGAAAATTGAGTCATAACTGGTTTTTGTTGTAGTTTTCCTGTTTGAAATCAGACAAACAAAGAAACTAACAAACATAACCTCCTTGGCAGAGGTGATAAAAGTAATTAACCTTGTTTAAAAAAAAATTAAAGGAGTATAATAACACGAGAAAGCTACTAAATTACAGTAACTTGAGTAAATCTGATGAATTGCTTTTCACCCCTGTTTATTACTTCTTAAAAAGTAATAATAACATTTTACTAATTACTCAGTTTCTAAAGAACTGGTAACTTTACTGTTATGTTACTTTTCCCTGATATACAACAGGGTGGAATTAAAGCTTACATTGGCAACAATGTTCTTCACGTCTGTCACAGACAAAATCAAAAGCAGATGTAAATCAGCTTTGAGCTTTCTCTGAAACAATGCATCATTTGGAAACATGTTTAATGTTGGACATGGTCCCTTTACTCATGAAATTAGAATAATTTAAAGAAAAAAATTCTCTGAGTGGTTAAAATTACACACACACTCGCACTACATACATGTAATCATGACAAGAGCCAAACTAAAGCAAAAAGTAACTTGGTAAACTATCCATTATTTCAGTGTAAAGCTTTAATTTATTACTGTTTTAGAAAGTGTAATCCCTTGTACTCAAAAAGTAATATTATTACAGTTACATATCAGTTGTAAAGAGTTACTGCCCCATACTGATGGTCAAAACACATATAACGTTTTTTTTTTTTTGTTTCTTTTTTTATTTGCTTCTTAATGTGATCTTTCTTTTTTCTCCAGAATCATTAGAAATCATCGCCACAGCAGCGACTCACTCCAACAGCGCCATCCGAAAATCTGTAAGTACAGATTGTGTTTACGTTAAACCAAACAGAATCTATGAAAACATTTAGATCAGTCTAAAATGAATCTCTGTCATTATTCAGGAGAATCTGAAGAAGCTGATGGAGATTTATGAGATGCTGGGAGAGGAGGAGGACATCGTTAACCCCTCGAATGAGTTCATCAGAGAGGGTCAAATCCTGAAGCTGGCAGCCAGGAACACGTCGGCCATGGAGCGATACCTCTTCCTGGTGAGTGAGGCGTCTTCTTATCTAATGAAAGACACTGCAGGGAAATATAGCGAGGCCTGGCTTTATATACAATTGAAACAAGTGAGATATTTTGATCCAGGAACACCTCAGTGTAAAGATACATGAGGGGCACATGAGCACACCTCTAATTTACTGAGATAGCCAGATGATGAGATTATGTTCTGCCTGTTTCTTATTAACTTCACGCCAGATGTCTCCCAGCTGAGTGATTCAAGATACCTGCAGTGTTTAAGGCTGCCCCCTGTGGAAGAGCGTAGCTCAAAGGCCTCAAACACAAAAAGCACTGTACCATCAGTTTAACATTTTGCTCTTCTTTTCTGCCAGTTCAACAACATGCTGCTGTACTGCGTGCCCAAATTCAGTCTGGGAGGGCCAAAGTACACGGTGAGGACGAGGATAGGCATCGACGGCATGAAGGTCCTGGAGACCTCCAATGAGGACTACCCTCATACCTTCCAGGTGTCAGGGAAGGAGAGGACGCTGGAGCTACAGGCCAGGTACTTCAACCCATTTTGATTTCAGATCAACAGGTTATACTGTACAACAAAGTAAAATGTTCAGCTAACAGCACAGACATATGCTGTTTAGGCAGTTATATTTACAACTCAAGACAGTCACAGTAATACTATGGGGCCGTAACATCTGTGCTAATTCACTCTGTAGTACCGCATGGATACACAGAACACGGCACATGCCCCCATATTCACAAAGGCAGAGAGACATTTGGGATGCTCCTGCCTACCTCTCTTCAACATTACTGCCTCTGGAGATGGAGTAAGGAAGGGATCAACTAGATCCTCCCCATTCTGTCTTTGCGATGTTTACAGTGGAGGCAAAACATCACAGAGGCATAAACATTACGGCTTGAAACGGCAGTGTGAATTGGGCTAATGGCTGCATTCACACTCTAAGCCTTGAGGCTAAAATGATTGTTCTTCAGATCAGACTTTATTGTTGTGTTTGTACACACTATTTTTTAGCCTTTTTAATATATTCAGTTCAGTTCAGACAACTTTATTTATCAATCAATCTGTCAAGGAGACATATTAAAGCATGAGACAGAGGGAGATGTCTGAACATTATAAGTACGCATATAAATCGTAGCACAAGATAAAACAAGGCAAGATAAAAGATAAGAGCAAGTGGGGTAAAAAACAAGAAGATGTAAAAACTGTAAAAACAGTAATCAAAAAAATTAAAAAATAAGACAGGAAATAAATGGTGTCCTCTAAATTAAAGTCATTTAAAATGTTTGAGATCTGTGTTTAGGAGCTTAATAGCAGAGGAAATGAAGGACTTTATATATACGAACATTATATGAAAGGGACTCAAATCTGACTTAAAAAGATATTTTTCTTATGTTTTAACAGTGCTGTTAACACTGTCATAGAAAGAATGAGATCTTAGTAACAAGCAGAAAAATCAAGATCAAGTAACTTGTGCATGCAGTGTTAATGTAGACAATGGGTCCATTCAGTGTCCATGTACAGTCCCATAAACGTGTTAGGATAGTGCTCTTGTGGTCGCGTAATCATTCCTAAAAAGGAATAAACAATGAGATTTATTCACCCTCATTGGGGTTGTAATTATTATTTGGAGATGACATAAATTACACTCTTGTTTGCTGGGCACAGAGTATCTTGGCACAATAAAAGGTTATTTTTTTTCTATTTTCAACCCGACATAGTGTATATATTGTTTTAACAGCAAATGAACTTTGCCCTAAGGTTTTTGCTTTCTCTGAAAATGAGTGTAGCTCGTTCCTTTCTTAAAAATACAGTAAACAACTGCTCTTTAGACCACCTGAAGCCATGTCACAGAGGTGACGGTGGATGCAGCAGAGAGGGTCATCTTTCAGCTTGAAGGTTGGGGATTCAATTCAGCCATTACTTGTCCATGTGTCCTTGGGCAAGATACTTAACTCCAAATGTCTCCCTCTGCTGTGTGGAAATGCGGTAAAAGGGACACGTGTAACAAGACAATACTTATGGACACTTCGGTGGCTTTCTAACTTGGATTATTTGAGTTCGTCCGGTACAAATAGTTCCCTCTTTGGCACATTTTACTATATGTGAACACAGCAATAGATCAGTCTATTCCAGTCCTCCTGCACCCTCTGCCTGTTCACCAAGATTATGCACCCTTAAACATGCAAATTGCAGAGTCTCACTCCCTTAATTACTTTGGAACATGAGGTTTTGACGATATGGTGCCATAACAGGACCCTAGACCTCCTCGGTCGACTGGAATTTTAAGCAGAAATTCTCACACCAAATGGTTGAAGAAACCCTCCCTTACACTCCCCTGTCAAGAGGTGCAGAAAATGTCCCTGCCTTTCCCACACTGAAGGGTATAATTGTATGTTATTTGTCACCACATACTGTATAATTTCGCAGATATGTGGAAGACCACCTAAATAAGCACAATCTATCTCCGTTTTTAAAACCCTTAAAGGTCTAAAATAAATGCTCTGACCACAGCTGACTGCCGTGTTATTAGTGGAAAAGGAACTTGTGTTTTAATGTTTTTTCTGGGTTGTTTTCCCTTTGCAGCTCGGAGCAGGACAAAGCAGGCTGGATCAAGGTACATGCAGTACAAACGCACTTGTTTAAACTTTCTTTAATATGTTTTAATGATAATGAATATGAGACTGATGATTTTATATTTCACAGGCTTTCCAAGAGACCATTGAGATCTTCCAGCAGAAGAATGAATCATTCAAGAACGCACTGAAAGATGCAGAAGAAGTGTCGGTAAGTGTCTCATCAAAGTAAAAAGCATGTCTAAATACACTCCTGCATGTTTGTATATTTACTTAGTTTGTTTTTAATGTGACTGTAGAATGCAGAGCTGGGGAAGAGAGCCCCTCGATGGATCCGCGACAATGAAGTGACGATGTGTATGAAGTGTAAAGAGCCTTTCAATGCCCTGACGCGGCGGAGGCACCACTGCAGGGCCTGTGGATATGTGAGTAACACACATTCATTATGTAATGAATGATGCATTTAAAGGCCTGATCAGACCACAGAATTTGTTTGTTTATGTAATTTAATTTTTGTGTCACAGGCTCAAAAAATTATGACTACCACCTTGGCAAACCTCTGCCAAGGTGGCTCACATGTTGCTGTTACATCTATAAGCAATAGTTCCTGGAGAAAGTTACCATCATTCATAATATGATTCCTTGACCCTGAAAACCCACACCTAGCACTCGGAATCATGTTGATATCATTATTAGTTAGACAGTTATCGAGCAAAAATGATCGTTCAATGGCAGTTATCTGGATCACAACCAAAACCTAATTCTTTTGAAGTTGGGCCATTCCCAACATCTCCTTAGAATTTCAGCAAAATCTGTCCAATAGTTTTTGAGTAATCTTGCTAAAAAACAAACAAAAACAAACAAAAACAAACAAACGCTGACAAAAACATAGCCTCTTTGTCAGAGGTAATAATTCCACATCTGTGCCTCCTCCTTGCTCTCTATTAAGCTTTTCGATAATCTAGCAAGGGACACCAACTTTTCAGCCATGTCGCTTTAAGTCACAGTTTTCCTTGTTGAAGTTTTTATAAAAACTCAAAATTGATTAAGTCCACCTTTTAGTTGATAAAACGTAGGGATGGGAATTGGGAATTTGACGGATATCAACGTCATTATCGATTCTGCTTATCAATCTGGTCCTTTAACAACTCCTTTATTGATTCCTGTGGATTTTTTTATAGATTTCAGTGGCAACAATGTCAAACTCATGGCACACCTGATATACCTTATTGCTGGTGTCTCCATAAAGCATCTTTATGTCACAATTTTGACCATTTCTGCCCTCTGCCTGCCATGATCCTTGACTTCTTTGTTCATTCTGTAGACTGCTTCTGCTGAAAGTTGTGGCATCCTTGATTTGCTTGGCCTGCAGAACAAATTGGAAGATACTGACAAGGGCATTGATAAGCGAAAAGACTCATGATATCGATTCTTTAAGGGAGTAATTATCGATTCTAAATTGGAATTGGTTTTTGATTCCCATCCCTAATAAGAACTCATTTATTAAAGAAAAACTATGGTTAAACTATGGTTTGATTTGCCAAATAATAAGATAAAAATGTAATTCACTAATTTTAATAACTAGTCAATACTTCAATTAATTCAAAATAAGCTGAATAAGATACTGACACAAATTTTTTTCTTGTAAAGTATTTAGTATTACTAGTATTTTCCAGATTACTTTATATTCATTGATTCTAATTTTCAGACAGATCTGCATTGATACCTCTGTTTAAACTTTTCATTGTCTCCTTATTTTTCAACAGGTGGTGTGCTGGAAATGTTCAGACAATAAGGTGGCACTTGAATATGATGGAAACAAGATGAACAAAGTATGCAGAGACTGCTACTCCATCCTGACAGGAGAAAGTATAACAGGAGGAAAGAAGAAGGGCATCCTGGAGGTGAGGAGGATGGATGGATATGCACGTTACATTTAAATTGTTGTTCAACCCATTAAGATTTCTTTACTTACCGCATAGACTTAGATATCACCGATTGATTTTGGATCTGGATTTGATTTAGCAATGCCATACTGAATTGTGCCAACCTGTCTCTGTGCAGATTGAAGCTGCTCAGTTCTCGGGCAGCAGCATCATGTGTGGCTTCCTGCAATACTGTGAGAAAAACAAACCTTGGCAGAAAGTTTGGTGCGTCATCCCTGAGAAGGAGTGTCTGGTGCTCTATCTGTATGGAGCTCCACAGGTAAAACACAGCAGGATGTCTTTTCTTTAGTCTCACTGACAAAAATCATCACTCAGTAAGAGTCAAAGGAAAAATGGGTGACACTCAATACTAATCACACATCATTAAGCATTAAATAAGCAGTAGGTCGACGAATAAGTTAAGTTAATACTAGGAATGCAACAATTCTCAGTACATTATTAACTATTTGGTATGTTACAATGTTCAATAGGCTTTTTGAGAAGGAACTGCTTTCATTTGTTTTACCTTCTCTCTATATATTACTCAGCTCTTTTGTGCCCTTTTTTTGTAAAAATGTAATTTCAAAAAAAGGCAACATTAGTTTTGTCCAAAAACTTGAATAAGTGCCATTGTTTGGGGGACAAATTTATTTTCCCAGCGATGTGAAATAGTTATAACAGCTGTTTGTTGTGAATAAAAAGTAGATGTATGTTTAACTTTGTAATTTTATATCATAAAATGCATGGATGGTTTCAGGAAGACAGTTATGTCTTACTTAAATAGAAAGACAGAAATTGTTTAGAAATAAAATAATAGGTGTTGTTTCTGTAAAATTTACTTGAAACACTTCAATATGTAAAGGAATTTTTTTTCGAAGTATTCCAGTGGCCAAAAACCAAACCAAACCAAAAACTGACCAAAAAAACGAGGCATAACTCAACAGTGACCTGTATGTAGTGTTGCCTCCCTAGTAAATACTTAACTCAGCATCTAAAAAGCAGTTATTATCCATTTATAAACACAGTTTGAACTGCATCATTGATGCATTTATAAGGTAACACTTATCACTCACTCTATAAAACATTATTAGTTAAGTACTTCATATAATATTTGTTGAAATAGTTAAAGATACTTATTGATACCTAAGTGAGCTCTGGTTGAAGACGAGGGTGTGGGTCAAAGCATTGAACTTAAAAAACAAGTATGAATGTTTGTAAATGAAAACTCATTTAATTTTAATGCACGATAGATCACAAGTCAAGTTTCTACTGATGATTTACTAATACTTTACTAATAAACCAGTCAAGACATTAATGGCTATTTCTAAACATGACAACATAAACTAATGAACCGAGTGTTTTCTAGTTTATGATGCTGCAGTTGGTGGGCGCTAAAGCTCACTAAACTGAACTCCGACACATTGTTGCTTTAAACCACAGCTGACACGTCTTCTCTCCTGACCCTCTCTCTCTGCAGGATGTGAAGGCCCAGTGTACTATCCCCCTCGTGGGCTACTCTGTGGATGACGCCACCCGACCTGCAGACCCTCCGGCCACCTTCCGCCTCTCTCAGTCCAAGTCCACTCACAACTTTTATGCAGACTCGGAGGAGCTGAAGCAGCGCTGGCTCAAAGTGATCCGGGTCGCGGTGACAGGAGAGGTGCCTGAACGTCCTCAGACGAATGGCAACAGCGCAAACATGATGGACAACAACAACACACAGGAGGCGAGTACGGACAGCTCTTAAAGGAAACAGTGCTGGTGAAAAGACTCTGTGTGCATGTGTGCTGCACACAAAAACACAAACGCACACCCCCCCATGCTGTCCGTCAATCTGAATCTCAAAGACAGAGTGCTGGATCTGCTGCCTTGCTTGCCATCTTCTGTTTTCCTTCATGGATTTTCTTCATAAAGCTACACGAGGATTTTTGATTCCCTGCTAGAGCCGTGCTGGATTACTAAAGGACACATTTGGTACAATCAACACTAGAGCAAAAAGGCCTCAGGATTGATTGACGTCACTCAAACAGGCAGTATAAAGGACAGCTCAGACTCAGTCATCATGGACTCTTAAACTGCTTCAGCTCCTCCTGAGCCAGTGGATGATCACAGACTCTCAGCGTCCTGTTCAGGATGTGAATCAAAGCAAACTGAGGTCTGCTGGTGCTGCAACATGCTACAGTATAAATGTTATGTAGTCTTTCTTTTCAAAAAAGGAACCATCATGTTTTTATGTACAGAGAGTAGTCCCAAATGTTGTTTTGATAACATAGAAAATGACTATGGTAAAGTATTTACAGTTCTGGCTGTTTCCGTGTGTGAGAAAATGTTTCTTCAGTGATTCTGTGGTTGGATATGATGGTCTCGTCTTCATCTCTCAACCGTCAGTGTGAAATCATCAAACTCTGGATGTACATCAGCTGATCTGAAGCAAATCAACGTGTACACTTAACAGATAAAAGATGTGAATTTACTGATTAAGCTGTCAAATGTGAATTATCTGATTTTTGCTTTCCCAGTTACAAAGATGTTGAACAAAACAAAATCTTTAATTACATTGTTGCATCCAATCTGTAACTCCATTTTGCCAATAATTCAGGGATGCCCATCAATAACAACAGTGACAACAGAGTAATATAGTAATGCTCTTACATTATGTTCAGGAAATCAGAGGTTTAAAGCATTTCAGGCTCTGATCTTCTGTTGTAAATTTATATCAACAGTCAGAAGAAGAAGTCATGCCCACGCACATTCAACTTGACTGATCATGTTTCAGACTGAGGTCTTCTTTATGTCATTATTTTAGAGAAATGGGAGCCACAGATGCTTTTATAGGTTTGGAAACCAAAAGGCTGATACGCACCATGTTTGTGAGTGTGGTCAACCAACAACAACCTCCAGGACTCAAAAAATGAAGTTATATCGAAGTGCAGAACTGCAGTTCCTCTAGTGGCCACTTGAGGCTGGCTGCAGGAGCATAAGACATCCAAAACACCCTTCACATTAAAATAACATTTTTATGACAATAAGTGTGTTCACAGCCTTATTAAGAAATAATCAGAGTAGCTCATATTTTAATGGGCTCATACTGCACAGCGAGGATTTGTGCTTATAACTTCTCCATTTTGGTTCGTCGAGAAATACAGAACTGATGAAAACAAACTAGCGTGTCATAACAGTTTGTTTGAGCAAGACTTGCCTCAGCTCTAACTTTGTCAGTTTTTTTAAAGGATGATTGATGAGCAGTTTAACGCAGTGTTTTCAAAATGGTCACAACAGATTGCTGTAGTGAGGTGGCTTCATGAACCAAACAGCCGACATCTCTTAAACTTTGTTGAATACGTCATAGTCTTCAGGTGTTTAAAAGTAGAAACCCAAGTCATATTTAATGCAGACAAAGTAGGTGTGCAAAGTAAACATACATAGGAAATACTGGCTTTATGTTATTTTGTTAGATTCATAAGAAAAGCATTTTATAAAACTTTGAAAACAAACTCCAAAAGTAGCATCTTTTATTCATCAAGAGCATTATATCATACCTGGGAGATGATGTTTGCTGCTCTTTTCTATTGTAGGCATGTACAATATCTATATCAGGGATGGGCAACTGGTAATTGCAGAACACAGTGGAAGGATTTGATAAAAGATCCCATCCCTTGCCTGCGGTTTCCCACTTTTCTGGTCCCCAGTTGCTAACTTCATCTGCTATCATAACCCAAAAACAGAATTCAGTAGTGAACATGTGTGCACACTTTTCAAATGATCCTTAAATTTGGTTTTAAAATCTCCCAAACTAATATAATGCTCCAGATTAAGGTAATGCATGAGCCTCACAGCAAGGTTGCTGGTTTAATCCCCATGTCAGTCAGGGCCTTTCTGTGTAGAGTTTGCATGTCTTCCCTGTGCATACATGGGTTCTTTCCCGACACTCCAACTTCCTCCCACAGACCATAAACTGCCTTTAGGTATGGCAACTAGTCCAGGGCCAGTGTCAGCTGGGATAAGTGACCCTGAAAGGGGGATGGATGGATGGATAGTTTAAGGTGACTCTGAAGGTCAGCTCAACATGATTAACCTTTGGAGGTTAAAGGTTGAACCAGACCAGTTGAGCCAGATCTGTTGTCTCAGTGCCCAACAGCCTATTGGTGTACAAATCTGTTTTGGCCTCCATTTTCAGAGATGATCACTTGAGGAAGAATATGTTGTCAGATCAGGCGTCAGTGATATTTTTTCATTTAGCCTGTTTGATGTGCATTTAAACCAACCTGCTAATTTTACATTCATAACAACATTAACACAAAATATCCCTGAAAAAAGTTGTCATTTTGATGACAGTGCCCTTAAATCTAAACCTCTGATTCTGGTGTTTGTATTTAATATGCACTCTCTTAACCTTTGAACTCTACTACCACACAATACAGGTATGACCTTTTAACATCACTGCAGAGAGATGAGTGAGAATCATCGTAGTCTTTGTGTGGCAGGTTTTTCTACTTGGACGCAGCACAATCACAGATTTAGAAGCTGATGTGAGAGATGTAAATGTGTTTTTAATGCTGTAATTAATTTTATTATTTAAAGTAATTTATAGAGTATGACGAGCATGATCTGTTAACGTAGCACAAAGATGTCCCCTCAGTCGACTCGGAGGTGCAGTTGGTAGATCTCATTTCTCCAGAGCAGGTTTGAGTCACGTCATGACTAAATGAGCTCTTTGGAGTAAATTCACTCTTCTGCTTGATGAGTGCTCTGGGTCTGAACTTCCTCCCCCTCCTCAGTATTCAAGTCAAAACACAAGAGCACAAAGTTCTGTCTGAAAGATCTGAATGTAAATCCGGATTTGTATGTGTCCTTATCTCCTCCAAAGGTTTGAGAATTGACGCACTTTACAGTCTTATAAAGTGTACCTTCAGACGAAATAAAGAGATTCAATATGATGTGAGGCTTGTTGTTTATCTCTTTGGACCTCTGATGTGCTTGTGTTACAAAAATATTCACTCAAGTTTAAGAGCACAGATCAACTCAAAGTTAAGGTGAAGTTTTGGTTCCTTGTTTTGCTTCTTTTTTATCGCAAGTCACCACAGACATACTGTACATGGAGCATGACGCCAGGAGTGTTTTTTTTTAAGTCATCAACACCAAGATAAGGTTTTAGAATGTTTTTGATATAGTGTTCATAAATGTCTGTGTGGTTTGAATCAGTAAATGTATTGAAAAGTAACAGAGCTTTAAAAAAACCTTCAGCGTCAGTGTACTGATAGCTCAGTTTAAGTCCCTGTGTTCAGAGGCTGTTGTCCCAAATCCTGGCGGCCTGATTTTAAATCCACAGTGAACTCTTAACTGTGTTTGAAAATCTCAGGAGTCCTCGCTAAGAACAGGTTTTTGAACATTTTCGGATCGACTGAGCAAGGACAAGTCGACATAAATTATTTGTATGGTTATGACAATTTTTTTTAAAGCTTCAGCTCTCTTTACCTTTAAAAGCTCATTTGATATCCTTACACATTTGTCCCTAGTAACAAAAATGGCAGCTTCCCAAAAAACTGCTGTAAATTTTTTTTTTTCCAATTCAAATTAGTCAGCCTGAAATATACATATCAAATATTAATTATATTTTTGTAACCCTTTAAAGGAAAGTATATTTACATACCTCCATAGTTTTTTTTAAATAAAAAAATAGTACAAAAAATACATAAAATACATTTTAAGAGGTATTTGATGATTATTATTAGTAGTACCTGAGGAGGGTCAATGATTGGCAGTAACATTGATTTTGATGCATTGTGTTGTTCCTTTGCAGTGTCAGATTTAAAAAATACCTCACACTCGTGGTCCTATTGACAAAAAAAAGCCAGCCTTCTGAACTCAGTAGTTGAAATTGTATATATTTATATTTTTCCACTTTAAATGAGTCAAACTTTTAAAACTTCTTCAGTACTAATATTCATACTAGGCTGTGATGGTGATTGATGTAATCATCCATGTGAGCACTCATTCCTTTGCCCTTTTCTCTTCTTGAAATTTTCCAGGCCTGTACAGGGGTCTCCTCATCCTTATCGTCTCACCAAAAGAGCTGTCTAAAGGGTTCAATTCTCCAACAATGACATTACACTGTTGCAGCAGCAGTGGGGTTAAAGGAAAGAAAAGACATTGTCTGTAAACCTTCAGTCATTTGTTGGAGTTTGTCTCTGGTTTGCATTTTGTGGTTTTAAACACTTGAAATTTCCCAATGTAGGGTCTAATTTTGTTTTGGTGGTGTTGAATCAAATCTCTATCAATATTTTTTACAAGTATTATAACAACTACTAAAATGTAGAATCCCTTCACTGATTATGTGCAGTAAAAGTAGAGCTTGGAAAAATAGCAACATCTGTCTCCAGTGTGGGAAAAAACAGAAACTGCAGAAAAAAATACTTGGAGATAAAAATAGACCTGAGTTTGTTGTCAATAGCAAAACCTCTGAGACCCACAAGTTTAACATGTTTTGTGTGATACATAAATGAGGCGCCTTGTTAACAGATATAGAAAACATTTATTTTCACAAAAGAAAAAAAAGTCAGTCCAAACAAAATTATATCAAATTCTCTAAATGCATAAGAGTTTATGAAGTTAATTAATGTGAGAACACCTGCGGAAAAGTGTTAGTCGAACACGTTCAGGAATGATTGGACAGAAAGCAACGTGATGGCGGCATAAACATTCAAAAATCCTAAAGAGCTTCGACAGGTCTGTAGAAAAGAGTGCTGTTTTTAGAAAAGAGCAGAAGAAAGTTCAGAGTCCTGTTTGGTTCCTGGTGCTGCTTTGCAAAGATTTCACCCAATTCATGAAACCGAGGATTTAAGTTTTGTAGAGTCTTTTATCCATTTCAGCTTTTTGACTGTCGCAGTAGACCGCGGATCCTGCGGACGAGGGCCTGGATGAAGGTGTAGCGCGAGCGCACCTGGCTGTACAGACCCTCCACCTCCAGTAGCTTCCTCTGAAGAGCCTCTCCAAAACCAGCCGCCATGTCGCTCTTCAGCTGAGGAAACACAGAGGGGAAGAAGTCAGAGACAGAGAAACTCAAGCTCTTTTTTAAACTGAGCAGACATGGCAGAGGAGTGTTTTAGAACAATACCAGAGGGTAGGCTTGGTCAGTGCCAGGTTATCTTCAGGAGGGAAAGTACTGTCAGTTTAGGTTTTTTGGTGCCTGTAAATGTTTTTCTGCAACATAAATCTGTAGTCTAAGCTTTGACTAGAGATTTAGACTCCCTTAAGCAAAAAGTAGTATACTTAAAGTTCATTTATTAAGTATGGTTGAGTACGATTATAAGTATGGGACCATGTACTTGAAGTGTATTAGAAAGTATACTAATTCAATACTTCTTCAGACTAAATGGGACATTTTTGAGTTTATAAAAATATACTTAAATTTACTTTACAAGGTCATTTTAAGTTTACAAAAGTGCACTTTCAAGTATACAAGTACACTTACATATATACTCCTAGTGTACTAGGTATATACTTCTAGTCCACATTTTAGTTTATTGAAGTGTACTTCAGGTATACCACAAACCCTTATGAAAGGAACTAGAACTTAATAAAGTTTAGTCAAATATTTCTCTGCTTATGTGTGTTTTTAAGGTACATAAAAAGAATGCAATTGAGCACACATGCTATTTACTGTAAACATTTAAACTTCAGCACTATATGATCTTGAACACAAGTTTATAACAGGGGTAATACCTGAAAGCAAATGTGTGTGGAAAAAACAGTTTTATTCTGCTAAATAACATGTAAGTACATTGACCTGACCTTACTCTGTACTTGGATCAAGATATACTAAGTATTCATACTTTGTGGCTAAAAGAAGTAAAATGAATATTAAAGTACAATAAGTTTTAGTATTAAAGTATAAGTGTAAGTCTTTGTATTAATGTGCCTAATGTGTCAGAATTAGAGTGAAAATATCCTTTCTATAGAGATGTTTTCATTGTTATTTGTTTTCATTTGATTAATAAATATGGTCAAGATCTGATGCAACTGCTACTGAAGCTGGTAGCATCTATGCTAATATCTGTCTGAGTAGTCACTTCCTGCAGTAGTTTGCTTGTAGTTTGCTCGTAGTTCTCGCCTCTTTCTTCTCTAAATGATGCTGATTGGGCCATGCTCATATGGGCCGCTCACAATCATTGTACATTGGAGCTTGGCAAGATGGATCCATCTGTTCACAGACACTGAATCAGGTGGATCCAGTAGCATGGCAAGGTAACTTCATTGCAGCAACAGTGCTGTGATTTTCAATGTAACTTTTTTTAATGCACCTCTGACTTCTGTTCATAGTTTTAATCTGACACCCTCTTGATCTCTACTACAGAAACCTAAATAAAGTCAAAGAAGAGGTTCATAACCAGATTCGAGGTACCTGTAAATTAAAGCCCTGTCAAACTACAACCCTCAATGTGGGCACACCAAAGAAGCAGCAGTTAAAGAGTTAACAACAATTTGCATTGTGCACAGGATGTAAGCAGCATTTTTGATATCTATAATTATGTCTTACCTGGTCTAGGTCTTGCTGAGTGACTCGAGACAGGTTCAGTCCACGTCCTCCACCCGCTTGCAACCCACCAAATGAGTCTGAAGAGGAAAAAAAATCAGTTTGATTATTGAAATGCAACTCAAATCATCCTCTTTCAAATAAAACAGGAAAAGAAGTATCTTTAAAAATATACTTTCCCTCTGCCTTATCATTTAGATAGTAATAACTTAGGTGGTCCAAATCTTTAGTCATTTATACTTTATTTTATATACGGTCTAAATTCTACTTTCATTGCCATGGTGATAAAATTGTTGTTTCTCATATGTTTGAACTAGTACCATATTCATGTCTAAAATTCCAGTTATCATGATAAAAACTTGTCTAATATTTTCATAAGGGAAGTATTCAAGGACCTAAGGGATCTGGCTGGAAGTAAGGATACATCTAGCACATGAAGAATTAAGTCCATATAAAGCTTCCTTTAAAAAGAAAAAGGTAACTGTTGCAGTGTTTCACGGTGGAGTCGCGTGTCCCTTTACTTTGATTATAAAAGTAAATCAGACCCAGCCATTCCCGATTAGTGTGCATATCTCACCATCTGTTAGACGTGATCTGAATAAACCAGCTCCAGGCAGCAGGTCTTTGGGGTCAGTGGGAGTATAATGCAACAGGTAGTACTCCAGGTGGCGCCACAACACAAACAAGCAGGTCTCAATAACATCTGAAGGAGAGAGGTCAAGGGTGGAACTGAACTCGTGTTTTTCTACAGGCCACAGCTCTACCTTGCCTGATGGACCTTCCCGAGGACAAAAATAATTGAATGAGGATGATGATAATGGATGGATGATGAATAATGCATGAATTTTACTTTGACACTTGGCTGTGTTGAGTTTCTTAAAGTCAGAGTGACACACCTACATGATTCAGTCCGGGTTCATTTGATCTGTCACGTGCATTAGACTTTAAACAGACTAGGTGTCCCAAGCACACCTCACTGCTCCCATACCTTTCTTTGACCCACAAATAAAGTGGTTAAATCTTGTGGAGAAATCAAGACGACTGTATCAACTTGGAGTGTTAGAGTGAAGCACACATTTTTTGACAGATATAACTCATGTTGTGTTAACCTGACACCAGATGGACCGGTCAATATAATTCACAAGTCCATAGACTAAAAGCCCATAGAAAGTTTTTGGGAAGGGGCAGAAGCTTTCAAAAGCATATCAGGCAGGTGACTGGACGATCATTACGTCAATCACATTCATCACGGGCCAATCACATAATGCGATAGCAGATGCAACTGCTGCGATGTGGAAAACGAAAATAAGCCAATTCAGAGCAAACTATTGCAAAAACATGTCAGAAGCAAAGCAAAAATCCTGTCCCTGGTGAAGTCCACATCGGATAAAACTACTAGTGAAGCTGTTAGCATCCATGCTAAACCCTGTAGGAGCAGTCACTTCCTGCTGTTGTCTCGCCCGTAGCTCCCACATCTTCCTGCTCCATAAGATGCTGATTGGGTCATGCAGCTTTGGACTGCTCAAAATTGTTGTAGATTAGAGCTTGGCAACATGGATCCATCTGATTACAGACAACGACTCAGGCAGATCTAGATGCTGCGTAAAGTGAATGTGTCAACTGAAGCAGGAAATTGCACACTAGCAACCTAATTTGCTGGTCTATAGTTGGTAAGGCTTATCATACTGACTGTAGACTCTCCCCTGAGGCTTGTATACTGGGGCAAGGTGAGCTACTTTCACCTTAACTGTGCCTGTAAACATACTGAGGATGAAAAAATGGATTCTTCAGGGTATAAGAGATAAAAGGATACAGGAGCAGAGAGCCAGCAGCTTGGCTCTATTGTTAATGAGCTGGACCAGGCGTCTCTTGGCCAGCAGGTTCCTCTGAACTGACGGGATTTTCTCCACCCCTCCTGGACCGGACACCAGACCTTGGCACAGCTAAAGACAGAGACAAAACATTCTGGAGTGAACAACAAGCTTAAGAGAGCAAACAGTGGGCCTTATTCAACAACTGTTGTTAGGAAGAAGTTTCTTCTTAACACCCACTTTTGCAGTTTGAAGGCTTTTGAATTCAATAAATTTTCCTAAACTAAGATTTATTCTGAGCTAAAAACAACAGTCATTTACACTTTAGAGTATTCTTACACATGAGCTGATAAGCCGGGACATCATGTGATTGTGCTCCCCTCTAACCTGCATATCTGTTTCTAAATGACACTCATACATACAGGATGTTCTGAAGTCAACTCCAGTTTAAACAAACAAATAAAGCAGTCAGGTAAATCTTCAACAGAGATCACTTATTTCAAACAATACAGGAAAGGACAGTAGATGTGGAAAGAGCCAGGAGAATGACGTCAAATCGTGTCACAATATCACATAAGCAGTTTATGAGAGATGTTCTTATTGGAGATGGGTACAGAGAACAGGACTTCAATCTTCTTAACTTTGAGCATTATAATCTCAGATTGATAAAGTAAGGCTGCCTTCTAAAGCACTAATCCATATTTTAGGTATATACCCAGACGATTTCATAGTTTATTCAAGACAAAAATCTTAAATTGATTTTTGGCTCACAGCTCTGTCTTGGATAAAATCAGACTACTTTCAATCAATGCATGGATGAAGATGATGGCATCCTGTTTGGTACTGGAGAGACAATCTCACATAATCCAAAGGATAAATTAATTCGAAAATGAGTGCACACCTTTAATGAAGTTTCATAAAGAGACCATATTTTACCTTAAATCAGAGGCATATGATCAATAGCTCTAACAGTGTTATATCCTCTTTGAGATGCTCAGTCAGAGCTCCTGCCCCTATAAGGTTCCCTTCCCAACAATCTTATCAGCTTTGGTCTCCTCCGTGGTAACTTGTGCCATGTTGTCAACAACTCTGTATTCATTATCATAACTACACTCTGCGACAGGATTGCTACCATGAGCCACAGGGTTTTAACCAACGACAAAATGCGAGGACCTCACGTTACACGGGCAGGTCTATTCCAGAGAGCCAGGGGAACAAGATGTTTTAGGCAGCCAAGGCACCTTCAATATGTGGAGAAGTCATGATGCCTGATTTTTTGTTTTATTCATAAAAGTGCTCTATTGCATGAAGGAAACATGTTAAAGGGCATATGAAACTCAAAAAAGCAGAATATTGTCTCTTTAAACATCAGATCACAGTCTATTAAACTGCAATGTAACAAGAGCCCTATACCTCTCTCCATTCTTATTTTTGTTCTTTTGTCTTCATTATTTCACTATGCATGTATGTTTACACATATGCCTGATATCATGAATACGGTTCAGTTGTGTGTACATCAGATTATAGAGTTTTGTTGTCATACAGAGACCCCTGACAATCAGCAGCATCCAAAAATGATTGATGACAGGAGCAGTCATGTGACATTCACATCGCACATCCACGCTTGTTTACACACATGATCATCAGCACCATGCTGAGGCACACCTCTTCTATCAGTGCATGGAGGCAAGACAGTGTTTCAGGCTTGAGCACAGCACAGAGAACTCGCACTAAAAATGTACTTTAGGGTGAACACACTTGAGCTAGGTGTGGATTGCCTAGTTTGGGAAGACTCTAAGAAAAGTGTGATGACTAGTCATTACCTCCTTGAGCTCCTCGGGTGGCAGCTGATCCAGGCTCTCTAGCTTCCCCAGGCTTTGTCTGTGACTCTGGTGGAAACGGAAGAAATCTGCAGCGCTGTTCTTCAGCAGGTACAGAACCAGGCCGAGGCTGGGGGCTCGGGAGTGAGCCATGGAGGGCAGCGTGGATGACAGATCTTTACAATAGCAGAATAGGCATGATCACATTTTTGTGGGTATTTAAAAAAGGATTGCTTGTAGTGAAGGTTAAGCTTAAACAAAACAAAATGCAACTGTTTAAGAAACAGGAAATAATGGACGCATTATCAGGTTTTTATTAACTTTGGTAGTTTTTTTTTTTTTTTTTTTAATAAAGAGAGATTGCATTGTTTAATCAACATGGTTTAAACTTGTCAAAGTATAGACATTTTACAACCTTAACTAAAACTTCACAGCAGAATAAAAGCATTGCTCGTACAGAGAATACTGAAGTCAAATTTCATTGGCTACAGAGGGAGTGTCACTGACCTGCGCGTCCTCCATCCCTGCCTGCTGGCTCACTGCCTGACGTGCTGAAGAGGCAGATGCTGAACTGAGACTGGGCTGAGCTCTGCAGCAGCAGGGTCTGGCAGTACTCCATGATGTTGGCACACACCTGCACACAGAGGACAGGACCCCAAAGGTCACTTACAAGAGGGACTGATGAATAATCATGACATGGGCATTAGACTATACAGCTTTGTCCCCTGAAACCACCCGCGGTCCATTTTAATGTCACAACAGATGAAGAAACCGAGGAAGCAGTTTCTTCATATATTGTAAGAAAAAGAGAGACGAGAGACAGTGGGCGTATGCAAGTCCCATACATGTTTTGTTGTTGTGAGAGTTAAGATCTCTTGTAAATCAATTTTTAAAGTTATTTAAAAAAAAATGAAATTTTCCATGCACCCCACCCACCTTTGAAAAGTCACAAAAAGGGCAAAGTTGAGATTTTCTTTAAACACAAAAGCATGTAAATACTGTTTTCTCCATTTAATGTAAGTATCTGTACATAGAAATCAATCGGCAACAGAAAAAGACTAAATTATCAAAAGTCAGCATTAAATATAGTTTAAATTGAAGGCAATCTTAAACTCTGTTGTTTTGTTTTATGAAAAACTCCAAGAATTTAATCCATCAACAAAGCAACATTAAACTAATAAACGCCAAAGAAAGTTGTCACAATATATCATGAAACTCAAGAACCACTACTCATACTTATCAGCTCTGTAAGGCATCTCTGTCTCTATATACCGAATATCTTTGACTCATCATTGTAAGATTGATCTTCCTGACCTGCTGCATGGCCACCTCCATCTCTTCTCGTCTTTCCGCAGAGTCTCCTGGCGCAGCGATCTCCGCCTGCTTCAGCAGCCTCTCACGCTCACTCCCTGCCAGACGGCCCAGCAGGGACAGACAAAGGCGCTAAAAATGTAGAGGCTTATTACCAACTGAATGATTCACAGGCTGCTATTAGTATGCATTAACCGAGATGCAGAGGATAAAAATAAAAAGTGCGTTTGAAGAGCTTGTGATTAAAACCGACCTGGAATCTGCCCACATGACCCTGTAACTCCAGAAGTGCTGCACCGTTAACCTCTCCACCCATCTGGAGGACACCTGAGGGACAACAAGGCACAAAAACAGCACCATTAAGAGTCTCGATTAGCTAAAAATGTAGATATTATAGAGCTGGGCAAACACAGGGTGACCACTGAAATCACTTTGACACAGGGACAAGCATCCTTTGTCAGGCTAAAGCGGGGTACACACGAGGATTTTCTAAATGAAAATTTTTATCTGTTAGAGACATGAAGATAAAAAATCAGGCATTGAACTTTTTTGATCCTATTGTGTGTGGTGTGCTTCGATAATCTCAACACAGCACACCACGCATTTATAATGATTCTGTCCCACCACTAATCTAGAGTCTAGTCTTCCAAGACAGAACTCTCATGTGATCAAACGTGATCTAACAAAAATGAAGAAGAGGAAACATAGCAACAACAGAAAAACTCAACACGTAGCAGGGAAGAGGACATATGAGAAGAGGGAATGATGGTGGTCTTTGGACTATTTTTGACAGAAAAGTCTAAACTAAAACAAAAAAAAAAAAAAAACGGAAAAGACTGGAAAAAATCCTGGAGACAGCCTGAACATGTGAGCTGGTCCTCCATTTCTGACGTCGTCCAAACTTCATGTTTTATGTCGGGCATGCTTGTTATTTTTTTTTATACGCCTGCGTCCTTGTTCCTCAGTCAACTCACTTCTTGATTGGCTGCATACGTCACAATTCACTGAGTCATGACTCGGGAGTCGTCAGCTTTCTCCACACACGAAGATTTTTGGTCGTAAATATTGAACAAGTTTAATATTTACGATTGTCGGCCCAACCCATTTCAGAGCTGATTATCGGGACAAATTCACTCTGAACACACCTCAGACCACAGGATAATCTTATAGGATAATCTTAAAAGATATAAGATGATCTGGTGTTTGCCATCCTTGGTTGGGACAAAAACAGCCCAAGAAGCTTTATGTGTGTACCCCCCTTTAGAGGAAAACAGCCCCAACGATGGCTGCTCACAGTATGGCAAAAAGACAGAAGCAGGATTATAACAAACAAATATTTGTGATATCACAAGGAAATTCTGACTTAGAAGAGGCTCTACACAGGAATCAGACTTTACTATCAAGCTACTGTAGCTGCAATAACTTCTGACCTGTAACCTTCCATTCAGACCCCTTAGAAATAATTAGAAAACTGATTAAAACTAAGAAATGATTGATACCTGGAAGAGCTGTTTTACTGATGATGCCTGTGAGCAAAGAGAGTTCCTGTAAAGTTCCCATACTGAGATCCTGACAGCGCAGCAGAGACTGGATGGTGTCTGCATGGACTACCAGCCACTGGAGGACCTAAACCCACAAACAGACAGACAAGCACCTTCATCATTACAGATGTACGACATTTTATTTAACATGATGGACTCATATACGAAAATTAAACAAACTAAAAAGATCTGTGCTTCTCTAGGGCATTGCTTTTGTTGTTTGCTTACCTGTGCTGCCCCCTGCTGGTGGTTCATGGTGGTAGAGGTCAGTATCACCTGAAAGAGCCTCAAGGTCGGTAAGAGAATCTGCCTGTAGCGGTCCAAAGGGCTCGGGATAAAACCAGATGGGTCTCTCATCACCCTGAGCACAATGAGGAAACAGATGCAGACTTAGACCTACAACACTCAGGCATCTCGAGAGCTGAGAGAGAAGGTTAATGGTGGAGACAGCATATTAATCAGTCCCTCAGAGAAAGTCATGACCCAAGTGCAACTTTTGGTTTGATTTATTCAAACTTTGCAAATTCTGGGCAGTGTGACAGTTTTATCCCACACTTTTCTGCAATTCAACCAAACATTTCAGGTCCAGTCTAACACATCAGTATCTATATCCTTAAACTCTCTCTCTATGTATGAGGGAAAGAATTAAAGTGTTTCGCTTTATTTTATTAATAAAAGAAATAAACATTAACAATAAGCTCTGGGATGATATGCTGTACCAAAAGTTTACTCTAACAATAAAAATTACTACCAAAGTCCATGCAAATCAGTTTCTCATTTGGATCTTTTTTTGCAATGTGTGCATATTGTGCTGAACACAAACAATATTTATATTTTTACATCCACCTCTCAACCATAGTTCACATCCAGGAGATGGCTTGTGTATGTGTGTGTGCATGCGAGCTAGTATGAAAAAGAGAGCAGAGACAGTGGGTGTATGCAAGTTCCATACATTTTTGTTGTTGTGAAAGCTAAAATCTCCAGTAAATCAGTGTTTGAAGTTATTAAATATTTGTCAGTACAAATGTATTTTCAATAAACATTTTTTATTTCAGGTAAGATTTGGATTTACAATTTATATGCTGTGCAGTAATAACATTATGTCAAGAAGGGGTTTTCCTTTTGTAATGACATAACCCAGAGGTTTTACTTTTTGTTGTGCCAGAATTATTCCATGAGATCCAACCACCTCTGAAAAGTCAAGGTTGAGATTTTTGCTACAACACAGAAGCATGTAAATACCATTTTCTCCATTTAGTGTATCTTTACATAGAAATCAAAAAGCAATAAAAAAAGATTAAATTATCAAAAGTCTGCATAAAACATGTTTAAGGTGAAAGGCAATCTTGACTCTCCGTGGTTTTGTTTCCTTATTTATTGTTCCAATTTCCTGTTTTATCAAAAACTGCAAGAATTATATCAATAAAAAAAGCAACATTAACCCAATAAACTCCAGAGAAGCCAGTTGGTACACAACCAACATTGAGTTTTGCATAAATTCTACCACTAAAATGGCAAATAGCCAGTTACAGTGAAAAATTCTGGACTGGCACCTGGGGCGGCAACTCAAGATACCAGGGGTCCCAGGCCATAATTTGATCATGCTCTTGCCTAGACAAGCAGCACCCCCATTTCGAGTCGTGCCCCACTATTTGAGAAACAATGATGTAACCATTAAACATAAATGTGTTAATGTTGCTTACTTGCATTATCACTTTACAATAAAACCTGAATAATTTGCTGCAGAAGAAGCTAATTTTAGAATAGAAATGTTGTTTAGCTTTCTTTGGAAAGGCTCTTTAGACCACTAAAAACATTTAGAATTAATTTTGCACATGCACTTCTTCCCATGGCTTTATTAAAGAAAAGGTTTAAAACTATGACCCTCACTTATAAAAAAAAAAAAAAAAAGCATTTTGGGAAGAAATAATCAGAAAATAGTCCCTTAAAATCCTGGCATATTCGGTAATACCAATTCACAAACAATCAAATCTATGAAAACGAAAAATATTTTTTCATTTCAGCCCATACCTGTGTGCATCACTGTCTGGTACCATATCAAACACCTGACACTCGATCAGCTGAGCCACTAGACCACAGCGCAGCAGCTCCACAGCTCCCTGACCGGTCTTCGCCACACGAGTCAGCAGAGCCTGAAACACAGCAGCTCATCCATTAGTCATCCCGCTCTAAAAGAAGCTCCACACAGGGGTCATCTCTACCGCAGCTTTCTAGGTGAAACAGTTCAGATCTCACCATCTTGCTCTCATAGATGTAGAGAGGTTTGAGGAGGGGGGGCTGGGGTGTGAGCAGGCTTTGCAGGGCGGCATCATCCTGCCTCAGGCTCTCAACGAGTGTTCGAAGGTAGCCGCTGTTACAGACGTAGAGCAGCCACTGATTCTGACGGTCTATGGAGAGGATACGGTCCAGCACAGCCAGGGCTAACATCTGACATTCAGGGAGAAGAGAAGAGGGAGAGAAAAACACAAAGAATTAAAAAAAACTTACACTACTTACATTATTCTGTTTCTATGTTACATACTATCATATCAAAGTCCTCCTCTACCAAAAAAACCTCTCTACTTATCCATGATGGACTTACAGTTGAGTATAAGAGAGGTCTAAAATGATAAATAACACCAGAGGGCTCTTACCCTGCTTATTTCATGGCCATCACAGGCGTCTCGACACACCACCTCCATCAGAGACTTGCCGTAGCTCTCAATAATGGCTAAGTTCTCTCTCTGCAGTTTGGAGAAACCATCCTCAGGAGCAGTGAGACGCTCCCACATCGCTTTCCCAGCTATAGAAAATTAAATGGAAGCTTTCTCATACACTCAGACTACAAATGTTTTTAGCAATGAGACCTTCTTGGGTCATATCTGTGTCTATGTTCTTGTGGGTTACCTGTCTGCAGAGTGTCTGGCTCGTCGGGTTTCTGGGCTATTTGAAGGTAGTATAGCAAAGAGCCATACAGGTGAGCTCGCAGGCGTTGGTATCCACCTCCTTTATGGGAAAAAAATACAATAACATTAATAAAAGGTTTATCCAGTGATATGCTGCGCGAGAAGAATGTGTTTTTACATCTCTCACCAGTACAAAGAATGAAGTCCAGCAGCTTGCGGAGAATCAGATGCAAAGCTGAGTTCGCGATAGAAGCAAAGCCTGATGAGGCCTCGAGTCCCGCTCCCTGCTGCTGCTCGGACAGCACTGACTGACTGAGGTGAGCCGTGAGGGTGAAGACTGCACCGGCTACAATGGGCATCAGTTCTCCTGCTGCATCCTCAGAAAGCACCTGGAACAAGCAAATGAGTAATTTGATTTTTATAGGGAAATGCTGATTTGAGGAAGATTTTATTCAATTCTTGAGCTTAAAATAAAACGCAAATAATGATTAATTAATTACTTCCGCCAAGGAGGTCATGCTTTAGCCGGCACGTTTGTTTGTTTGTTTGTTAGCAAGAGTGCGCAAAAACTACTGGAGAGATTTTGCTGAAGTTTTGGTAATGGCCCAACTTAAAAATGATTAGATTTTTGTTATCATGGCTCGGGTCTCAGTGGCAGCTAGAAATATCCTTAAACATTAGAAAAGCCCCAAAGCACCACACTTTAAAGAATGGGTAAATTTGATGATTAAGTCTGCTTCGTATGAATGTGTACTTTATAATGTAAACAACAGGGATGGTACCACAGCATCAATTTGGGAATCATTCTGGTCCCACATTACTATCCATCAGCAGGACAACAGCTGACTTTCCCCAGTTTGTATTTATAGTACTTAATGTAATAATGGACTAATGTATTTATTTATGTATTTAATATGTATATCCACGCTATTTAGGTTATTTATTTGATCTAGTTATTTATTATAATAATATTTTTTAATTCTACTCATTCATGAAATCATCTATCAAGTTTTCCCTCCCTGTGAACATTTCCACACCTTCATGTAACATCATATTATTGACACTTTTTTTTTTACTTATATATAAAAGCCCTGCTCGATATAATTATGGAGCACTGTATAACTGTCATACACCAAATAAAAAGTGGAGTTGAAAAAAAAATGATAAGATTTTGGGGGTGAACCAGATAACTAATAATGATATCATATCAACATGATTCTGAGTGCTAGGTGTGGGTTTTCAGGGTCAAGAAATCATATTATGATGGTAACTTTTGCTTACAGTTGTAACTGCAACATGTGAGCTACCTTGGCGGAGGTTTGCGGAGTATTAAAAAAGCAATAACACTATTTTATCTAGTAGGGATACACAATATTACTGGAACAAAATCAGTATCCGCAGATAATTGCCTAAAAGGTTGATTTGGTATAGCAGATGTTTAATTTCCACACTGACTTTGTTGGACACAACAGAAAAATTATGCATCAGAGACAGTTTAAATCTTCATTTCTTATGGGAGGCTCAAAAAACCTTTAGTTCAGGATTTTGTAGTTGCTGAGCCTCCACTAAACAAACTCGTCACAGACCTTATCATGCAGGTCGAGTAGCAGGTCCCTGATGATGAGCTGTCTGTCATCTGCTGGTATGAGATCAGCAGGGCACGCCGTCAGCAGCGTCTCCACCAGGCTCCTCCAGGACCGCAGAGCGTGACGCTTTGCACTTAGACTTCTTCTGACACGATTACGCTCCACCACCTGCTGAAGGATGGAGTTCACCTCCTACATGAAAACACAGAGGGGCGACATTGTCAAGTTGCAGTTCACTGCATGACAGTTTTTATGTGACTTTTACATCTGACGCTCTCACCTCCATCAGCAGGGGCCTCTGTCCAATGGCTGCCATTCCCTGCAGTGCATTCACCTCTGCTACAAGCACTCTGTGCAGCAACTGAGGGAATAATAAAACGTATCAGTGGAAGCTACTTTAGGAGTAATGACATGCATCAGTGGAAGATTGAAAACAAAGCTGGTAGCAGAAACGTGGTTTTATGTTTAACCTGGAGGCCCACCTTAACATTGCACACGGTGTGTCCTTGCTCGTTGACGTGCTCGCAGTTAGAGATCACCTGCTCTATCTGAGCACGCTCAAAGAAGTCCAGCTGGAGCAGCTCAGGCATGTCCTGACTGAAGTCAATGGCGTCCAGGACACTCAGCAACTTCCTGCGCACTGAAGACATTGAACGAGAGAAACAAGAGAAGTCAAAATCAGTCTTAAATGAAATCTAAAAGGGCAAGACAAAGCCCTTCCTGTTGATCCTATTTACGGTAAAAAAAAATCTATATTTTGACCAAGCTTGCACAAACCTTTTGAAACAGAGTCAAAATGCAGAAATCCACTGACAGATCTGTTTTCTTCCTCAATGCCACTTTCTCCGTCTGCTATAACACAGGAATTACAAGGTTATTAGGTTTTAGTTCTATATTCATCACAATAAATTAAATTAATTAAATTATCTTGCATGTCTGTTATTAATTCAACATTAAAGACAGCCTCAGGCTAACTGTACCCTCTTCAAGTTTTAAACCAAAAAACATTAAAGTCTAGAACTATATTGTCATGTTTCAAAACTACACTAGATAGTTGTGTTTACCTTCCCTGCATTTAAAATACACAAGTCTTCAAAACATCCCCCAAAACAATCCTTATACCTGAATGCTGGGTGTGCGGCTGGTCATCCAACAGCAGGCTGACGAGACGCTGTGTGTGTGAGCGCTGGCGGTTCAGGGAGGTCACCCTCAGCTCAATCGCAGCTGTTTTCATGAGCCAAGACATCTGGGAGAGGGCAGCAATCTGGTTGACTGGAAAAAAAAAAACACAAAGCAGAATTTATACAAAACAACAGCCAGATATGAGACTTCATTTATCAAATGTTTCTAGGTTTTTCTGCACCCAGGAATGTAAGGTTCCCCTAAAAAAAGGTTTTCATCAACACCAAAGGAAACTTGTGTACAACACAAACAGAAAGAATTATAATAAGAAAAACAAAAATCAGTCCAACATGCAGGAAAACTCCAGAATATCAGTTACATTATCAGTAAAAGTACTTCTTTTACTGTCAGAAAGACTTTTATTACTCATAATACAGACAATGAAGGAGTCGAGCTGTTTGCAGTCTTTCTTTACAGCTTTAAAATCAGGGAGAAACTTTGACACTCTTTAAATGAGACTGTAGTAAAAGTAAAGACGGAGTCATCTCTATTTGCTTGACATATTTAAAGAAAGAATATATATAAATTTTTTCTCTGATTTACGGTTCTCTCCTGATGTAATCAGTCCATGTCTGTATTTGCAGACAGCTTTTCTGACCACTGCTCTGAACTCTCTCTGCTTGTTACCAACTTTAAATCAAGCATCAGAGTTTCACTGTATTGCATGAATTTCTTTAAATAATTCATTTCAATTTGATATGAGTACTTGGTGCTTTAATACCAGGAATTATCAAAACCACCTATTTTTACCACTCAAGGTAACTCCTCTAATCCGATGAATCCCTTTACCCAAATTGAGGAATTTTCTGACGTAACAAAATCCTTTTTGCTTATCAAAACATCACAAATAGAGGGGAAATCCCCTAATCCCAGTCAAATAAGGTAAGGCAGACCCTTTGTTTAAAGTAGACTGACCCTGCTTTTTTATGACCCACACTAAGCAAAGTAAAATCTTGACATTATATCAGCAGTATACTGCACACAGCCCTGTCATAAAATGTAGAGTGTAAGATGCTGCAGTATACAAGACACTCTATCAATAACACTTCTAGACTGTCTGTTACTAATTTGCCTGGAGCCACACTGTCTCACCTTCTCTGAGAACTTCCTCTCTTTTACTGAGGAGTCGATTTTGATGGTAGCATTACATGGTCAGTCATGACAGCTCATGTCTCAGAATTTATGTGGGTATATTGGTCGCAGCTGTATATGAGACGCAGCTAACTTCTCACTAGAAAAACTATATCCCAAATGCGTTTTTTACACCAGGTTTTACACTGCTTTATCATCATTAATACTTAGATTTCAACTGTTTTGCTTAACTTAAGATAGAGCTGAATAATAATGAAGTCAATGTCTATTTTCATGCAAATCTGAAAAACTGTTTTTACATTGTATGTGATGCGCTTTTTATGTTTCTCAGTCAAAAGTAGCTCTATCAAACTGTCATGGGGTTTTGGGGTGCATCAGAGTCAAATAATCAATTGTTTTAACCCATGTAGTGTGTCATTATGAACAATTACGTATGATAACCAAGGCTGGTACGCCAACAGACAGAACATGATGGATTTTTCTTTCTGTCCTCTTCTACTTGTTTTCTGCATCAGTGATGCTGACTGATTAAAGCATAGAGCTCTTTGCACTCAGAAGTAGTGAAAGGAAGAAGAATAGAGAAGTTAGTGCTGTGGTTAGGGAATACCACAGCAAGACTGTAAGGAAGTAAATAGTGAAACAGCACACCATCTTCAGCGGCCGGTTAGTGGCTGCGCTGGCATTAGCAGCAAGATGGCCCATCATTATCAAAAGATTTGGATTAAATAGTTCTATTAATTGATTGCCTTTGTTTAGAGTCTTCTTTAAGCTTGTTGCTTGCCTCACCTCTCTTACTCTCTCATCATCATGTCAGTTATAATGATTGGTCAGTTGCCAATGTGGCACAAATGTATGTGATCAAAGCTTGTGTAGTCTGATCTCAGCAGTGACTTTACTCTATATGCGTTTGGTGAAAAGATGTGTCTGTACTCACTGGACTGGATGAAGGGGAGGTGCTGCAGGTGAGAAAACAGGAAATCCTGGCTGGTCCTCAAATAGCGCATGGTGGGTCCTGATGTGTCAGGGCAGGCACACAGCTGGTAGATCACCTAAGAGAGACGGAACAATGTTGGAGACAATAATCAGACTAACAGCTTAAAAATGAAAGCTTTAAACATCATAAATATAAAAATGGAGGTGCAGCTGTGCTACATCTCTCATAGCGGACTTTTTTTGAGTTTCTTTGCTGGGCACCATTTGCAGAGGATGAAGAGTACCTGGTAGCAGAGCTCGGCTAGATGTGGGGCCTGCTGTGTGAGAACAGGTCCTGATCTCTTCTCAGTTCCTCTCTGCAACAGACTCAGGATGGCATGAAGGCAACTCCGTGGACATCCCAGCACACCTGCAACAATAATGCAGCAAGGTAACTCTGATGTGATCTGATGTTTATGAAGGTAAATCAAAGTACTGATGAAAAAAGCCAACAACAACAAACATGCCAACAGTTACATCTGATCTGACCTGGGTCCTGCAGGTTGGTGGTGGAAACAGGCTTTTTGACTTCATAACCCAGAAGATAAAGCGCCAGGTTTGGAGTCTTCAGCTCCAAGGAAGTGATAAGCAGGTTCAGGATGTGGATCTGGGTTTCATGTCGGATTCTTGAGACCTTCTTTTGTGGGTCAGAGTCTAGAAATTTAGGAAAGCTTTGGTTTATATTTCTAGTTTTCAGAGGCTTAAAACAGTGAGTCAACATGTACAGCAGAGGATTTCCAAAAAGACAAACGTGTTCCTCTCACCATCTTCTCCCTCTGTTCCCTCCTCTGCCTCTTCGCTGTCCAGACACTCCACAAATCCTGCCATCAGTTTGTCACTCACAGTCTGCATGACAGAGAAGAAAAATGTTCTCAGACACAACATGACTACACATGGATTGATATGTATGGCCGATATACCAACTGTAAATACAGGCAGAAATGTTCATATACTCAGATGCCAAAAAGTAACTTTTTAAGCTATTGTCTGCGGTAAAAAAAGAAAAAATACTATTAAGAATGCATCAATTGAGCTTCTTAGGTCCTGGTACTGATTCTGATCCCTTTGTTTTGAATGTCTGACATTGTGTACCAAATGATACCAGCATTAAATTGTATTACTCATTTTTAGGGTAACATCTGGATTATGAAACTAAAAATGCTCTGAGAGCACAAAACTTCATCAACGCATTTCTGACAGTCTTAGACCAGTTACTCTGAAAAATTTGGAAAACTGCCCTATCACACTATGTTCAGAAATCTATTCAAAAATTCCTGATTCTACATCCAGATTTGGATCATCATGGAAATCATCACTTTGTCCTTTTGCCATGACCAACATTCCCTGAAAAATTCACGAAAATCTAATGAGACCTTTTTGAGCTGCTTGTGAAATCATAGGAAACTGCCCTTTCTTGCGATGTGAACAAATCCTTAAAAAATCCCTATGACTGCATCCAGATCCAGATCACCACCCAAATCTGATCACTTCTTTCTTGTGCTATGACCAACATTCCCTGAAAATCCTTTGAGAACTTCTGAAGTTGTCTTGCTCACAGACAAACAAACCAACAAATGGACAAGCACCAGCAAAAACATAACCTAGAGGTAAATCAAGACATATTACAACAAAGACAACAAACTTTTTATCACAATCTGCCCACATTCTGTGTACAACCTGCTGTCACAGTGAACCCTCAGTGACAGGGGAATATGTGGACTTTGTGGCAATTTCATACGGATTTGTCAACCAAAAACAACCAAGACCATCAGTCTTGTTTGGGAGCTGAATCCTAACAAACTCTTGTAGAAAAATGACGAATAGGACAGCACCTCAATAAGTTATTTTATTTTTTTTTATTGTTGCACATAATAGTAGAGCAATAAAAAAAGATTAGATAACTTATTAAAGTATTCTTATTTTTTTCTGCAAGCTTTTCCTTTAAATACTTTAGTAAACTACTAAACTCAACAGAAGTTAAAACTGAGTCAGTCAAACAAGAGCATTTTCATGTTAAACACGAAAACAGCCAAAAGTGAGCTTCAGACATCTGCAAACAAGCTCCCCACTTCGACATCTATTGACTGCACAAAAACCTGATATATATAACAGCATAATATTTTAATAACAGTGTACACTAGAGGAAGTGATGTGTCGTTAACAAAGCCTGAGAACTCAGTACCTGGTCATGAGTGAAGTCTCCCACAAGCCTGTTCTGAATGTTGGGGTAGTTGGCGATGCGACGCAGGATCTTGGCACTCTGGAAAGCAGCCTCTGGGTTAAAGCTGCTGTGGTATAGATATCTGCAAAGACAGAACACCTTTTAAATGTAACTATTAAAAAAAAAGACTTTAAGATGAGTGTTTTTCATCCCTGTTGTCTACAGCACTTAGCTCAAAACTTTATCAAACCTGGATGCTCATACCTTGCAATATTGACGATGTGATCAGCTCTGCGAGTTTGAGGACTGACTCCCTGGAGGAGCTGCTCCAAGGGGGACACCAGCAGAGAGGACTGGCTCTCTCTAAGGAGGTCCATGAAAATCACCTCTTTCTGCAGGGCCAAGTCCAGCAGGCACAGGCAGTGCAGTACCGCTGACTCCAAATGCTTCTTACCTGCGAGAGAGAAAGTCAAAAAGCCTGTTGTTACAATCACACACTTTCACACTTTCATATTTTCCCTCTCTGAGGACAGTAGCAGCATATGGTCTCTCACCAGGGAAGGGTGCATAGGTGTCCAGCTGGCGCACACCCTCCTCCAGCAGGCTGAGGCAGAGCGCCAGCATGGGCGAGTCGTTGAGCAGGTGGAACATGGTGCTGTGACCGGGGGGCTTGTGAGCCGGGACCTGCTCACCCTGCAGCTCCACCATCTCCTGCACAAAGTCTGACGGCTGGGGCTCGTAGTCCCGCAGCAGCTTGTGGAACACCTCCAGCACCGCATCTGCAACCTCCCACTGAGAGGGACAGAGGAGTAAACAGGAGAAGAAATGATCCAATCAGTTAAAAGCCGAGTACACGCATGAGGCAGCTTCTTATTATAATCTTGGTAAGACAAAAAAAAAAAGAAAGAAAGAAAGGTACCATACCTTCTCTGCTGGGCGTCTGTATGCCCGCGTGGGGAAAGGCAGGAACACAGAGTCACGCAGGAAGTTCAGGTAGGGCTGAAAGCCTGGAACACGTAGCCCTGCACCCAGATTAATGGGTATGCTGCTCTCTACCAGTGTGCTGATGAGATGGCAGAAGCCTCGTGTAAGTGGGTACTCCTCGCAGCTGGACTCAATCTCATTCAACTCCACCTGAGACAAAATATTCATCAGACTGTTATCCGAATGTTCATCCCTTCAATGCTTCCATAACTTTGAGATTCAAGTTTCCACATCCTGTTGAACAGTTAAGTCAATGATTCCCTTTAACCTAATACTGAATAATGACTGAATATTAAAAAACTGACAGTCATGATTTAAAGACAAGGACTCAAAAATACATTTGGGTATCTTCCCTTTCAGTCAAGACTAATCTAGGCGCAAACAAACTACAGAGTATCCTGTCTGACAGAGGTGGTCTAACGTATCAATCCTCTTCTCTATTTGCCGTATATCTAGAGATATTAAAGTACAAAACTTCTCCTTTGAGCTTACCTGAAGAAAAAGAATCAAGATAATATTTGTTAGACACAAAAGTCTTACCTCAATTCCAGCTGCCTGTCTCTGTCCAGGGGCTCGTACAGTCTGAAGGATCTGAGGTAAAAGAACAAGTTACAAACAAAATATGTAGAACTCTATGTGAACACAGCATTATGTAAAACTGATTTACTTGCCATAACACGAACAAAGCCTAAGACGTTTTAAAAATTCGAATATTGTTTCATATGGATAATAATACTAATTTAAACAATGACTTAACATAGACATTACATGACACATAGTCAGATAAAATCATGTTTTCATTATCTTTCACAGGAAATTGTCATTAAATTGTTAAATTTTAAGTTGACTCGTTAAAATAATTTAATACATACAGAAATTATGCTATATTAATTCATAAGTAAAGTAAAATGGTTCAGTTATAAAAAAAGACATGGAGTGCTTAAATGCTTAAAATTTTGCAGAGCAAAGTCTTCCTCTGGTGCTCTTCGATGTGGGGATCCAACATTATCAGGGCATCTGCCATTAGGGCGGGCAGCAGCCCTGATCAAGGCCTTAATGGCTCTAACATGTTATGATTTTAACTCTGGAGCCCTGATGACTATTAAACCCTTTGACTGCCTCAGACCTTTTCTGAAGAGCAACATGAAAGTTATTCAATAAATTTGCTTCCAAAAATGTTCTTATATTTGCACACACAAAAACACATTCTAAGGAGGAGACTCAACAGCTTTATTTATGATTTTATACACCTGAAGAGCACGTCAACAGGGATCAGGAGGATGTTGTCCACTGCTTTATCAATCCCTGAAGGTCTTTTCATAAGGGTACTATGCTGTTTTGAGAACTATTCTGATAATTGGCTTCATAACTCTGCCACAGCTGTCTGCTGACTTGGCTGACCACAGATTAACTTAATCTGGACAATCACTTTGTCTCCCCCAAGTATCTCCCACTGGCAGTGTTAATTTTGTTGACTAATTATTTTCGTCATGGTTTTCGTCAACAACCTTCTTTCCCCTGACAAAAACTAGAAAGTTACTAATAAAAACAAGTGCACATGGACAAAAACAAAAACTAAAATAACTGACATTTTCATCAACAAATAAAAACTAGATGAAAATTTTGACAGAAACTTAATCCAATCAGACCTAATTTGGTCATGTAGAAAGTAGGGACAAGTTAGGAATATACCCAATCACAGCTACTTTGGTTGTGTGGAAAGGTTGGATGAGTAAAGAGGGACATCCAGTCACATTTGTCTTAGCTTCATAGTGGTGGGATAAGTTGGGGAGAGATCCAATCAGAGCTACTCTCTTTATGAACTGATATATTCATGTAGAGCAGGTTCACTGTTTGTTGTCAATTCTGGTATTGTAACTGAGATGCTCTGCCAGGTAGCCTAAATAAAGGTGACTGCATTTCACACAAAAGTAAAATTTGTTTCTGTTCATTTATACATTCAAACTTTACTAGCATTCAATAAAATTCGAGGAAACATAAAAAATGTCTTACACTTTACGCTTCATATTTTAGTCAACTAAATTTACAGTAGATTTCATCGACTAAAACTAGACTAAAATAAAAACAATTTAGATTACTAAATTAAGGCTAAAACTAAAATATATTTTAGGCAAAAGACTGTAACTAAAACCAAATTAAAAAGTGCTATCAAAAATAACACTGGCCCACTGGCACTACGGCTGTGAGTGTTGTGAGCATGATTGCCGTTTCAGTCTCCACCCTGGATATATGACAACTTTTTATGGTGTGTTAGAGAAAAGACATCTTATTTTAAGACAAGTGCAGCCAAATGACTGACAAACTAAAATGTAAAGATTTACATTTTGTCTCTAATACAGGAGAACTTCTTCACTTGTTGCTTGCTCAGAACTTCCTTCAGGTGGGTTCTCCTTCAGCATGAGTGTTTTAATGTATGCGTGCTGACCTGTGTGTACTCAAGTGACTGCCAGAGTGAAGCAGCGATCTCCGGAGACTTCCCAAATGCAGCCAGGCAGTGCAGGAGCTCTGCCTTCAGGATGGGAGGAACGCTGCACTGAAGGAGCCCCAGCATCACAACAACCGGGGTCCACTGAGGATGCTCACACAACGCCAGGCGAGCATTTTCACTCTGAGGGGAAAAACAAATCAAACACACTCTATTTGGTTAAGAGGGAGATTAACTCTTCTACGCGACACGTTTACATGAATATAATCTCATTAAATGTAACAAGCCTCCTCATTAATCACAAATTAAAACATTCAGCCTGAATGTTGTTTCATACCCATGTTATGATGGTAGTGAGCAGCTGGAGAAACGAGGTGAGTCCTTCCAGCTCTCTCTGAGTGATGCCCCTCAGTGGTGGGTGTCGGTACTGTGCTGTGTCTGGATTTGGCAAGTCCCGCCGCAGGTTCTCATGGTAGAGCATGAGGGAGTGAAATAAATGTTCCCATGACACCGGGCTGCCTGATACTCCCTGGATGTTGTCACCTAATCACATAAACATGAAGTTTGTGAGCATTTGTTCAGGTATGTTTAACCAGATCAGCAGGATTTTAGAGTTGGATGCCTAAATCATCAGGATCTGTATCTGAATTCCAAGATAAAGAATGGTTTTCTGTGTCAAGGCGCTTGGTTAAAAGACATGAGTAATAAAAGCATAAACAGTACCACTTAAAACATGAGCAGTATCATAGAGGATATATGGAAATGTAGGCACGATATTACAAGATGATGGACGCACCCAGAACCTCCCACAAATAAGCAAATGGGCAGATACAGTAAATGAAATACATCAAATGGAAAACATTACATGTTTACTTAATTTACAAATGGACAAATTTACAAAGGTGTGGGCGAAATGGGTCTCCTTCATGAAAAAGACACAGAAATTTTTTTAAGGCACATATGATTGACAAAAAACATGTTGCACCTGTCAGTGGCAATAGAAAAAAAAATGATGCCTGCTCTTTCTGACTGCAATAGCAATATCTTCAAACTGTCAGAATATCTCCCAAACATGTGCTCAATTCAGAATATTTCTTTGTTTCCCATTTTGTTTTATTTCTTCTCACATTTGGGATTAATACATCTCTGTTTTATAAAAAAAAAAGAAAGAAAAAAAGAGGAGTATTGAGGTTTTGCTGTATTAAAGATGGGTTGACATTGTGGAAACTGTTCAGCAACCTAGACAATCAACATCAAACACAGAAATCTGAATGTATGTATGTATCTATGTATGCACTGCAATACTCTGAAAAAAAAATGTAGACATGAAAATGCTAAAGCATATGTGCAGAAGGCTTTTTGTAACCAACCATATCAAAAACTAAAACAATAATATAATGCCGTCAGTGGTTAGAAGTGTGCGTACAACATTGAAAAGTTTCTGTATCACGGTTAATGGAGTTAAACTGTGGAACAGACTGAGTGCACAACTACAGCAAATTTCAAGCATAATTCTGTTTGAAAAGAGGCATAAAGAATTGATTTTCCAGAGGTACACAGATGAATAAATACCACAAATTGCTTATTATTTGGAGGAAATTTTTGCAGAGTATGGTGAATACATCTGTGAAGAAGGTTTAGGTATGAATGTATTTCTTTCTGAGTGATACATTGCATATTCACTACATGTTTCAAAATTATTGTTAAACTTAAGACAGTGTTATGATTTTATGTAGGAAGTACAGTAAGATTTAAGGGGGTAGGATTAGATAGGTTCATACTTCTTTCTACTCCTTTTTGCTCATGTAAGCTGAGAGGCTTAAGAAATTGCAGATTCAAGTTACCCTCTTGTTTTTTCTTTTTTTTTTTTTAAATTATCACTTTTTTTGTTTTTTTACAGTTTCTAAGTTGTCATTTACATGTTCGAAAAAAAGACATCAATCAATCAATCTCTTTATATTAAGCAACAGAAAAGTCTGTTCTAATAAAGCTACAATCAAAATCTTTGCATTATTTTCTTAGATTTTTTTTGTTTAACATTTTTTTTAAGTTTTACATTGCAAAAACACGGACAAATTAGAAAATAAAATACTTAAGTGTTTCATTCTTTTGCTGTTGTTTTAGGTTCAAACAGCTGATGTTTTCCTAGAGCTTTGGTACTTTCTGACACTTAATTATTAAACAGTGATTGAAACTTTCATAAACGTGGATTAGTATAAGAAAGCTAACAATTTTGACAACATCAAGAACTAAAATTGACAAATGATGGCAGGATACAAAAACTGAAATAAACCACAGTGAAACACAAACAGAAAATAATCAGGCTGATGTACTTGATACATTTTAAGCAGGTTTTAAAAAATAATCCATTCAATATTCACGATTTTTGAGCACATATTGTCTAATACTCTAATGTTGGAGGATCCCAATCCAGATTAACAGAAAATCCAAATGATTTCTCAGAACCAAAAGGCTCAACTGCACATCAAATGTTTATTCAACAGATTCCAATATCAGAAATCAATCTGGGAATATATTTAGTGACCCAGAGATGATAAAAAAGTTACATTATAACAATCTGCCCTTACTGTGTGTAGCTCCGTTGGTTTTTAGCAGGCTGAAGCAGTAGTGAGCACACTGAGGACCGTTAGCGAGGCCTTTCAGCATACGCAGGTAGGAAATATAGAGGGTGGAGGGCAAAAGGTCTCCCATCTGACGCACAAACTTTGACAAAACAACCTGCATCACAGCATGCGAAAAGAAAGTAAATATTATACAAAATTCAAGTGATTCATTGTTAACGTTTTAGTTAACCGTTTAAAATAATGGCACGTTGAGTTGAGGGCATTGACTGCAGCAAAATAACCGCTCTTACTTGTTTGTGTGGAGGCCTCTGCAGTGCCATTCCCAGGTAGGATCCCTGAAGAGAGGTGTGCTGAAGAGATTCTGTGGGACACCAGAACTCAAGACCCAGCTCCAGCCCAAAGGAGTCCTTACTGTAAAACTCTCCTATCTGGAGAGAAGATGCAGAAATCAACACTTTGAGATCTGAAACCAGGTCCCAGCACCATATCTCTAAGATAATTTTGATGTTGTTTCCTTTTAGAGCTGATGCCCACAAACTTTTTCACACTAAAAGCAAGATTTTCAACACAAAACAAAAGGAATGTAGTGTTTTTAGTGGTGCAAAAGTTCAAAGTTTCTTTAGTTTCTACCTGTTGCTGCACTGCTCCTGGTTAAAACAGTTCAAGTTTCTAATCACTTAGAAATTATTTGTTAGTGTTATTTCTTCCAAAAAGACCAAACAAATTCAATAAGGGCCAGGACTTCCGACTTTTCCATCAGTGTCACAAAAAAAGGAACTAATTGGACTTATTCTTTCAGGAATAACATTATAGATCTACAGCTGCTGCTTATGCCAGGACAGGATTCTTCTTTCTATACATTTGTAATTTGTTTGGAAATCCTTTTTACAATATCAAATACTGAACTGACAAAGAGAAGCAGATGTAACCTGAGACAATTTTTCACCTGTCTACCATAAGTACCAGTAAGAAGTACTCTGAAATAAAGGGGCTTGCATGAGCTACTTGTGGACACTGGGCTTATATATAAATCAGCTTATAAGTGAAGCGTGTTTTCTTGCAGCCATCAGTGCCTAAATTTCTGATTCTTTTACAACTGAAACCTTTGAAAATGTGAAATTAAACTATGTTAAATGGTTAATGCATAGAATATGCAAACGTATCCTTGATAAAGACTTACAAGGATCATCAGATGGTCTAAATCCTTGCGTAAAGATGCTGGAAGCTCACTGTCCATCTGCAGGGACATGTGAACCAGACGGGCATCCTCATCAGCACGATTACGAAGCTGCTTCACCTGCAATGAAAGCAAAATAGTTTGTAATGCAATCAAAACAAAACAACAAAATCAGCAGCAGATAACCAGTTATACCGCTTCCTGCTTCTGAAGAGTGCAGACACTTTCCTGCTTGCTCCAGGCTGCTTCCTTCTTTACTTGGCTTTTTAATCATTTTACTCCTTCTACAAATCCTGGAAAATCTCTATATCCATTATTTTATTAATTATTTTAAGTAAACCACGACTTTGAAGAACATTTTTATATTTTTAACCGATTTGACGAGCCAGCGGCATGTCCGGGGGAAGAAACCAAACAAATTATTTCTGTGAACACTGTCGGAGATATCAGCAAGAAATTAATGAGCTACAAGCACGGATTTTTGCTTTGGAATCTGAAAAAAGGACTTCACAAGATGCTCCCAGTGGCATCCGGTGGTAAGAAGTTCACAGTTACTTTAAGTAAAAAAGGTGACAAACCTGCTACTGTCATCTTAAACCTGAGTGATACTGTGTCTTGTCCAAAACTTTGTAAAAAACAAAATGCTTCATATTGGAGAGAACTTGGTGTTTAGCTGAAGCAGCACAAAGTGATGGAAGACAATGTTAATACCTACATAAAATCACCCAAAATACAGCTTACAAACAAATTTTTGCCACTGTTAGAGACTGAATTTAATGGTTCTAACAAACAAAGAGAAAATGGATTATCTTCACGAAACAGGAGCCACAAAGTCGGCAAAAGACAGCAGGCAGACAGACAATCTGGACCAAATGTCAAGGTCAGAGATACGCTGCTACTAGGAGACGGTGCTATCAGTGACATAAATCACGGAAGATTTCAAACATGCTGCTGTCCCAGTGCCACCGTCTGAGATAACACTCCTCCCAAAAGTTCTGTCTACACACCGAGGAGTCAAACAGCTGATCATGCACGTGGGTGCAGTGGACATTACAAAGGAACAGACTGAAGTCTTGAAAAGGGATTTCACTGAGTTCTTCAAGGAGCTTAATAAATTGGAGGTCAAGGCATTCATTAGTGGACCTCTTCCAAACATCGACAGGAAGATAAACAAGTTCAGCCGGCTGCTTCAGCTGAACACATGGCTATCAAAAGAGTGTGCGCACAGAGGATTGCACTACATTGAGAACTTTTATCTGTTCTGGAAACGAGAGGACCTGTTCAAGGGAAAGGGCAGTTGTTCGGAGGAGACACATAAATAATCACAGGTGCTCTGTTCATGGAAATGATAAACTTTGAAAATGCCTCATGTTCTAATGTTGATGATTTGTTGAACTCTGTTACTTCGAGTGTTTGGAATGTTCTGGACATCATTGCCTCTGTGAAGGTTAAACTGGTTAATAATAAGCAAAAGGCGCCATGGAGAAATAATGACTTGGTCAGGGCACAGAAAAAGGAGTGCCGGAGGGCTGAGCAGAAATGGCGCAAGTTTAAGCTTCATGTTCATTATGAAATTTTAAAGAAAAGTTGTACGTGTTCAATAAGATCTTACGTAGAACAAGGGAGAGATACTTTTCTGAAACTATTGAAAACTGCAGTAACAACTCACGTGTTTTATTTGCAACAGTGGACAGATTAACAAATCCTCCAACTCAACTGCCTTTGGAACTAATCTCCACATCTAAGTGTAATGAGTTTGCAGTATTCTTTTGCGACAAGGTTCAGACCATCAAAAATGCCATCAATTCCACAATATCAGTAACAACCCTGCAGCCACCTAGACACTTAGAGCTGACCCATTTTGCACCTGTAACTGACAAAACTGTCCAAGAGATCATCACCAGTCTGAGTTCATCTACATGCTGCCTCGATGTGTTACCCACTAGATTTCTAAAGTCTGTGCTGAGCAGTTTGTTACCACCACTCGCTCACATAGTTAACATGTCACTACAATCAGGAACATTCCCAAAGGCCTTGAAAACTGCGGTCATAAGGCCTCTCCTAAAGAAACGCAGTCTTGATAACACAGCACTGAACAACTACCGGCCCATCTCAAATCTGACGTTTTTAGGCAAAGTCCTTGAAAAAGTTGTTTACCAACAGCTTACTGACTTTCTCCTAATGAACAACTCCTTTGATGTTTTCCAGTCAGGCTTTAGACCCCATCACAGCACTGAGACCGCTCTTATCAAGGTGACAAATGACATCTGCCTGAATACTGACACAGGCAAAGTCTCAGTTTTAGTCCTGCTAGATCTGAGTGCTGCTTTTGACACTGTCGATCATGAGATCCTCTTACAGAGACTAGAGGACTGGGTGGGCATCTCTGGCACTGCCCTAAATTGGCTGAAGTCCTATCTAGAAGACAGGAAGTACTTTGTTGAAATTGGTAACTGTGTCTCAGACCACATGGCCTTGACCTATGGGGTGCCCCAAGGGTCAATCCTTGGACCCCTTCTGCTCAATCTCTACATGCTGCCTTTAGGCCAGTTAATACAGAGTTATAATGTGTCCTACCACAATTATGCAGATGACACTCAGATCTATGTCTCAATGACGGCAGGTGAATATGGACCAGTGGATTCACTCTGTCACTGCATCCAACAGGTCAGTGTGTGGATGCAAAACAACTTCCTCCGGCTAAATTCAGACAAGACTGAAGTCATCGTATTTGGTCCACAGAAACAAAGAGAAAGTGTCAGCAGTCACCTCCAGTCTCTCTCTCTTAAACCTACAAATCAGGTTAGAAATCTCAGGGTAATAATGGACTCAGACTTGAACTTTAACAGCCACATCAAATCAATAACACCAGCAGCCTTTTACCATCTAAAAAACATTGCCAAAATCAAAGGTAGAGTGTCTAAACCTGACTTGGAGAGACTTATCCATGCATTTGTCTCTAGTAGGTTAGACTACTGTAACAGCCTGCTCACTGGCCTCTCCAAACGAGCTGTAAGACAGCTGCAGTACATCCAGAATGCTGCTGCTCGGGTCCTGACCAGAACCAAAAGCAGCTCTGCTTGTGTACAAGTCTCTCCACGGCCTAGCACCAAAGTACATCTCTGACATGTTAGTGCCATATGAACCATCTCGGACTCTGAGGACCTCAGGGACTGGCCTCCTGCTGGTGCCCAGAGTCAGGACTAAACATAGGGAATCAGGGTTCCAGTTTTATGCAGCTAAAATCTGGAACAGTCTTTCTGAAGATGTGAGACAGGCCTCTACTCTGAAAATGTTCAAATCTAGGCTCAAAACAGCTCTATTTAACTGTGCATATGACTGAAAGGATCTTATCAGCACTCTTCTCTTTTAAAGTTCATTTTATAATGATTATCTCTGTTTTTATTTTGTATTGTGATTTTTATGCATTTTTCTTGTTCTGTAAAGCACTATGAATTACCTAGTGTACGAATTGTGCTCTACAAATAAACTTGCCTTGCCTATACTGACACCACAGATCTGAAAAAAGCAGTTAAAAGCTCTTTTGACAACAACGATTAGAAAGAATGATTTCATGGCTGATGCTTAAACTTGATTCAATTCAGAACAATATGTTCCTTAAGTGTAAATGTTCACAATGAACAACTGTGGCCTCTCTCACCTTCATTGGCATGAGTGCTAGGAAGTCTGTGATGAGTGAATGGAGGCGGCGGATGTAAAATTCTTCCTGAGCAAAACTTTCACATCCCAGCACGCCCTCCTTCATGAACAGAAAGACATCTCCAAGCAGAGCCTGATCAGCCAGAGCCTCGTCTGCCTCTGTGAACTCTACAAGGGCTGCAAAGAAAACACAAAAAAATATTTCACATTGAAAAGGGTTTAATGTCTGAGCCTGAGTTATTGAGAAATCATTTTCCTTTTTAAGAGTTTGTTTTTTTTGACTAATGTTTTTTATTGTCTTTTTCGATTACAATACAAAGACACAAAACAGAACAAGGCACAAGTACTAAAAGGCATTTGAAGAAATTTCAAATATGCAGATACCAGTGGTATATTTTGCTGTTTTCGAAACTGACTGTTTATCATAATAGCTTACAAGGAAAGGAAAGAATAACAATAAGGAGTCACAATTGCGTACATGGACACAGATTGTACCCCACAAACAGAATGCTCCTGTATTTCATAATGTGGTTACTGATTTTAATAAGGAAAAAAAGGAAAAAATTAAATTAAAAGTATAAATAAGAAATAAAAGCAGTAGAATACAAAGCTGTTATAAAATCGTCCCCCTCCAGAAATTCCATGAGTCCCAAATCTTTCCATAAGTGTTATATTTCCCTCTGATAACATATGCAAGTCTCTCTGGGGCTAGGCACTGCAATAGCCCCTCAACTCAGACTCACTTGCTTGGTCTGTGAACAGACTTCCATGACAGTGCAATTTTATGTTTAGCTTCAAGAAGACAAAACCTTACCGGAACCCTGCGGTAGCTGAGAAAGGACCCTTAGGGACAGAGCCCAGGCCAGGCGACACATAGCCTGTAGGCCTGGAAGCTTCCATGGCTGACCGTCCATCAGACGACTGTGCACTGCAGACACATACTGCCTCTCAGTCAGCAGTGGCAGAGCCTGGAGCAGATCTGAAATAAGACAACGCTGGGTCAATATTGTAGTAACTATGAAACAAAAACAGTGAGCAGCCCTATGCATAAAAATATGTTATATTGAATTCAACCAATGACTTTAAGCTGTTAAAATGACACATATTAATTCTAACATATAGTACTTATTAAACATGCACAAACCTTCTCTATCTTCTGTTCCCTGTTCTATGAAGCTAACATCCAAGCAGTACAGTAGAGCCATCACTAGAGCAAGGTTTACACTGTCCAACGAGCCGTCAGCTTGAGCTGTGACAGTCTCCAAGTGGCCAATCAGAGCCAGGGTGTCATCTTTAGTAAGTGGTGATTGGCAGGTCCATAAGAACAGGCTGTCTGCCAGAGCCTGTCTGCATTCTTTGATGAGGTCTGAAACCTGGAGACAAGATATTGAGTCAAAATCTGTTCTTCTCGTCTGTATATCTTTTAAGGGTTTTAAAAAAAATGACAACATCCTACCTCTTTTCTGTGCTTCTCATTGCCCAGGCCGCGCTCCTTCTGCAGCCGTTCAAACTCACGCGTCACATTGATCTCTGACACCAGCGTCAGGATACGTTTGGTCAAACCATGGCTCATAAGTTCATCTGTAAAACGTGTCGTATAAGCCACCAGCTCTCCACTGAGGAGGACAACAGACAACAAAGAAGGTTATTTATTTACACTGGCAATCCAAGTTAAATTTGTTTTATTTGAATCTTATTCATTAAAGCATGCTATTAAATGACAAATAATACTGACAACAAGAGTCACAGATGCATTTATGCAGTTAAAATAGTTAATAGGAGCTGCTTGCAACTTCTTGTAATGAAAAATCAGAAACTGCACAACACTGAGTGCCTTGGACTTCAGCAGGTTTATGTAAAAAAGTATAATACAACAAAGACAACACTCTAGACCTGATCTTCAAGCACAGTTTTTTAAAAGACATTTGATATGAACTGGAGTTATAAAAACAAATTAACAAAGATATTAAATCAGCATTTTACTGTGATTGAAAATTACTTTAGTGCTTGTATAAAACAAGAAGACGGATTTGTACCTGAGGTCCAGGGTAAAGGTCTTGCCCTGGCGTGACTGGATGAGTGTGCGTAAGGAGTTGGCTACACAGAGTTTTCCATCCCAGTAGAGCAGCACAGCTACCAGGCCTCGAGTCAGGCCTGGAAAATGGGGCTGCTGTTGCTCGCCTGGAGACAGGAAATTAGAATAAAAGAATTAGTTGTTATAAAAATTGAGTGAATCCACAAGAAGTCATTGAGTTTATCAATAAAAACAAAGAACAAACCAGTGAGTATAAAAACAGAGTGATATGAGGCTTACACCATAAAAAGGTGTTCAAGTATGGGCTGCTCAATTATAGCAAAAATCATGATCATGACTGTTTTGATTGACATTGAGATTCTGGTTATTAAACACAATTTGGTTTAAATCTCTGCCTTACTACATTCACTTATTATTAAAACACTCTTAACAGGTTTACACTGAACTCTTTAAACAAAATGGACATTTATTACTATGAAAATAAAAAAGTGTTCAATTAATGTTTAAGGAAACAAAGATTATTTATTTTTCAGTTATCCTCTATTCTTGATTATCCTGCAGTGATAATTGCGTGAAGATATATTTGTAATTGAAATTGACATTTGATTAACTGTTCAGCCCTGTGCCACATAATGCTTAATTTTTCTACTTTACCTGCTAGAAGAAGCTCCAACGCTGCCAGTTCTCCAATATCAAACAAATCACTGAGGATGAAGGCCTCTTTGAGGAGCTGCTCTGGAAGAAGGCGAGACCCCTGCTGACCCTGGATGGCGATACCCTCCGTGCTGGCTTTTCGCACTTTCTCTCTTTGCTCTGCACTTTTTGGCTGAAAATAAATACAATATTGAAAAGCAAGTAAATTAAAAGTTTTACATGGCATGTCAATACAATACTGGAATATACAGATACAGAACATACAATACTAAGAATACAGTCACATTAGAAAAAGTTTTTTAAAAACTTGAAAAACTAGGAGTGGGTCTACACGGCATCTCACCGGGTTTTTGAAAAGTGATAGAAAGTTGGCTTTGTGCTTCTTCAGCTGCAGGTCCACCAGGTGGACGCTCTCAGGCTGTCTCCTCAACACTGCACCGTCTACCGTCTCCCATAACTCCTTCAGCGGCCCCCACAGACTGGCTCCTGAGATGAGACACAAACAGGGATGGGAAATGAAAAACAATTCCAGTTGAGGATCGATAACAACTCCCTCAAAGAATCAATATCATTTGTTTTTCTGCCAAATAATGATATTCTGTTCTGTTTTTATGCCTTCCTTTTTATGTTCTACATACTTTGCAAATCAAATAAGTCTCCCTTGAATCAGAGGCAGTAAATCAAAAGAGGTAACAGAATCAAATATCATGGCAGACCGTGGGCAGGGAAGGAAAATTGTGGCAGCATTTCCAAATAAAAAAAGGCTTACTGCATAAATGTAACTGTAAGTGGAAACATCAGCAACTTGCAAATGTGCATAGGTTTGCAGTACAGCATTAAATATCAGGAATAACTTTTGTCATTTTGCTTGTTCATATATTACATTATATTTTCAAAGTACTTTTGTTTCTGAACCCCTGTCTGTCTTTTCCTTATTGTCTCTGTGTGGATGGAACCAAACCCATGAGCTGAGCTAGAAATGTCTGCCAAGTTTTGTTTTTTTCTCTTCACTTGTTTCTTAAACATAAATAGTAATTTGTTATATGCACAACTTTAAATAAAGACTTGTTTAAAAAACAGGATATCAGGTGTAACATATGTTTGACATTGTTGCCTCTGAAAACCTTACAGGCTAACTTTTGCCCACTAAGAAAATCAGCAGGTACTGATAAGGCAATTGCTTATGAGTTGGATTGATAAGCAGAATCGTTTTTGGTACCAATAAAAATAATAAACGAATATCTTTTAATTTCTTCAATCTTCTTACATCTCAGATTATTTGTCAAACATGTTTGTATTTACAAGCCCTTAAGTTTCAGTTTTGCTTCTCAAAGTTTCCTCAACAACCATCTTAAGAGAGCTAAAGACCTCACGCTGTCCTGCCATTGCTGTCCTATTATAACGTTTACATGTAGTAATACTGTGTGACTTGTTTACATTTACTGATTATTTTTGCCTTCCCTCATGTTCCGTTTCTGTTGGGCTAAGTTAGCCTAGCATGAGTGTCTGAACTTGAGTGGTGCAAAACATGAGGACATAACACGACATGCGACACAGCTGGCCCTACAACGCCAACAAGAGTGTGTTTGTTTATTAGATGTCAACCAACTAAACTCGTTAAAGCTACCAATATAAACAGAAATTAATGAAAGAAATGTGATTCATACCCGAATTTACCGCCATCTGCGCCGCCATGATACGCTCGGAGAACGGGACAGGACTGTCCGCGCTTGTGCCGGTGTGAAATTTAAAATCATTAAATCTCTCGAATTTTTTTTTATTTGGAACAAACGAGGGATAAATATTTCACGAAACTGAAACTGTAAACAGCGTCTTGCCATTAAAGTAATACTTTAAACACATAAAAAGGGTCAGCTGAACGTTTCAGGCAGGGTCCTTGGAACGGTTGAGTTTCTGTTAATATGGGAATTGTAGTTTTTAAGTTAGCTAAAACGTTTTCAAATAAATTTACATGTATTAAAGATGGGAATTGTCGTACTGTTTGGACGAAATTTCGTGACATATAAATTTGAGAGTTAATTTTTTATGTGCTGCGGTTATTCGTTGATAATTAACATGCTATGACAAAGGTTCCGCTCTGTGTTTTGACGTTCTGTTTACGACGTTACACCAACATGTCCACGCTCTCCTGACAGCTGTAGACCTGTGACCGCTGGGATGGAAATCAGTCATTTATGACTTAAAACATCCATAAAAATGTACAAATAACACCCGATGAAACTAAAGTGTCTGAACCGTTTTCTGAAGAATGGCTCGGGTTGTTAAAGTGTTCCGGACTCTGCGGAACCATTGGAAGAAGTCCACATTCGCCGTGTGTGTGCTGTCTTATGGGAGCCACTGGCTCTACGGGAAACACTGGTGAGTTCATAAAGTCAATTTCAGAGAGTTATATACAACACGACAGTTTTTTGATGTAATGTTTCTTGTGTTCTTTGCTTTCAGTGACAGTGTTCTGCGGAGAGAGGCTTGTGTCTTGGCCAGGGTAAAATATCTCTTATTTTTATATCAAAGGTCTCATGTCCTGCTGTGTTTGACTGTTTACATAATTTCTTTGGTGTCTATAAAGCAAGAACTTGATTTAAAGTAAATAAAAAAAACATGTCTCATTAGAGGATGAGATGAAGCTCTTTTCCCCTCCGCTTAGGAAATGCTCTGAACTGAACCAATTAACACTGCCATTTCAAGGCTTAATATTTACCCCTCTGTGTTGTTTCACCTCCACTGTGAACTTCCTAGAGGTGGAATAGAGTGAACAAGGCGTCCCTCTCTTTGCTCCATCTCCAGAGGTAGTAACAGAGGCTCATTTTGAAGAGAAGAAGGCATGTGGATTGAGTGGGAGGCAGGAGCGCCTCAAGTGCCATTGTGTGTATGTGGGGGCATGTCCAAGCACCCAGACCTTATTGCAGCATGAATCGGCACAGTTCTGATGGCCTTGCAGATTCAATGTGAATGTATTGACATGCAAAAATAACCCAGCTTCATTGGGGCCCCTTTACGTAAAGGCACTGTGAATTGGGCTTAGGATAATGAGCTCTCTGATTGGCTGCCCAAACAATTTCTGATGGGAGAAATAGGTACCACATGCCCTAAAGTATACTTTCAAAACAGTCATGGCATCTGCCTGTGAAATGCAGAAAACAAACATGTAGGTGGAGGCTGTATAGCTTTTACATAATAAACCCCAGGAAGTAAAAAAAAAACAGCATTTTATGGTCATTTTCTTTAAAGAGGAAAAGAGCATTTCTCCATGAACTTAGAGTTTAGTAAAAGGTGTCACGTTATTCTGCTCCCAAAGCCCCTTCTAACAACATGAAAGGAAGGAAAATTACTTTTGCTGGACATGAGACCTTTAATAGTCAGCCAGAGTCAACACCAAACCCTCTGTCTATCTTGTATTTTTATATTATTATCTCTTTTAGGAATTCGGGCGTCAACAGATAGAACCACAGGAGCGGCTAAGGAAAGCAACAGTAGTGTTAAATCCTGCAGCTTGCAGTGGGTATGTATTCTATTTTTTACTTTCTTAACTAAAGTCGAACATTCACAACAGTGTATAGCATTTTAGATATAATTAAGTCATACTTTTAGAAAATGGATGTAAAATGGCAACAACAACAAAAGCATAGTAATAAAGGAAGCAGTACGGTTGCACAATATTATTGGTATGATATCGGTATCAGCTGATACACAATCTGGTTTTTGAACATGAAAATTAGTTCACTGTACTACAGTGGCCTTCATAGTCACCTGATCTCAATCCAGTGAAGCACCTTTGAAAACTAGTGGATTGAGATAATTGCATCATGGATGTGCAGTTGACATATGTGCAGCATCTGTGTGATGTTGTCTGTCAATATGGACCAGAATCTCTGAAGAGTATTTCCATCACCTTGTTGAATCAATACAAAGATACAAATAGTAAATAGTGGGGGGCAAAAGGGGCACTGACCCTATACTATCAAGGTGTACCTAATAAAATGGATGGTGAGTGTATTATCAATAAAAGTTGATGATTATTGTTTTTTTTATTAATGTTATTTCTGTCTAAGTTGGACGCAAATGATTTTTAAATTTCAGCCAATCCAACATAGTACAGCTAAAAGTAGTGCTTTAAGGACAGAGGGAAAATAATTGATCTTTAGTTTCTTCTTAATCACAAATTTTACAGTGATAGTGATCAAAATTAAACCTTTTGTCTTAGTATTCTGCCCAAATGTTACCCTTAAGTATTTGGAAATTAAGCTATTTTGTTTTTTGGAAATGTAGAAATGTAAAAAATAATGTGTCTAAATTCTTTAAAGTGGGTTTATTAAAGGTATTAGAAACTGCATTTTGTTTAAGTGTCATATATACAATATATTTGTCTTTAAATGGAGGCAGCTCAAGTTTTTAGTAACATTTCATTCAGTAATGAATGAACTCATTTGTAACGTTAGTTCAACAGTTGTGAAAGTATTTTTTACATCTCCAGAGTCTAATTATTTTACTGCCTTATGTTTCACAGAAAAGCCAACAACCTGTTTGAAAAAAATGCAGCTCCCATTTTACACCTGGCAGGTGTGGAGATTACAGTAGTGAAGGTAAACTGAACTGTTGAATTCTGAAATCCATGGATTGTGTAACAGGATAAAAAAGAAATCCTTTGACAGACTTTATGACTATTTTGTTCATGTTCCTCTGCAGACAGATTATGAAGGCCAGGCTAAAAAACTGATGGAGTACATGGAACAGACAGACATGTTGATCGTCGCGGGAGGAGATGGCACGCTACAGGAAGTCATCACAGGGTTACTACGGCGACCGGATCAGGTAAGTGTCACACAGTTATCTTTTTTATGTGTTCAAGCTTTGCTCCATTGCTCACTCAAACAGAAGAACTTTATCCTAATGAAAGTAATCAGATTGTTTTATACTAAGGTATTTTCTTTTACTTTACACTTAATAACAGTCAAATTTCTGTTATTTTGATGACGGTAAGTCGGGCCTGGCAATCAATCAGGTTATAATCTCAGCTATAACTGCCTTGTGACTGCCTTCCACAATTATGAAAACTGAGTAATTGAGATTAAAAGATTATTGTCCCACATGTCGAGTTCACATTTGTCTTTTTCAATTATTATCATGAATATTATTTTGAAGTATTTATATTTTTACACATATATTTCCATGTTTTGCCCATTCTTTACTGCTAAAACGATAGTGTCAAAGCATAAAAGGTTCAGTGAGAGCATGTGAGAGTAATAAAAAGTAAACAATAATCGTGACCTCAAGATCTATTAAAATAATAATGATTTTGATTTTTGCCATGAACGAGCATCCCTAATGTTAAGTGTTGAAAAGTATTGAGGCTTTTAAACAAACTACAAATCCTCAACCTTGAGTACAGCTTTAAAGTTACACAGCAGTTTTGAAATAACCTTTTAAGAGATGTATTTATCCTTTCATAACATTTTTGCTACCAATTTTAAACATGGTGAAAAAAACTTTAAAAGGATGAAGGAAAGAGCTGGGAGGGCCAAGGATAAGAAAAGATGTTTGAAATGTTAAATATATCTGACAAAGCCTGACGCCTAGCTAACGGATGTGTCAACACACTGAACTCAAAATAAATATTCTTAATTTTTTTATGTGATTTTAACAGAATTTGATGATATTCTAGTTTTTGCGAGGACATGATGAGATTGAAGTCATTTATGGATAAATTTTGTTCTTGTATTTAAATACTCTGAGAATAAAAAAGTTAAATATGTCTTTTCCTGATTTTCCTGTGTCAATATGAGTAAAGCCTCTAAGTTTTGAGGCTGTGAAGTGATGGAAAAAACAGTTATTTTGGCCTTTTTGCTACATTATTGAGGATGGTATGGAAACCGTTTGAGATTCACTGGAATGGCGTTTAAGTTCCAGCATTATTAAAACTCTGATGTGTGGGGTTTTTTTTGTATAACTGATGATTGTTTTATGTTCACAGGACACATTCAGCAGCACTCCAATAGGTTATATTCCTTTAGGCGCCCACAATTCTCTGAGTCCAAGCCTACATCTGCTGAGTGATAATAAAGTCAAGTGAGTTTCTAATCAGTAAGTATTTCATCAGTCTTGTAAGCTTAGTTTTTGACATGTTTAATATTTTTCATCTTTGTCAGGGACATCATATCAGCAACACTTTCCATTCTAAAAGGAGAAACTGTTCCTCTGGATGTGCTGCAGATTAAGGTGAGAAACTGGCTTTGATTTCCCCACAAAATTAAAAATATTGTGTATTTCTCTTGTACAGATAGTCCCCAATATCAGGTTTTATTTTCATAAGAAATCAGCAGTGAAAATGTACACTTTTCTATATGTATTTCTTTCTAAAATTCAAGTAAGTAGAGACAGTATGATGAAGAATAATCAGCTTAATATTAGCCAGTTATGCAGTATGTGCATACTCAAGAACTGTGGCATAGGTTAACTTTGCTCTTTATTTACAAACATTAAAATTTGAATTAAAAAAATCAAGAAACTGAATCACTGAAACAATTATGATATTGAACAATAGAAGGAACAAATGGGTTGACATTCTTAAGCTAGATCATTTTTACAGTTAAAATTTCAAAGCTTGGGAGGTTTTTCACCTTGATTGGAGCGTGCATGTACAGATTTCTGTTATTTGAAGTTTGTGTAAATATTTTTTGTTTTTGCCTCTCAGGGGGAGAAAGAGCAGCCAGTCTTCGCTCTGATGGGGTTACGCTGGGGTGCTTTTCGAGATGTGGCTGCAACAATCAGCAAGTAAGATCACACTCTTTGGAAACTCATATAGCATCAAAAAAATCATGAAATATCACCCCTTGGAATAGTAATTGATAATGTCATTCCATAGATATTGGTACCTTGGACCACTGAAGACAAATGCAGCACACTGGTTTCAAACTCTTCGGGTAAGATTATGATTTTTTTTATACCAGTTTTCAATTCCACATCAGTGCCCGTCATTCTTGAATATTCCTGAATGTTACTGCCTGTACTCACACATCAGCTCACTTGTACTTTAAATGCAGGAAAATGCCAGCAAGGAATTATTTTGAATGTAAAAAAATCAATAAGTGACATTTATGGTTTTCTTTTGCCAATTTATACATATTTTTGCAATATTTTTGTCGCTCTGCCCTAATCAGATGTTGAACGCACTAGCATATGACAAGGCAAATTATTGTCTAGTTCTTTGTGTTCTTAACAAACATACTTTTAATTTTTTTAACATAAACTTTGAGAAATATACTTCACACTTTTTGCACTGCTCATGTGTTTTGTCTCTTCTTCCTTGTGCCTGCTAAAACTCATTACCTGAAGTAATATATTATTATCTTACATTGTATTGATTTTTCTCAGGAGTGGCCCCTGGTCAGAGAAGTTGTCGTGTCTTACACCTCTCCCACCCTCCGGCCCCCTGATCTGCCCCCCCAGAAACCTCCCAGACCAAACCTGCTTTACCGCATCATGCGCAGGCTAAAAAACTACTGGAACCCTCCCGTTGAAGGTAGAAAACTGTGTTACAGTTCAGGTACAGACATGGAAAAACAAAAAGTGAATACTACAAAATCACGTCTTTCTCTGATTCAGTGAAATGATACAGTAAACTAGTTTTATGTACGACATGTAGGATATCACAAAGAAGCAACAACAGAGGAATTTTTTTTTAATCCAACTTTTATTCCAATCAATTTCTTTCATTTCGTATCATGTTATGCTGCAATATAATGATAACAGTAACCATTATTTTGGATCATTTTTCCTCAAAAGGCAACGACTTTGCTGTTTATTCATTTTTAACAAAGGTTATGCAAAAACTTGTTTCACTGTTTAAAACACAACTCCAACCCTGAAATAGAATATTCTGATGAAGCTCTTGAAGTTGAAGAAAACCACTTCTGTTTAAGAAGACAAAAATATGCAGTTTTCTGTAGAGAAGCAGGATGTTGCCTTTTGTGCCAATATCCAATATGCCACTATCTCCAACTTTTTTTCAGCCAATACCAATATCGACATATGTATGGAAATAACTGAAGGAACTTTTTTTGGCTAATGCCTGCATTATATGCTGCATTTATGTTTAAGAGTTACAGTAAATCAAGGTTTACCTGCCCTAGAAAGCACAAGAAAATAATAATTTACCTATCTGCTGACAGAAGATGTGCCCTTTTTTGAAGGTTATGTTATCATTTGAAACTGATATTTAAATACAAACTTACTGCTGGTATATAAGGTTTTAATAGAGGTTTTCGATATCATCTGAATTTTTCTTGCTGTAGATACCAAAATTTAGCTTTTGAAGGAATTATCTGCAGATACTGATATCATACTGATAATGCAGTGCATCTGTAGTTTTCCAGACTTTAAGCATTGTGTCAGAATCTAGTAAATGTAACAAATTTATTAGATTACCTGTCATAAAAACAAGTAAAAGTGATTATTTTAGAAATCGATCAAAAACTTTTTAAAACTGAAGGTGTTTTTGTTATTGGACATACATTTTGAACAGAAATGAGGAATTTCGAGCTGAATTCACCTTTTTAGACTCAAGCTCTCTGGACTTCTCTGAGAAGACAGAAATTATCCAAGCGTTACATTCAACCACAAAAATCTATGTTGTTATGTCAGTAAATAACCATGACTAAACATCTTAATCAAGAAATAATGATGTGCTTTACAATTTTTCTGGGTTATTTTTTTTCAAAACACCAAATTTTAAAGTTCATACATAATTATGATCATTGGATTTTAGCATTGAAAATATAATTTGGTTGAAGAGCTTCTACATACTGGTATATTAACCATTACAGAAACATAAAAAATGATTTTGATAATTACCAATGCAGATAAATTAGGGCATCTGTGGCATGAACCTCACACTAAGTGGGTGGTCTAATGACTTTGTTGTGAACTGTATACCAGAATGTCCTCTTTGTAACTCTGTCAATGGAAGAACCAGAGAGGTTTTCCCAAGTCTTTTGATATTTTCTGGTGATGTGTGTGGATCACAGCACAGCACTGAGATAATGACGGCAGAGTTTCGTTGTTTGGTTTGTGTGTTTGTTCAGAGCCTCCAAAAGTGGAAGAGCCGGAGGAGTGGAAGGAGCAGCAGCTGTCGACGTTAGAGCTTTTTATTCAGACACACAACAAAAATCCAGTGCAGAGGGTCAGTGGGAAAAAAATTCAGAATCCAGAGAGCCTTGTATTATTTTATTAAGTGTGTGACTCTAATTTTGTCTGATAATTATTCATCTTTCTGTTGAATTGAATTTTCAGCGGCTCAATGACTCCCTAACGATCTGTGCAGAACCAAACGACTTCACAGTGGGCGAGTTCATCACAGTCGGGTCAGTAATGTCACCTTTTTGTTTTTAGTGTTAAAAAAAAGGAGAATATTAATGAACTTTACAATCCTGGTTCCATTATAGCTCAGAGATTGTGCAACATGTATATCAAAGTGAATATAATGATTTAGAAAACACCAGATACTTTTATTTGATTTGACTGGCCTCTATTTATTGATTCATTCTTACAGTAAGTAAGCTTTTTAACAAAATAAAAACTGCTGTAGTGACTTGGCATTAGAAAAACCTTTGAAAATCAAACATACACAAACACATAACAAAGAAAAGAAAAGAAATGTTCTAACATAATAAGAACTTTGGTCCTAATGTTATTTTAGAGACATGGTTGTTTATTACATGGATTGTAGTGTTTGCATAAATTCAAGAAAAATAAATTAAATAAATGCTCTTTTTCATAGGAATAAGAAAGAAGAAGACCCCACAGTGTTCACTAAAAGTGCCACAAAACTGGAAGCAAGTGCTTGTCAGCTGCAGCTCCCAGAGGTGAGAAACATTTCAGATGTTTTGGTCTTACTGTGTTACTTAAGAAGAATTAAATCCACTGCAGAAACATTTTATTGTTTCTCAGCTTAGTTTCTGCAGCTCAGTGATTTTGACATTTAACACAAAACCCCGACCTTGCAGGGTGCCGGGGGTTTTTACAACATTGACAACGAGGAGTATGAGGCCATGCCTGTGGAGGTAAGGCTGTTGCCACGGAAACTACGGTTCTTCATCAGTGCAGAGCGGAGGGAGCAGCTCCTCTCGCAGACACAGTGATGAGAGGAAAACATCACATCCAAAAAAGGAGACAGGAAGAGCGAAAGCAACGCTGATAACAGGACGAGAGGAACAGCTGCCATGAGAGTCTGACAGGGATATTCTGCTTTGGCTGCTGTTTTTAAAGAAGAATTATGATTTAAAGTCTGTTTTCTCCAAACTAGAATTGATGAACAAGATTACTTCAAACAAATATAAGGAGATAATGTCACATTTTAGGACCAAGGCTTTGTTTTCATGTACATGCTGTCTTACATTGAACTCAGTGTTTACTGGTTGGTTTACTGTCAAAGCATCTGAACCTGATTATTAAAATAACAGCTATCCAATCAAAAATGATTTTATATCTGACTTTCATATTGAACTATTGAACAAGTAACTGCTTTGTTGAAGAAGCTCAGACAATTAAGGCAGGCACTCAAGGCCGCCCTTAAGGGGGAATAAGGGGGGCTAGTGAATTGCTTAACAACTAAAGTTAGTAGATTCAAACAGCTATAACCGGACTTCACTTTTAACCCAAATACTTATATTTACTATTATTTAAACGAAACATACATATTTCTTTATGGCTCTTCATTAAAATGCAGCCTGTTTCCAAGCATAAATCCTTTTCCTTTGAATTTAACAGGCCCTTTTTTAGTAATATTATCAATTTGTGAGGTCAACTGGACACATGTTGGGCCCTCAATGTGCTCGATTGGAATGCCAGAGTGCGCAGGCCAGCCTTCACGAGGCCTCCACCTGATGACCCCAGTGATTAAATTTTTGTGTTGATCCAGATAACCGCCATTGGTGAACGATCATTTTTGCTCAATAACTGTCAAACTAATAATGATATCAACATGACTGAGTGCTAGGTGTGGGTTTTCAGGGTCATGAATCATATTATGATGGTAACTTTATCATGGAACTATTGCTTATAGATGTAACGGCAATATGTGAGCTACCTTGGCAGAGGTTTGCGCTCTCTGAGTGCTTTCTAGTTATTACCTGGAGTTTACATGCATGTAGTTTGGGTTGTTTGAGGTGGGAATGCTGTGACAGGGAAGGGCTATGAGGTATATTATGTGATTCTTTAGAGAAGTAGAGGGATATTACAGATTAGGACTCTCTTCACTGACTTCACTTATCCATTCATTTTTGCACAAGCACCTTGTGTTTCTTTGAGACAACTGACTTTTGGTATTGTTGATTACGAGGATGGCGGTCTGTGTTGTCTTTTGAAACTAGCCTTTTCTGTTGGAAGTTTGTGCTTAAATATGGCTAAAGATAGGGGATTAAAGTTCTTAAAATATCAGAATCATAGTCTCAGATACGACACCATTATACTCCAATTATATCGACACCAGTTTTGATGATAGGCCAATAAAAGAGGAAATCAAAAGTACCCTGTATTGGTAGTAATACTGTTTTGGCTGCCTTGTTAATCTCCCTTTAATAAAATGTTAAAGGCAAGCAAACACATGGGCCATTTTTTTCTTACAGGAATGCTGTTAATGCATTAAACAGGACTTCTCTGTTTCTTGTGACAGCTTAAAAAACATGGCTGCTAATATGTTGTTTCTCTAAAGCTTTGTTTTTTTTTAAGTTCATTTGACTGTTACTATATAGAGATTTATGGTAAACAAACACATGGGATCAAAAAGTATCAAGATTTTTGTCAGCCTTAGGAGAGAGACAAATAACATGGAGGACTGAAGGGATGCTGCAGTGAGTTTGTTGTGGTCCAAATGGTCATAATCTCAGATGAAGCGTTTGGCAGACTTCCTGGTGAAGCTGGTCTGATCTGACAGATGGTGCAGACAGAAAATCTGCAGGATTAAACAAGAAACTGCACCGCCTCACATTTGCTGTTTAGGAAAAAGCAGAGGCAGGCTCTTGGTCTCAGTATTTTGATGGTAAAGGGGGTTAAATCATTTTTTTAACCCTTGGTTGTAATTTGACAACATCAGGCACTGTTGTAAGTCACTTCAATAACATTTCCAGAATAGATGAAAGTAGTGATGCAGACGATTAGATAAGACCTTACTGTTTTGATGTTTTATTGTTTAACAATGGCAGTACAGTGAAATTAACAGTTGCTCATGCTATTGAGTTCATGGGTACATTACTGACATCTCTTACAGTGTTTCACATTATTAAGGTGAAGACTTGTAGGTTATTAAGGTGAAAGTTCTTGATTTACAGTCCAGAAGAGAAACATTACTTGGTTGTGTGTCCGTATGTGTGCAATACTTCTGCTGTATTTGACATTCAGTAAAGTGACAGGCTGTACAAACAACTCACTTAGCTAATGCTGGTACACAACGGTGAACGGCTCAACAAAGAAGGCATTTTTATACAGTGGTGTGTTGTGTACATTCTTTTTTTTTACATTTAACATACACCTGTAAAGCAAACACCGTCAGGGACCAGAGCATCAACTGCTGACAAGTCATCGAGTCAACAGTGACAGGACAATGCTCTCGATCTCTCTGCTAGTGTTAATGACGTGTGTGGAAAAGAGCCGGACACTTTGCTGTGGTAAGAATGAGATCATTTTGTTTCCATAAGGCCCCATTTCAATAATTAGTGTCCTTCTCATTATAATACAACACTTAGTGCATCTTTTTATTTTTAATCGTACTTGAAAACCTCTTACAGGGGTCACACTGAAACAACTCCAACTCAAGCAAGTGTATTTGACCATTTTATAATTAAATAAACCCATCACGCTTACAATAGCCCAGATTCAGCAATCAAGTCCAGATAAACATTTTAATTTAGACATTAAAAGCAAAAAAAAAACAGCTTAGATTGCTTACAGCGAGTCAACATATCTGCCAGAGCGTTGGGATAAAGCAATTCAACATGATGTGTCAACTAATTTTGAAAGTACGTCTGATTTTAATACACTAAATCATGTTATTGAAAGAAGATTCAAGCTTAATAATTAAAATAAGATGTTTCTGTGGATTTATCAGGTAAATGTGGATTATAACAAAAGTCATTAAATAAGTTTCACCATAAATCAGACATCATATGGAAAAAAAAGCCTGGATTTCTGTAAATAAAAGGCATCTGCCAATACAACAAGATAGTTTAACTTAAGTGCGTCTTAAATTAAATGCAGCAAAGTGCTGAAATCTCATCTTAAGAACCTCAACTTGCTTAAGTTTGGTTTCTGCTTTGGAAGATTTTGGTAATTACTATAAGCTTTTAGGACCTTCTTGTTTGCTTCTCTATTTTAATTTATTTGGATTTTTGAGACACACAAGTCTTAAAGATGTGTGATAAGATTTTTTTTAAATAACTGTAAATCATGGCAAAAAACCATATCTAGGCAAGTTTAATCGTATAATTTCATATCAAAGAAAACCAGTTCAGTTATTCTAAGCTATGGTAATATAATTAAACCTAGATTTAAAAAAAAGACCTGCATTGTTTGCAATAAGAAAAGAAAATGCCACATTTATACAAGAAAGATCTAATGGATGCATGTCTTCATAAGATGTGATGACAAACTTGAACTGTGCACATTATTCTAAAATGTGTATCTATTAAAATTGGATATTTAGTGCTGATTACACAACTTATGACTAGCCCCTGACCTTTTACATTTAGTTAAGAAGTAAACGTGGATTTTTAAGGTACATAAAGTTTTTGGGTGTGAATAGATCTTTGTTTCAAGTTGAAATTCGACAATACACAGACATCCAAGAATTTCTGATAAAAAATAACTTCCAATGCAGCAAGAACAAAAGTGAGATTCTAAAAATGTGATTAGTGATTTAGATACAGATTTCTCATTTCAAGTCAAAAAAGTCGTAAATTCTAATTCCTGCATTGGAAGATTTTTATATTTAAACAATAATTTTAGTCTCTTTGCATTTAATCATGAAATATGATGATTATATGGACTTAAGAGGTTGTGGATTGAAATGAGTGTGATTAGTTATTTTAGACAAAACTTGACAAACAAACTTGCTTGGATGTGAATTTTCACAGAGCAAATAAAAGTACATCACTGCAAAAACTCGTATCATGCATGTTTATTTGTCTTATTTATGCTCATACATGTCAAATCACACTCATTTATGCTACTCTGTCCTAAGTTAACTTTAAAGAGTATCTTTCTAAAGCATACAGAAGACAAATAAAGGAACTGTTTGGCATTACAATCAGGTGAAAAAATGTATTTAAAGCTTCTCTTGATATTAGTTGTGTTGACTAATTAAGATCATACACGTCATTTAAAGACACTTAACAGACATAACTCTTGCTTTGATAGCAGATTTTCTGAATGTATTACAAGCAACGCAGGCCTTTTTTTTTTTTTACCTTTCCTGTTCTTGAAATCAGACATTTATCTGGACTTGACGGATCAGTGAAACTTCAAATACGTGTGATGAGATATTTTTGACTAAACATCAGACACATTCACCACCTCGAGTTTTTGTGTTGCAAGTGTAAGAACAGAAGTAAGTCATCAGTCGTACTCATCCTGGGGAATCGCCCCCAAAAGTCATATCAAAAATGTGCCAGTAAAAAATGTGAATTAAAAAGATGTGTTACAAAAAAAGAGTTGGTATTTAAGCTTGCATGCTTGATAATCACTCAGTCCAAATTTATCAGAGGCGAGCGTCGGCCTCATGTGTTCCAACATGGAACAAATTACCTCTCTGATCGGTATTGTGATGGAGCAACATAACCAGTCCTGCCAGGCGAACTGAAAAGACAGTTGGCCCGACAGCAGAGCTGGATTCTCTCAATGGGGCTGTGATGAAAAGGCAGAGAGAACCCATCAGCTGGAACAGACTGGGGGCCTCTCTGGGGCCAACATCAGATCCCAAAAAACACACAAAGAGATCTTTGTAGAAGACACACAGAGACAGAGAGGATCTCTTTGACGCTGATCAACAAATAAACTACAAACAGCTCCATCAGGAACTCCTCCTCAAGCAGGAGCACAGAGGATGTTACATAATATGTTCTGCTGGTCATCCAGCCTCTGGTTCAAGTAAAAAAAAAAAACAATGAGAGCCTGCACTCGCAGACTGTAGGTCATTGACTTTAAAAAAGGTTTAGCATGATCACTGTGTGCAACAAGAAATGGTCCAGTGTTTTACAAAGTGCAGCATTCATGTTAAGTTAGTGATTAAGTCACATTCACAGACAGTAGAACTTCAGCATATGATGGTAGCACAATCACAAAAAACACACAATCAGATCCACTTTGTGTTGAAGGTGCTTATGGTGATTAACTTTCCTCTCATTCTGCAACCTCTTCATTATTATCACCACCCTCTTAATAGAAAACACTCATTACCCTCTCTCGCCTGTGAAAGATAAAGCTGCTGATGATAACAATGAACAAATACGCTCCTATTGCTTCTTTTTTTCCTTTTTGAAAGGCGAATAAAGCGTTTCATTTTCTTACTCCCTCGGTATCAGGACAATAAACAACATTAACCGTCTTATTGTTGAATTTTTTTGCACATTATGAAGGCCAGACTGCTAAAAAATGTTTAAAGCAATACAGTTCATTTCCAGCGGTAGACTCCCACCCACATAATGTCAATCTTCTCCTCAGGGATCAAGAGTGAGAGCTGCAGGAGTGTGAATGTTTCTGTGGCTTCTTCATCGTTATGATGCAGAGAACTAACAATCATCCAAACAGGATGTTTTTTTTAATCCAGTGCTTCAGCAGTCAAAAAGCACAAATGTGAGCAAATATTTCTGAAACATGATGGATGTGAATAATAATAAGAACAGTGACGTTCTCAGATCCGTCTCATAGGCAGGTGTTGGGACATGTCCACAACACTGAAAGTCCGTGTTATCCACACTGGTAGGAAACAGTCTCCACAGGTCATGAGAGACAACCACAGAAGGAAAACAGACACCCATCAGGTCCTTGGACGGCGGTGGCGTCTTCAGTGTCTCTTTAGTGTTTTGGTGTTAGTGTATGAGTGTGGGGGTGGGCCTTGAAGGCACAAATATCCAGTGTTTGAGTTTCTCATGTCGAGATGGGATTCAGGGGCAGCAAAGTGTGTCTATGACCAGTGTGACGTCGATGCCGTACACCTCCAGCAGGTCCAGCAGGAAGGATCGGTCGCTCTGGGGATCCAGCCCCATGGCGCTCATGTGCTCCTCAGTCAGCGTGGGATCAGCGCTCCCTGCGACCTCCGACAGGGTCTGAAATATTCGGTTGTTCAGCTCCATGAAGAACCTGGAAGGACAGGGTAAAAAAACAGCTGAGTCATGCTACTGTCCACCACATCGCGCTGTACAGATAAACTACCATCACAGCACCACTTTACATGAACAAAGTGCCTGTGTGTTCACTTTTCAAGGACTCACAGAATAAAAAGATCCTCTTCATTTGAAGTGCAGTCTCCATCCACCTCCTGTGAGTACAGCAGCAGTTGCCTGGAAAAAAAATCAGCAATCATTACTATATAGGATGCATGATAATTCCATAATGTGACATAAACTGAAGCCAGTGGCAGAGGTATATCTGACATGTGAAACCAATCAATCACTGGCATAAGGCAGATGCTAAAAACTGCAGACACATGTAAGAGTTTACCAAATCCCTACTCCTTAACTTCCAGTGGAGGACTCACATCCTGTTTCTGTACTTCTTTTGCAGATTGATCACATTGATAAGCTGGATAAAAGGATCAAGCTTTCATTCATTCTAACTTGCACTGTTTCATCAGTGTTTCCTGCTGTGCGCTGTACCTCTGTTCGCTCAGTTTCCTGTACTTCTCCTTATCCGCTGAGTTCACTCTGAGCAGCGACTGCAAATGGGTTTTGTGAGTTTTCACGTTCTGGTTATCAACGTAAACGTCATAGAGCTCCTTCTTCTCCTCAAAGATTTTCTCTGTGGTACCTTTGAAATAACAAAAACAGGATCATATGGGTTGAAATTGCTGCAAATTGTAAAACAATTTTCCACAGTGTAAAGTAAAATTGTACTCACAGGCTACATATGAAAGCTCCGTTTCCAGAGCGGGGATGTCGGCAACATTGATGTAGAAGAAAGGCCGTAATTCAGGCACGGTGACACCGACTCCAGGTATGGAGACATTAGCCAGGCAGCAACAGCAGTACACTGAAGAAACACAAGAGAGCAATGAATACACACCTTCATAAAAAACTCAAATACCACACCCAAGAGATTTATAACATCCTGTTCTGTTTGTACTAAAAAAAAAAAAACAGGCTGAATCACTAGTGCACTGATTTGTAAGAGTTATATAAGGAAGAAAAGAAATACAAGGAAATGCCTGCAATGATTTCCTATTTCCAAGATCCCAAAATGAATGAAACATTTACTGAACGCAATCATGCTCTAAAAACATACAAATGCACACATTTACTGTTATTAATGTTGGAATTTTGTTAGTTCAGCATAAAAATTATATAATTATATATATATATATATTTATATATTTTTTTTAACATACATGAATAAATTCAGATGTTAAAGCAAATTATAAAAAAGCTAAAGCTCAGTAAATAAACAAACATTTTTTTTTGTAATCTCAAATTTTGTATTTTTCATAAACTGATCAGAAATTCAGAAATTTCCAAAGAAAATTAATTATTTAAAGATATAAAAAATATCTATACTTTTTCCAAGGGGGCTTTTCCTAAAAGTCTTGGCCTTAAAATCTAAATAAAATTGAGCTTTATAATGATAAAGTCTACAACTTGCTATTTTCACAAATAATGTTTCCTTCACTGATTTTATTAAACTTTATTCTCTCAAGTATTTAAGATTTTGGAAGTTCAAGAACTTTTGTTCCTATGTAGATTTTTTTTCTAAAAGAAATGTTATGGCTTTATGATCTAAAAAAATCTTCGTTTTCACAAAAACTTTCAAAAGTTTAATCCTAAAACTTCTTAGCATTTGTGTTTCATGTCTCTTAAATCTAAAAAAAAAAGCAGTTATTTTTTTGTTGATATTATTTGTAGTACTTTTTTACTTTAAACCCTTGTCATGATACTTGTACACAATCATATCACGAGTTAAAGCCTCTTACCCCTGTAGCAGACCACGCCAACAGGAGGGGGGGAGAAAATGAGAATACGTTTTCTGAGAAGTGCAAACTTCCACAGCACCATAATCTGCTCCCCGAAAAACTGGATGAACTGAGACATGCAGCCAGCTGGGTGTGTGATCTGCAGAGTAAGAAAGAAGACAGAATAACCAGTCACATGCTGCTGAAAAAACCTGCTATAAACCACCATAACACTGCGGCTCTTACCTTCATTTCAGGGTGCATGCAGCGGTTGATGGTGGTGACGCTCCAGGTTGGACAGGCGGTGACCAGACCATTTCCTGCAGGAGGGAGCACTGCCTTCTTATCGTCGTAGAAGGCCTCTAGGGGAGTATACTGACCGGGACACTGCAACTGATGTCTGCAGCAAAACACAACAGGAGAGGAGAGGTTAAGTCGACTCTTATCTCAATTGTATAGTTCAGTTTAAGGAAAAAAAAATCCAGATGTTCACCCACGACCTTGCTTTTTTTTCTTGTAACAACATCAGGGATAGTTTCCCCTTCATAACGTTCATTTTAGTTGTTTCTCCAATTCCTCGGATACCTCGCATCACAAATCTCCCATCCTCATGACTGTGAGGCAGTTTTCGTGAAATGAAGATGGTAAAATTAATTAGCTGGTTACTGCATTTATTGCACCCCATATGGACTCTGTTTGTTAATTTATTTTTACTATTTAATTAGACATCTGTTATCTGATTTAGTTATTAATTACATTTTTAATTTTCCTATGTATTTTTCATGTTAATCGTTATGATGACCTGTGAGCTACAAGGCACCTGAACTTCCCCCACGGGAAGATGAATAAAGTATCTATCTATCTATCTATCTACCTATCTATCTATCTATCTATCTACCTATCTATCTATCTATCTATCTATCTATCTATCTATCTATTTGGCTAGATCCTGACATGCCATGCTGCCATTGAACTCAGGGGTGGAAAACTCTGGACACCTAGAGGTCCGCATTTATGTTAACCACTCAGTTGGAGGGCCCACTACAAACTGCAAGATACTGAATATTAAACATATGGCTTTCATAAACATTCAAATTTTAGGTGCAATTTAATGCAAATATGAAGACCTGTTCTATGAGCTAAACATAGAATTCAAGACAATTTAAACAACTTTTTCAGTGTAAATGTAATATTTCCTGTTTTTTTATACTGACAGGCCTTTTTTTAATTATACAAATACATTAGGGATGCATCACAATATTTTTTAAGCAACCAGATGTCAATCATACAAGTAATTTCTTCCAAAGAGTTAAATATATTCCAATAACCAAAAATTATGATGGAGATGTTTGAATTTTTAATATTTTTATGGCTGATTTTGTTTTCAGTTTACTGGTATTTGAAATTAATTTGTGGGCCTCATTAAATGAGAGGGAGGACTGCATGTGACCTCCTGTTTTGCATTTCGCCCATCCTCCCTGCATAGACTACTAAAAAGATAAGCCAGTTTCTGTTTGTTTTTTGCCTTGTGCATTTTTGGATAGCATCATTTAATTACCAAAGTGTCTAAGTTTAACCCCGGCTCCTGCAGTTACATGTTGTTACTCAACCCCAAATTGCTCTTTCTGCTGTGAGTATCTGTTAAGCAAGGATTTGATTTGAGTTTAATAAAAATATGAAACATGTAGTCTCTGTAGAGGATCCAATGCAACTCTATTTCCCTCCCTTTTGGAAGCGCTCTCATCTGAGGGGGCGGGGAGGCTACAGGAGGCTATGGTTATGAGCTCTACGCTGACTGTTTGGCCAAATGACTGCTGATGAGACGGGGAGGAGGGGTTATGGGCTGCAGAGCAGACAAAACAGTCATGACGACAGCCTTTTACAAGCAGAAAACACACATGTAGGAGGCTAAGTCGCTATTACTAATAAACCCCAAGAAGCAAAAAACAGATTTTTAAGGGGAATTTTCTTTAACAAAGCATAGCGTACTTCTGCATGAACTGAGAGTTTAGAAAAAGGTGTCCTGTTCTTCTGCTCCCCAAGCCCCTTTTCACACCATTACAAGCAAAGAAAATTGAATTTGCAGGACATGGGACCTTTAATACTAAGCTGCACAGAGTGCATCTGCAAGTTGTTGGTATTTCCATCCTTGCATCAGGTATCTTGTGAGCATTTCAAGCCAGCTGTCCACACAACAGCCATTGAGAATGTAATTCTATGTCCCACGTTTTCCCCAGTACATGGTGGAGAAACAGGTGTGTAGTCCCGGATAAAGTTTCTCCCTCGGTTTTAAAAGTGAAAGTAAAACAGTTCACTCACTGAAATGGATAAATGCTTCACTCTCTGCGCAACATTAAACAGAAAAAAACAAGCTCTGCTCAGTGAGAAAATGCACAGAAAACTGAGAAAATCCCTCCAGCACTTGCTCCTTGCTCCTTGTCTGTGTCAACGCAAGCGATGAAAAGGAACAGAAACAGGCAAATGAGACATTGCACCGAGTCGCACAGCATCACGCTGCATCGCTCACAGGCAGTAAGGACATATGATTCAATGTAATTAGCCTGATTTTGTCTCTTGCCCATCTCTCATGTGTTAAGACACAGGATGTTGTGTAGAAGGCGTTATTTTATGTAAATGTGAGCCAAAACTTTGACCACTTCCATATCCTGACTGCCATGATCACATCTTTGACCACTCTGCTGTTGTTTCTGCTGACTGCCTCCTATTAGAGACTGAAGCCATCTATTTGCAAGACATGATGCTCAAAGTGGAAGAAATTATTAAGGGCATTGTTACGCAAAAGTCAAATGATACTTATTCCTTAATGTAGTTGTTATCGATTCTCAACTGGAATTGCTTTTTGAATCCCATCCCTATGTGTAAGTCGCATATAAAAGGTGTATTACTTTGTGCATACTGTATGAACTAATCCTTCTTCATGTTCAATAGTGTGTGAGTTTGGTGTGAATCCATGAATCTGGAGTAATCAGACTGAAGCTCATGAGAGGGTGAATGTCCTCTTAGAGCGTCTAACATTATAAAAGTCTTTCTTTGCCTTTTGTATTTAAGTGTTACTGAAGGCATTTTCTTGCAGTGGTACATTGACTGCAAAAAGACACATTAGCATAGATCTGAATTAATTCAAGAGGCAACCTGAGTCATATGTAACCTGATCATATCTTATACATAGTCAATGAGGAGATCAGCTTTTTCATGAGAGGTCTGCAGCAGAAAAGAGGAGAGAGCCTGTCAAGGTTTCCTCCACCAATGCTTACACTTCATCCAAACACAGCATGTAAACAGGCTTCTGAAGCTGGGACTCTGAGTTCATGTTTAATAAATGAGAAAAACATTTAACAAAGCAGCAAGAGGAGCAAGGAAGCAGGAAAATAAGGAGGAACCAGCAGTAAGGCTGTCACATCAGTAGAATTTTGAAGGTAGATATGATACATGTGAAAAATGATGGTGCTGCACGTTACCATGGCAACAGTGAAGAAGTCCTTGACACCTCAAATTGCAAACTTATTTCCCAAAATTTTGAGAATACTCCTGCTAACTGTCTGAATCACACAGTTACTGTATGATGGAAACAGAATATTTTACTCAACTTATTCAAGGAACCTTGAGGTAAAACATGCTCTCCTCTTCCTCACTCTATGGAAAGGCTGACGGTTTTGACCAGGTTAACAGTCATATTTTCAATAAAACACAGTTATATTTCAACTGGATGCACTAACTAACAAGCATACAAGCCTGAATTGTGGATCAACAGAGCCCCATCTCATATAGAAAACCCAAAGAGGAGCAACTAGTAAATTTACTCCGTCAAACGCTCCTCTGTGAGTATAAATTACAACAACTTCAAACCAAAAAGATTCCTCTAAATCCTCACAGTTAGTTTTGTGTTAACTTGATCAAAATTTGACATACTTTAGTAAAATTACTGCCCTAAAATACTGCCTGAAAGTGAAAGCTGACATTGGTCCTGATACCGTCAGTCACTAACATTTACAAGCTTATGTTAGCTTATTACTCACTAATATTTTAAAGTGTCAATTCTTGCATACCTAAAGTGAAGTTCTGGCAAAGACTGTGCTGTGTTGAGTAATATAAATAATATTCTAGGTGGGGCACAAGAGTCATAACCTGACACACCAGACATATTCATGGGATACATTACAAGTTTAACTGGGAAACATCCGACAGGAAGTTACCGGACAGGGAAGAACCTTTAAAGAAAATCTGGAGGACTGAACAAATGCTTCGTCTGTCACATTCATTCTGAGCCAGTCATAGGCCTGCCATGACTTCTTTTAATTTAAACTTAATTTAACCAGAAAAGCCTCTTTGAGATTGAGAATTTAATTTACAAGAGTGTCCTGGCCCAGACACACAGCTGAACAAGGCACAGAAATGTAACAAACACAGATTAGCACATATGAACCATTCAGTCACAGAGAAAGTCAAGAGTCAGAGCATCTACAATTTAAAGCATCTTCCTCTAATGCCTTTAATCTGCCATTAAAAAGATTTATAGAGACCAGCTCTTTCTGACACCATTTGTCCTGCAGTAGACTCCAGTATGCAGGAGCAGCATATCTGAAACATCATTTACCCACATCAACAGATAGTAACTTAAACAATGTGTTTAAGTTTTATGAACTTTTGTTTGCCACAGATCTTCATATCAGCAATTATCCAAGAACACAATGAATAATCCCAAAGGCTTTCACTCAGAGCACCAGTGCAATGCTAACTTCCAGGTTGGCCTACAAAAACACGTCATCCCTGCACCACAAAAACACAAAAAGGGCAGATGTGACCTCCTCCTCCATCTGTGGGAGTTTTCAAATAAAACTATGTTGACAGTGTGAGCACATGAATCGTGTGCTCTGGTCATGTGTGGTAAACTTTTCAGTCACACCGTGTGAGCCACCATGACTGATATAATGTGAGCTTTGGATCACAACTTATACCCTGATGTGGAAAAGTGATTTCTTACAGAACAATTTCATGCTCGTATCAATGTTTCATACAACCAATTTACATTTTATGTTAAGATATTCTGAATGTCATCACTGCTGTTATTATCTTTGGTGCTCAGGTTGCAGCATTGAGCCTATGACCAAATCACAGCAGTGATCATTTTAGGAACACAGCTCCCTCTTTCGTGATATTGTGTTGTTGTTCCAACGCCATGGGCTTAAATATCTAATTCTACAGCACCTTATATGGGGAGAGTTCTTATTTTCATTTATTTACGATTAAACCTTATTTAATATTCCTTTAATTTTCCTTTAATTGCAGGCAAATTCTTGTACGGCAATGTGTACGGAGGTTAAGACATTTCATTTTATATATCATATAGTGCATGCTCTCCTGCAGCAGATATTTGTTTGACAATTTGACCCAATATTCTTCTCTTGTCTATCATTAAAATATAAGAGACTAAACACTTCAACTGATTACTATAACCCATGAATTCTGCTGGGTAGGGCTGCTCGATTATGTCAGAAATCATAATCCCAATTATTTTGACAGTTATTGAAATTACAATTATAAAAATGATAACTCACTGGCTTTACAGCACATGCTACATGCTATTATTGGAATTATCACTATCATTCTGAACATTTAAGAACAAACAATAAATGAAAATAAATGTAAAAAATAAAGATACAATAAAAATCCCAATCGATGGAAATAAAGACAAAAATGTGCAACATGCTGTTACCCGGCTCTTCCACTGGGTGAGAAATAAAATGTGAGTTATTGAGAAAAACAAAATACTAAGACTGAGATGATTTCAAAAGCAGCTAAAAAAAGTCAAACAATTAAAAATAAATAAGCACAACACTACACAGAAGGCTTACCTGACTTGGTTCTCCAGGAAGTGCATGTAGCGGTAGAGCAGAGTGTAGGAGGGCGACAGGATCCCCACCGACTTCATCCGGGCCCCTCGCTCCAGCTCACTCTCCACAGGCATGTTCGCAAAACAAGCCAGCCCAAAGTAACAGCCTTTACGGAAATATCTATCCACAGGCAAAACAGAGACGAGGAGTAAACACAGAGATTTCCTGCAGGGATTGCAGAGACCGGTTTTCCTCTTAAAACAGATTTCATGTTTCTAACTTTACATACATGAAGTCGTTTGTGATCCGATGGGAACCGCTGGCCATCGATTTGAATTCAACTCCATCTAGGTTGATGTCGTGAGGCAGGCACCACTCCACCATGTTCCCTGAAGTTCACAGCAGAGCAAAAGAAGGATATTTACTTCCCATATTCGGTACTCTCACCCGTCACACTTCCCCTCATTCTGTATGTGAGTCATGTGGAGTCAGGAGGTCAGTCAGAAAACACTGACTCAGCTACTGTACACATCCACATTCTGACCTCTGATACCTGTTGTGTCTTTAGGCTTTTAATGATTTTCTGATGTGTATCTTATGAAGCTGTCAAAAGGTTTGGTACTATTTGACACAACACATTTTAAACTGACACATTCTTCTCTATTTTAATGATCAGCAGTGTTGAAAAGTGCAAAGGATTTAGAATAGCAAGTTTCCTCAATAAAATGTGCCAATGTATTTGCGCTTTATTTGTACTATTCAGACAGTGCGAATAATTTCTTTACTGCAACTACTGATGATCGAAAACAAGAATTTACCCAATATTGGGTGCCAATGACTTTCATTTTTGTTGCAGTACTATCAAAACAGGTATCTTCTGACCATTTGGACAATGGCCTCCAATCTCTCCACAACACGCCTCTCAGTCTGAGGAGCTGTCTCAGTTCACCACAACCAAACCTCACACTCATCTACCCCCTCACATAGTTTGTCCATGTCTATGTGCTCTGTAAAGCGTCCTTGGGGTTTCTTGAAAGACACTATACAAATTCAAGATATTATTTTTATTATTATTATTATTACAGGACTCATTCAACTCAACAAGATACCAGAGGTCTTTCATACCTGCCTCAATAAGATCTGTTTAATATATCTGCGCATACCAAACGGACAGACAAGATGACTGACAGACAACCAGCTGTTCCTTTTCCACTGACTGTTGAATATTTAAGTTGCTTTAACAAACCAATTTCCCTCTGGGGATCAATAAAGCACTCTCTCAACTCAGGAGGCTCGAGGTCCATCTCATATTCACCTCTCTATCTGTTGGTTAAACTGAATAAAAGTTTGTTTGAGAAAATAATCCCAGAATGGAGATTGCGGCTGTTGGGTTTCATAATCCCTCTTAAGAAACCAATGGGTCACTGAGACCACATTCATGTCCAAAACAAACAATGGGTTTATCAGATCACACCAGAATTGTCATTCAGAAGGCTTATCCTGTTCCTTGTTCCTGGAAAAATAAATATATTTCCCTATGTTGGTAAAATATGTCATGATAGTCCAATATTCTCTGTAAGTTTGTCCCAATACAAAATTTAAATATTGTTACTGTTAAAGTAAATATCTAAAATATACTTACATTTTTATATACTTACATTTTTTATACTTACATTTTTTAGTGCTACATAGACAAATACGGGGTAGTTTCTTATTTTCAATAGACACAAATTGCAAACAAAGAATTTTTTTTTAATGACACCAGATTTAAACACTTTGGTATGATACAAGTAAATTAAACAATATAATGCTATCACCTGTTTTAACACCACTCCATCAGAAACAGAAGTTCAAGGCACCCAATACTGACCAATATACTGTTTCACTGCAGGAAAACTACTGCACAATGTCTGGACTGCCATGACATATTTGCAGCATTGATGGTTGCTTTATTAATAGTCATTCCACTAAGAAACTTTCTAATGAAATAGATGTAGTTTTCTTTAAAGCTTCAACCCATTTCTATAGTAAAGTAAAAGTGAATTTATCTTAAACAATATCTACAAGTAAGGACTCATTTTAAATGTTGATGACCTTATTGTAAATGTCTGCAACCAATAGAAAAGCTGCCAACGTATTTAAATTATAAAAACAAGATATAATATATAAAATACATTTAAATATATATATATATATATATATATATATATATATATATATATATATATATATATATATATATGTATGTGTATATATATATATATACATACATATATATATATATATATAAATATATATATATATATAAAAAAAAAAATATATATATATATATATATATCATAACTTCATTTATCCTTCTATACTTAAAATAATTGCAAATTCTATCCGAAAATACATTTTTTCATACCTTTTAGTGACAAAAGTTAGATCATAAAATGATTACCGTCTCTAAAAAGGGTTATTAAATTGATTTAATAAGGTAGGGGCTATTTGTTGTGTGCCACTATCTCAGTCTGTGAGCAACCTGGGTCAGAGACTGAAGGAGGCTTCAAGTCCATTTTGATACAGTCTGAAAATTTCTGCAGTGCCCATGAGCAAGGTTCTTAATTCTCGAATACTCAGGCAGCGCATGAAATGCATTATAGTATGTCCAAAGGATCTTGTGTGTGTATGTTTCAGCCGGTGTGTGTTTGGTAATGAATTTTTCCTCCATGAGGGATTGATTCATACCAATATATATCAAAGCCTTCTAAAGTGTTTCCCTGAAAAGCTTGTTATTCAAGATGCACAACATCATCTGTAAGATATTGGTATGAGCAGATAATTACTACTAAAGCTAAATATCTGTGTCGGCAGATACGAACATATCTCTGATAATGAGAGCTGATATTTTAACAGTAGATACTAGCATTAAGTTTGTAGAGTTTTGCATAAAAATCATTTATTCATAGTAAAGGCTGTAAAGTATAGGCTGATTTTCTGTATGTAGATGGGTAAATCAATGTTTGTAGCTGGAACGCACAATATTACAAGCATAACAATATTGGTATCGACAGATAATAGCCTAAAAGTTGATTATTGATGTTGGCGGTTGTGAAATGTTTTGCCAATATTTACAGCTGATATTTTTACCATTAAAATTTGCCAACACTGTCCCATATATAGGCTTTATTCAGGCAAAATCTACGATCGTACCATGATGACATCATCATCACTCAATGTCCACCTTTAACGTTATGACAAATGTGTCATTTATTTAAGAATAAAACGTTTGTCTTGCTTCACATCTGCCTCTTACACCCATGGACTGTACCTAGGAATGAAAACAGTATTCTTTAGTTAGCAGAGACTTCGTGTTCTTGACACAAAGTATAGATATCGGTACAATTGGTATCAGCGATAGTGAGTTTTGGAAATATCTGTATATTAGATATGAGTAGACATCCAATATCATACATCCTTAGTTTGTAGCTATAAAAAGGTCAGATCAAGTTTGAGTTTTCTTTTACATTTAAAAATACATTTTGCATTAAATGTAGAAGTAACTTTAAAAAATCTAATATTTCCATGTATTAGTATCTATACTGGAATCAGGTAAAGCAAGCTAAAAGAAGTTTATATTTATATGTATATCTTACATTTCTGCAAAAATGTAATATCCTGCACCCCTTCTTCTTACAGTAAAACAGCCTGCCCATATAGCACACAAAATATGTTCAAGTGTTAAATAAGATGTATCTAATACAAATATTTATCTCATTTCAAAGTACTCAACAAGTAAAACTCCACATTTTGCTCATACTGCAGCCCTGCAAGACGATGTTTATCTGACATGTCACATGTTTTAGTTAACAAGTTTGATAAGAATTATTGTATCTTCAAACTAGACAAGCAGGTCCATTGATTCTTTGCAGTGTGGCCTTTAGTCCTACATAATCTCCCATTAATACATTTTAATTTAGCTCATTAAACAGATGAGTCATTCAAAGAAATCAGGACATATCAGGAAGATCTCAGAAAATGTCCTCCAGTAGTTTTAATTATCATGTAAACATGTAAGAGTCGTTTTTATGCTCTGATTACTCACCTGATCTCGTATCAAAGGTAACCACAAACACAGCCACGATCTGGTCCCTCTCCTCCCACTGATCCCTCACGGACAGGCCGGGGAAGGGGACATTACGATCCGAACCGGGAGGCTCCGGGCGGTCCCAGCCGAGCCCCGTGAGCGCTGTCCTCGGCCGGCCGGGGCTCCCGTTCCCGCTGGAAACCACCACATTCTCCGTCGGGCTGCAGGTGATGGCGGCGGGGCCGTTCCCGTTCCCGTTGCTGCTCCACCCAGTGCCAGCCGCGGTGCCTGTGGGAGTCCCTCGACCGGCTGGCTGCGAACTTTTCTCGGCCGGGGCGTCGGGCTGCGGCGGGGCCGGCTGGTTCGCATCGCTCTGCGGGGTCTCCTCCCAGTCCAGCAGCGGGGCTCGGTCAGACTTCTTCACCATGGTGCTGCTGCCTCGAGAAGGGAGATAAATATCCAAATGACGTCCGATATCCAGGTGAATTCAGCGCTCTAGCGTCGGCGCTGGAGCCGGATCATGTTTTCCTGCTCTCCGGTTGTTTTCAGTGTATTTGTAAGCGTGTCACATCCACGGAGGGACTACTTTCCCTCCGCCTGTCTCACTGTTTTGATGACGTCTCGGACTTCCGCCCTCGTGTCTTCATTACTATTTCATACAATGACCTCATTTTGGTTTGGGGCCATTTAGACAGTAAATAATTTCTTTCATGAGTCTTTTACCCGCTCTTGATATCAATTAGAAAAGCTGCTCATGTTAAAAAATATGTACAAAATGAAGGAGGACACTTAAGAAGCGTACAAGGCTACAGACAAGAAGTAAGTGTACCAAAAACACTTCAAAGTTTTTCATTATTATTTAAAGTTTATTTTCTTTTTTTTTCTACTGCAAACCACTGACAATTTAAACCACATTTATGGCCTAAAATTAACATCTATTATTTATAGAAGAGATTTAAAATCTTTTTTTTCTTTTTAAAGTAAAAAATGTCACAGAAATGATATAAGGCAAGTCTTGCTTTGATTTAAGCAAATACATCATAATACTAAACTGATTTTCCTTTTAGGACTGGAATGCAGGCTTCAAGTTTGTTATCAAAGTCACACTGTGTAGTTTGGATGAAGCAGATTTTAGAGAAACACTGAAAGATACACTACTTTCACAAAATATTGACATGGAACAATCCAATCATTACTAAATCTTGTTGAAAAGCAATAGATATCTAAAAAAAAAACACTTCCAAATTAGCAGGGCCCTATGGTCATAAAAAGCTGATAAAAATATCACCATCTATCTTCAAACAATGCCACAACTTACAAATTGTTGTTGTGTATCTGTTGGAAGGGAGCGTTGTCGAGGGTTTTAACTAGGGATGCACGATTTTGAATTTTTGCCGATATGCCGATATTTTTAAATTCATTATCGCCGATACTGATACCAAAATTTCTGGGCAAGAACACAGCTCTGTACTTAACAAAAATTGATTTTTTCCTTTCACTTTTACAGTATATTTTTGCGAGAAACAGATGTAAAACAAGAAAAATAGCATTTAACTCTTACAAAAATGAAACCCTTGATTTTTAAATATACCCATGCAGTAATGAGAAGGTGCATCAAAATTGTACATTAGTGTAATTTGCCGATATTCTAGTCGATATATGGCCGATATGTGTGGCTGATGTATCAGCAGTAAATATCTGCAAAAATTTCCATCCGACCAAATCTGATACCGATACTTAACTTTTTAGGCTGATATCGACCGATACTGATATCAAACCGATAATATCATGTATCCCTAGTTTTAATTATGACTGCATAAGAGGAGCAAACTGAGGTATGGAATAACTCCAAAAATCTTGGATTTTTTTTCAAATATTAATATATTATTATGTGCAAAATAAACACTAGTTTGAATTATTTCCATGAATTAAATCAAGACAACATGGGCCCGTACAAAATAACTTTAAAGGAAATGTCACTTTAAGAGATTTGCGCCCCCCTGAGACCTTCTGGCACCCCCCCTGAGGGACGCATACCTTAGACTGGAACTAAGAGCTAAGACTTTAGTCCTCTATGAAGCATCTGGACACCTCAGGTCCTCTGGGACAGGTGTACTCACTGTTTCCAGGGTCAGGACAAAACAGGCAGAGGCAGTTTTTACTTTTTATGCTCATCACCTGTGAACAAACTACAAGAGAACTTGCATCTGCATCTGTGAATTCTTTTAAAAGAGATCTTTAAAGTTTTTATGTTATACTACCTTCTCATATGTTCAGCTTCTTCTTATTTATTGTCCCTTTTTATCTCCTTTGTTCTAATTAAAAATACATGAATATATTTTATGTTCTATTTCTATTTTTCAATCTTGAATTTCTATTTTACTGTCTTCTTTTTGCTAATATTATATCTCCAGTGCTATTAATGACATATTGTCTTTGTTTTAACCCTGTAAAGCACTATGAATTGCTGTATGTAGCCCATAGTATTAATGGTGCTCTATAAATAAAGTTGCCTTGCCCTGCCTATCCATTAAAAAACACTCTTTTATGCTTGAAAGATTTTACTTTCCTCATAGGGGTACATTTAAATGTGGCTTTAGACATTCTGTTTTTCAATAAGTAAATTGCAGTTTAGTAAATTGTAGTTGTCATAATTGTCATAAACTTCTAGCTGAGGATTAATTTATTTAAACAAAAAAAACTTGGTTAACTTAACAGTCACAGTCTCAACCAAAAGCTGAGTCAAACTTATTTGTAAAACTTCCTCTATTTCATGTTTAATGATCACATGAGGACAGCTAAAGTTCAGTGAATTTTTTTTGTGTACGTCTCCAAAGCAGGCTTTGCTCTACAGAAAAAAAAGAATACAATGAAAGATTCATACCAAATATTGGCTTATAGCAAAATGGTTAAAATTTTGATTAGAACAAGTACATGAAATGTATCCATGGTACAAATACGTCTTTAAAAAATATAAAAGGGGCACTGTAACTTTATGCTATGATGTAAGACGTTTTGACACGCTGGTAATACAAAAGCATTTTAAAGAAAGTTTGTTACAGTAGTTTGGTGACGCTTGTTAGAGTTTTTTATGCAATTACCTGTCACATTACTGTCCAGGTGTTGGGGAACCTCTCAGCCAATCAGAGAGCTCGGTGTGCTGACCCGGCAGCAAAGGTCATTTAAACAGGAAGTCATTTGCATACAGAGCGCGAGACTCAAACGTGACGGCGGTGGCTGTGGAGAAAACTCTGTGAGTATAAACAGGATTATTCTCTCCCTGACTTTGTTTTGAAGCGTCTCAAAAACTAAACTAAAGAGTGAAGTTTCAATTGTGACCGGACAGCGGAGCTTGTATTGTGTGCAGAGGGGGGTTATAGTTAAGTGAAGGCTGCTTGGAGACGACTGAGCGAAAATATTTTATTTTCTCTCCATGACGGGTATCATTACCCTTTGTTTCTTTATCGACTGAATTTCATAATGGTCACATGCAGTAGGCCTTCAAAAAAATGAACGTAATTTCATCATATGTTGAATAATAAAATATGTTTGAAGTAGAACAACTTGTTGGCTCTTGACAGGACCAACAAATTACTTTTCAGGTTGAGTAAGTATTAAACTAAAATCAAATGTCAAATTTTATGACTCAAAAAAAAAAAAAAAACCCAACAATGCAAAACCAGAAAAGTGCAGAAATATAATGCCGTGCCAATAAAAACGTGTGTAATGTGGGAAAGTCCAAAGAAATGAAGTTGTGCAAGCCAAGGTTGTGAATTTAAATAAAAAATGATTTAAAACAAAATAAACTTATTCTAATGATGTACAGCAGGGGACATCAACTACATTTGTCCAACGCAAGTTTTTTTTTCTTGAAGTGCACTATCTAGGCAGAATTTTATAACTTGAAACAGTATAAATATTTTGGTCCAATTGAAAGTTTCAATATGTTTAACTGTTTCTAAATTGTATGTATTTCTCTGTCTTTAAAAGAGAGATCAGTCCCTCTCACGCATACAGCTGCCAACCATTGAGTAGAAACGTTAATGATGTATGGATTTAACAACAAAAAGATACCCTCAAACCCACAACAATATTTTTCTATGCCCCTTTCTTTCTTAATTTGATAATAAGGGGGTCAAATAAGGAGCTGTGGGGGACCTGATGTGGCCCCCAGGGCACCAAATGATGATTGCTGATGCACAGTATTGAAAAACAAGGTGGCTTTACAATGACCAAAATTGCACCTTTGAGTTAGGCCGCTCAATAAAGGCACAGTTACTTACTGATCACATGCATTTATTAAACTCAAGTCCCCAAACACTTAAAAATCATGAACACTTTGAAAAAATAAAATAAATTCATAAATAGAATATTAACATGTAACATGTAACATAATATAGAACAACAAATAAACATTATATAGAAAAATAAATAAAAGAAATGATCTTAACTATCTGTTTCCAGTGTTGGTGATGTGCTTTTGTGTTCAAAATTTAGTAACAAAAGTAGAAATATACAAGACAAAACACATGAACATTATGCATGCACAACACACCATGCAGCAAGGTGACCAAATAATCTTTTTTTAATGGTTGAAGCAAGCTAAACTTGAAACACAGTTTATTGTTCATCCCATAATGAGAGAACTGTTTTAATTCCTTATCAATATATTTATAAAAAATGATGATGAGCAGGAGTTTGCCTGCAATGTTTGTCTATAAACAACAGATTATTACCCAACACTGGGAGCCTAGGATTTTATCTTTGCTTCAGTGGTATCAAAAAAGGCATGGATTTTACCAGTAACTTCTATCATGTTCGAGATTTAATTATATAGTTATATTAGCTCTCACCATATTGGCTAATCCCATAATGTACATATTTACAATAATGCTCCTCCTTTTAGGGTAAAGTATTTAGTTTGTAGAGTTTTAAGGGCTTTAGTTTTGGGGTATAACTCATGCCTCAATGTTGAACATAAATTCCAAATCTAAAACTGTTAAGTAAACCAATTATAAAGTGTTTTTTGCTATCTATGGAGTGTCAAAAGCCGGTTCAAATCTAAATGAAACCTCTGATCGACACAGGTCAGAAGCATGGCAACAGTGTTTGAAGGGATCAGCCAGCAGCTGGACTTCTCCAGCTGTGGAGAGGAGGGCAGCAGCAGCGACAACAGCTTAGACGACTTCACTTTCTCAATCAAAAGCCCCAGGATCTGCAGTCCCGGGATCCGCAGTCCCAGGATCCATAGCCCCAGAGTACACAGCCCCAGGATCCCCACTCCCAGCTCTGCATGCAAGACCCCCAGAGTGCAACGCCACCGCAGCCGAAGCATCACCATACCGTCTCCTGCGCAGTGCACCAGCCCCATCCCCTATGCCTCCTGGAGGAAACTGAGGCTCTGTGACTCCCCCAGCACGCCAAAGGTGGGAACATATCAGCAAACTACCCTAGTGCTATTCTAGAAAGTTAACCCTTTCATGCTTGAATGATTAAATCACAAAGGAGAACTTTTTTGAATGTTTGTTTTTACTTTTAAACAAGTTAGTACTCCTTTTTTTTTGTCAGTGTTATATTTTAAGGGAGTTATGCATCTGTCCACTACAGTGGACATCTTGCATCAGCGGTATAAATTGTAATTTAATGGAACTTAAAACAAATCCACAACCATGCCTTTTACCATAATTTATTAAGAGTAAATAAAATTAAAAGCAAAATCTGGAGTATAAGTATTCTTGCTGTCTAATCAAACTATTCACTTATGAATTACACCAAATTTTTAAATAAAAATACAAAATTAGGTGAAATCTGAATACTCTATAATAATAATCTGAATAATCTAATACCCAGAATATACCCTTCAGTGCATAATGTCCACTGGACTGGACAGATCAATTTTTGGTCACAGAAAGAAAATATACAAGTATTCTTAAAATCTGCATAAAATTGTTACTAATATGTTGTTAAATTAGAAGATATATATTTTTAACCTGTCTGATTCTTTGAGAATAGAATGATTTAACACTTATTCCTGAAGGGGGGTGGTGCAATTTGCTCTTCGTTGGCCATTTTGGATTCATGATGCAATATCTCCATATGACATAAATATGCAAAAGATTATATTTTTATGAAACTTGAATCAAAGGTTTGGGAGTTCACCACCTGGTAGTTGGACATGGTCCTGCAACCTAAATGATATAAATTTCAAATATCTGTCTACTGTAGTGGACACCATGCAGGAAAGGGTTAAGGTTAGTATTCAGCGCAAAACCAGAACAAAACTCACACCAATCTTTGTGGTAGGGGTGAAGTTGAATCAGACATCACAAGCAGAGGTGCTACAAGCAGGTGTCCACAAAATGCCCCAGTGACATTATAGCGTAAAACTCTGCTGTCATCTAAACCAGGGGTTCCCAAACTTTATGCCCCCTAGTTGTGCCTGAGAAGAGTCCTTGTGCTAAATCTCTTTCAAAAATAACTGATACTGCTACCTTATTATGTTACCAAGATCACTACAAATTGAAACCATGCTTTTAAAACCACATAATCTCTTGCAGAGTCTACTCTCCAAGTCGTCCCAGCCTTTCTCTAGCACTAAGATAAGCCGTCATCAGAGGACTCTGTGTTTCGTGTCAGCTGCTGCCAACCACGTCCAGGCTCCTTCTGTCAATGTGAATCCTTTCACCCCTGACACAGTCCGCAGGAGCAGTGAGCAGCAGAGGAGGACCAGTTTTAGAAGTGATGATGACGACGATTATGGACGCAGGTGATGACTGCTATGAGGGATTCTGAGTATGGATATTTTTGTGATTTGGGTCCGCAGTAAATCAAGTGTTTTTTAGATACAATGCTTAACATACTTATCAGCCCACCACCCAATGCAGGGTTTATGCCACAGCTGCCCTAAATGAACAGCATTTGTAATTACCAGAAATCAGTATGTCAACACATCAGTATATAGAAGCTCTTAAACAGAAATTATATTTTATAATGCTAAAATACAATCATTATGGTTTTCCATGTATTTTCAAATTGACTGTTTTACAAAAAAAGAGAAAAATAATGGATAGCAATGTCAAATTATATTTTTTTTACCTGCATTCCTGAACTGAAATATTAGTTTTAGTGGTTAATTGTCATGATTAATTAATTTCTGACTTCTCAGAGAAGCCCAGTAAGCAGTAAGTAAATTTGTGTATAAAAAGGTGAACTCTGTTTGAATTTCCTCATTCCTTTTCAAAATGTATGTCCCATAGCAATAACTGTCAGTTTTAAACACGTTTTTGAAAGATTTCAAAATTATTTTGTTCTCTTGTTTTTATGACAGGTGATCTAATACATTTATTAAACACTGTATATTAGGGATGGGAATCACAGGGTACCTCACGATACAAAAACGTCATAATCACGATGCAGCATTTCTGTGATAATCGATATATTAAAAAAGATAATGTAAAAATATGTCACAAATGTCAATTTTGTCTGTCCCTTCAGTGTTGTAGGAACTGAAGTGTATTTTTCTTTGTGCTGATGTCTGATATTTCCACTCTGAAAACGTTCTGTCCTTCAGCTGGTAATTTCCGTTGAAGTTTCACTAATGCAAGTGTGGAGCACCCCCTTGAGGAGCCATCAAACAGTGTCTCTGGGAGATAAACCAACAGGGACATACAACATGTTTAGAGCACCATATTTCAGAATGAAAATATTGATATTTGGAGCCAGCATATGGACAATCATAAGGGGGGGGGAGAGACGACTACAATTGTCATATCTATTTTTTGTCCCACCCCTACTGAATATTGATCATATTCAAACCAGATAAAGGGCACAACAATATATCTCATATTAATATTGTTTTAGCTGGTTTGGTTAAGAGGTAAGTAACCAAGCATGATTTACTGTATGTAGGCTTCGTTTTGATTCCCATGTGAGGGTCATTTGCTGAGTGTCCTTCCCCGTGTGCTCTCTTCACAAGTCTTTCCACTGTCTCCCTCAATGATCAAATAAAGGCTCAAAAAGCCCCACAATTTTTTAAAGAAAAAAAGCTGAATTAAAAGAATATATGTTCTTAATTTATCTGACAGTTGACGAGGGCATGGTTAATTTAATTAACATAAGATGGTAGATCCCAGTGTTGATGAAGTAACAACTGTTTAACCACAAGATTTTCTATTTGAAACATTTCAGTTTATACATGTTTTTGTGCATTGTTTGACTGGCAAGTGTTACTTTTCTGTATGTTTGTACTTTTCTTTGTATTTGTGTTAGGTCCCCCTTGAAGACAAGATGCTGCATATCAAGTGGCTATCCTTTTAATCCATTTTAAATTCATCACAGAGTGCACAAAGGGGAAAACTTATATTGCATTGATTTTCATCTCTAAATGCCCTCAAATACATTTGTAACTTTGTAGATCTTGCTAAAGTGAAGTCCATAAAGGTCTGAAGGCCCTGTTTTTGTCTTTGACAGGTTGAAACACAGTTTAACGTCATCTGAGGAGGATGATGAAGCGTTTCTCCCACCAAAGGTACAGTTATTTTTAACGGTGCTCACTGATAGACGTATCCCTCCCTCTCTGATGCCTCTGATAGCGTTTCATCATCAGGCTTTGTCATCTTCTGCCGCCTACTCACTTGTTGTTCAGTCCAAAATTACATGCTGCCATCCTACTTCCGGGATCTCTCTAAGGAATCTCCAACAAAAAGCTCCGTCAGAAGCTCCACTGAACGTTTTTCCTCATGGAAGTGGTACCATATTTGGTGAAGCACCAAAAACTAACAGGCTGGATTTCCAGGCTGTGGTCAAACTCCAGCCTGAGATCTGTGACGTGTGTTTCTTCTTTTAGACATTTCTTTGCTTTTTCACCATCAGGCCCTCTGTCTGTTTATATCTGTCTGTCTCTCTGGCAGAGACGAGCAGTTCAGGCCTTCATGCTGTCGCGCTATGAGAGTGAGTTCCTGGAGCTGGAGTGCATCGGCGTGGGCGAGTTTGGGGCAGTGTACAAATGTGTGAAGAGGCTGGACGGTTGTTTGTACGCCATAAAACGCTCCCGCCGACCCCTGGCAGGCTCAGCCAATGAGTGAGTCAACAGCAGATCATCAGATCCAATAAAACTCTTTATATTCGTTAATTGACCAGTTTGACCTCTTTTTCCCTGTCCCTCAGGCAGCTGGCCCTGAAGGAGGTGTATGCACATGCTGTCCTCGGACACCACCCACATGTTGTCCGCTATTATTCTGCATGGGCAGAGGACCATCACATGATAATACAGAATGAATACTGTGATGGTAGGCATCCTGCTCTCCATTACGATAAATCTTTAATCATACTTTAAAGAGATATGCCAACTTTTTTTTTCGTCTCATGTCTTGCCTCACTCCCGAGTCTGACAAGCAAATAGACACCATTCTTTTCACTGTGTGTGCAGTAACAAGAGAGAGACGGGCAGAGCTCGCCCACCACTAATTAGCTTAGCTCAAACAATGGGAAGCATTAGCCTGCCTCTGCCCACAGTCATTAGGTAAACTCTTCAGCAACTCTAAATGGTCCTGCATGCTTGCTCTGACTCATTTTTTTTTCCATGTTATGTTCTGTTATCTATTTTTAGCGTAAGATTAACACTTTTTGTAATTTTCAATACGTACGAAACTCAACCACAGGGTGCATGTGCAGACCACCATGGACGTGCTTGTTGACTTGCTTACAAATTACATAAAGTGCTAATCTTAGTGTAAAAAATAGATAACGTAACATAACAAAATGTAGTAAAACAATGAGTCACAACAAGCACACAGGACTGTTTAGAGATACTTAACAGTTTATCTGTCGACTGTAGGCAGAGGCAGGCTAACACTACCCATTGACTCCCGGTGTTTCAGCTAAGCTAATCAGCAGTGGGCGAGCTTTGCCCGTCTTGTTCTTATTTCTTGCCCAGGGGTGATCAACATGTGACAGCAGGAGCTGGGAGTCAAACGTGTTCCTCGGAAAAACCTTGCAGATCTGCCAGGCTATTGTTAGCCGTTGTTAGCGCGCCCTGTGTTGTAGTTTGCACACAACACATGAAGAATGTAAATAACACTATTGCAGCATTGGCATATATATTCGTCAAACAATACTATGTATACAGCTGATTTAGTGTGACAAACACTGGTCAGAAGTGCTAATAAATTGAATATTACAGGAGCTGATTAACTGTTTACACCCGGGGCAGCCATTTTATGTGGTCAACTCGAGGGATGGTGAGGATCCGCTGACTTTCCAGTAGGAAATTTTGACCTCAGGGGGCGTTCCAGTTGAAATTTCCCACTCGGAAATCCCGAGTTCCTAATACAATTGGATAAGCAATTGTGAGCACCTCAAAGCTGAGGGGTTGCTTGAACAGAGTTTAGCATAGATGCTAACAGCTTCAGTGGCAGTTTGATCAGATCTGGACTGCTTTTAGTTATTAAATGAAAAATAAATGACAATGCCACAAACTTCTGAATCTAAATATTTTTGCTCCACTTCCAACTTCATGTTTTGCTGAAAGTTTGCTTTATGGTGTGGCTCACATTTTGTACTCTACACTGCAGCAGTAACGCCCACCTGCTTCATTATTTGATTAACCCATGCTGATTGTGATAGACAGAACGATCATCCAATCACCTGCTGTGTATGCTTTTGAAAAGTTCTGCACGTTCCCAAACACTTTTGTTAGACTGTTTCCCAGATCAACTAGTGAAATAGATTGAACAGTTCACCAAGAGTTTCAGATTACCTGTATTCAACAGGTGAAAGGGGGGCAACATTTTTTGTTTGTTATTTTGTATATTGCTAAGAATTCAAAGATTTGAAATGTGTTTGTGTTATGACTGGAAATTGCGATTACTTACTCGGGTCCAATTTGAAATGTTTAAATACATACAACGAAATAGCTTTAAAAAAAATGTCAACTTATGTGAGCCAGGTGGAAGTCTGAACGATGCCATCCTGAAGAAGGAGATGCACGGTGAGCTGTTCTCAGAGGCCGAGCTGAAGGATCTGCTTCTGCAGGTGTCAATGGGGCTCAAATACATCCACAGCTCAGGCCTCGTACACCTGGACATCAAACCAAGTACGTCTCATTGCATATGTAACAGATCCTTGTGTAGTTTGATCATATAATCAAATCAGATTTAATTTAAGTCTGTGCCTGTCTTCCTAAAGACCCCAAGGTTTCTCTCATGTCCAGCTCAATGGAGATCAGACAGAATGATTTAAGAGCTGATATGTGCACATGTTGATATGCTGGTACATACGTTTCATATGTGCATCATTGATGTTACATCCAGACAAGAGCTTAATATACTCTGTTCTGCAGAAGGATCTCTTAGCTAATTTGTGGGTGCTGCCATATTGCAGTGACTACCACAGGTGTGGTGTCATTTCAGCATCTGCTGACATTGACAGCAACAGAGTTAGATGCCTTAAAACATTCCAAAAGACAAATCAGAATCAGAATACCCTTTATTGTCATACAAAATGTACAACAAGATTGGAAAGCTTCTCCTTTTTTCAGTGCAATAGATAGATATGTAAAAAACAAGCACAAAGTCAAGTATAAAATAGTTCTAAGAAGTATGGCTACAAAATATATACAAGATAAAATCCTACAGGACAGTGCAATTGGAAAAAGCTCTATATACAAATATGAGATAGAAAGGAAATTTCTATGTATATATGGAAATGTATTGCACAGGATTTAAGAATGTTTTACACAGGATAGCTGAATATTTACTGAATACTACTATAGGGCAAATGGTGATTAATACTTACAGATTATATGTCACATATGATTGTATTGCACTGATGAATAAATACTGAGGTAGTATTTAAAGCAGAGCAGCAGTGACAGTGATAGAAATATTGCACATTTTACATTATATTGAATAGTTGTGCGTGTACCTCATGTGGCCAGAGTGTGAGACTGTCCTGTGGTTTCTTTCCCACAGGCTCCACTCATCACCTCTAATTTATGACTTGTTACACTTTCCTGTCTCAATGAGGACATTAATAGGCCAGAAATGATGAAAGAAATAATAGGCAGCTGCTGCTGATAATGTGTCTGGTATCATTTTTAGCAATGGCTTGATTGATATTAAAGAAATGAAGAAAATGTTTGACACTTGTACAAGGCACTTTCTATTATGCCAGTTTACATGTAAGGGCTTTGTGCCTAAAAACTCACTTCATGTCATTCTCTGTAGGTAACATATTTATCTGCCATCGCTCCAGCTCAAGTGCAGCAGGTGAGGGGGAGAGTGAGGAGGAGGAGGAGGGCGATGGAAGCTCTTCAGGAGGAGTCATATACAAAATAGGTATTGTATTCGGTATGATGGAAATAAATCTGTAATTCCTATAGAAAAAAATCTTAAACTCATTTCTGTCTTCTTTAGGGGATTTGGGGCATGTTACATCAACAAACAGTCCTCACGTTGAGGAAGGGGACAGCCGCTTCCTGGCCAGTGAGGTTCTACGAGAGGTAAAGGTGTTTCATATTCATTCAATGAAACTGCCCTCTGTGTGCTCAAACAAAATCTGCTGTTGTGATGTGGTTGTTTTGATTCTCTGCAGGATTACAGCCAGCTCCCAAAGGCAGACATCTTTGCTCTGGGCCTTACGGTGCTGTTGGCAGCAGGTGCTCCCCCTCTGCCCCAAAATGGAGAGGACTGGCACAGCCTCAGAGGAGGGGAGCTCCCTAAACTCGCACAGGAGCTGTCAGCCCCCTTCAGAAGTCTACTTCAAGTATGACTCATCCCTGAGATGATTAAGCATTTTTTACTTGATTAGTTGAAGCTCAACTGAAGTTTGATTATTAACCTTCTAATAGTAGGGGGAGTTCTGCTGATAACTCAATTTTTCCTTTTTTATTTTGGCATGTCAGTCATTACTGGATCCAGATCTGACAAAGCGGCCGTCTGCCAGAGAGCTGTGCAAACACACAGTCTTAAGGGAGGAACGGACCGGAAGGCTGGCTGCACAACTTCGCAGGGAGCTAAATGTGGAGAAGTTCAGAACAGCCATGCTTGAGAAGTAAGACTGAATAACTAATGTGCTTTTGGATTTGAGAGTAGGGATGGGTACCAAAATCTGATACTGACGTGGCACTGGTATGAACATATCTGACACCTACCAAATCGAATCACGTCAAGAACTTAGCTGCTTCACTTTGGTATTATTTGCTTAATGTCAGAGCCCAAAGATGCAAAACCTTCTCTGCCTTCTCTACTCTGTAAGATGTCCATGGTTGCTCTTTTGCTAAAGAGGGAGACGGAAACAATATTACTTGGGCCATGGAGAGAGTGAATACTAATTTTCCTCCTAGAATGATCAGTTCAGGAAGTGTAAAGAGCCATAATCTGCTGTTTTTGAGTTTTATTTGCCCCATAGTGTGTTTAACATGTCTCTTTTTGTGTTATAAAAAATGTCTATGGCATTAAGACCTCTCTCTCTTCCCCTCTATGCCGCGCCAGAAGCTGCCCAAAACATCTCGTTCCCCTGCCCCTCAAAACAGACCTTTCAGTGTGATGTCATGCCATTATTTTGTTGTCAGTTTAAGCCCACTGCCTGGCAGTCACAAGCCCCATTTCAGAGCAGAGAAGTAAATGCAGAGTTGTTGACAACATGGCGCCAAGCAGTGCTGAACTGACCAATTACCACAGAGCAGACCTGTAAACCAATCAGAGCAGACAGAGCCAACGTGGGGCAGGGGGCTTTGAAGGGGCAGGAGCTCTGACACAGAATACAGCACGATCAGGGGTACTCTGTATAAGAAACCAGTGCACATGAGTGATGATGAACACACCCTAATAGTCATCAAAAATGAATATATGAGCCTGATTTAATCAAAATATGAACTTTTTAAGGCTCTGGCACAGTTTTCAAGTTTTACGTACTGATTTAGCTCTTGTAGTGGGGAAAAAACGAAACTGCAATCCAAGTTTTGCTTGCTGCTGTCAGATGGACTGTCACAACACCAGGGTTTTAAACTCTGATATGATTTAAGTTGAAATTGGATTGTGTTGATACATGTTGTATGCCACAAAAACAAAAACAGAATTCCTGAGAAGGCAATATTTGGTCATTTATTGTTTTTAAATAGAAAGAGTTCAAGAGTTTGCCAGCAAATTTCTGATGAATTGGACATTCACACAGGCAGTGCTTCAACACTGGATTACTGTATTTTAAGTGTGCACTTCTCATGCATTCATTCCTCATCCATCTCATGACTTTTTAATTTTAAAAGCTTTCCATGTTGGTGTCTGTAGTGGAAAAAGGGTTTTACATTTCAGACTCAGTTTGCCTAAGATAAGTGAATTTTTGTTGTTTTAATCAATACCTTTCTCATTGTCTTAAACCAATAACCCCTCTTTCTCTTAATAAGTAAATTTCTTGAGATCTAAAAGAACACTATAACTGTAAGTCCACATAAGCACAAATGAGAATAAGTTACCTTGGTGACAATTTTTGATAAAATGTATTGCATAGTGTTTGTACTTTTTGATGTCATCCAGGTTAAAAAATAACTGTTGTCAAACTCATGTCATTAAAAAAGTATTAGGTTTTGACAACCTTGCAGAATATTAAATATCTTGTCCGTTGTTTTTGTGCCAGGGAAATGATTTGCTTTAATTTTTGTTAAACATGCTTTAAGTTTTTAATTCATTTGAATATAAATTATATATGAGTTGGGTAAAAGCAAACCACACTGTCTAAGTTGTTAAGAAAAATTTGTGCTATATTTGAAGGCACTGGTTGATTAAGAAAGAGTTTATGTCATAAGAAATTATAACTGGTCAACAAGTTGTTCTTCTGTTACAGGTTGAACAAATTTCACAGGGTTGGGATGCTATCAGTCAAATAAACTTTTCTATACCGTCACAATCTTGGAGGAGGCCTCATTCCCTTACATCATTGTGGGTGTCCTGTTGCCTTAGTGTCCTCTCGAATGCACCAGCATTGTAAAAATGATTATGAATTTTTAAAGTTATTGTGATATTTATTGCTAATACACAAAATAACAGATTGTATGGTTTCAAGCATGTGGCATTGCAAGAACTAGAAGTACCAAATTTTGCAAGTCTTCGTTGCACATTAAAATCATTGATTTGTTGCTATTCTCACCACAGGGAACTCCAGGAGGCTCGTCAGGCAGCGTTATCACCCACACAGAACCCCTCTCCAGGGCTAAAACTCTCAGGGAAGATTGGCACTTTACCCAGAGCAGGGAGGAGGCTTGTTGGTAGGAAGACTGGACGCTCCATGAGTTTTGGTTGCTGAGCATATGAAACCTGATTGAGGGACAGGCCAGCCCAGCAGTGTGACTGTGACCAGGTGTTGGTAGAAATGCAGCGTGTATGTACGAGAAGACATTATTTAAACTGTTTTGTTTGAACTAACTGGATGGACGATCCTTTGTGAGTCTCATGAGTGGATGAAGTGTGCCTAAAATGTCTAAAGCCTTGACGGCAACAATTTTGAAGAAGTAATCCAACAACGTTTTGAAGTGCTTTTTATCAGTTTGTAAGTGCTGCATGCCCATAAACTTAAACCATGCATGGACTTCTTTTTAACTGTAAATAAACTTTTAAAGCCTTTTATCAGATGAGTTCCCTTATTTTTTTCTACGTTATGCTGTTACTAAAAGTCAGTTACGAACAGGTCTGAGGGGTTTGAAAATGTTCAAGAATTTTAACTCCAAATATTAAGATTAGATTAGATAGAACTTTATGAATCCCTTGGGGAAAATTAAGATTCCAGCAGCATTGCATAATACACAGGGTAAAAAAACATAGCATATCAAAAAGAAAAAAACAGTTTGCAGATATAAATAAAAATATAAATAAATAAAAATATGGCAACTCGCTGGCTACTGCTCCTCCCCGTCCTCCATCTTCCTGTTGCTCTTCCTCCCCCTGAGTGAGGAGTTGTACAGCCTGATGGCCTGAGGGACAAAGGAGTTTCTCAGTCTGTTGGTCCTATACTTGTGGGCTGAACAGGCTCCTCTGGTTGCTGATGACGGTGTGCAGAGGGTGACTGGCATAGTCCATAATGTCCAGCAGTTTGTCAAGTTTCGAATTTAAAAAATAAATGAATTACTGAAGCTTAAAACGTTTAGTATGTAAATTCTGCCTCCTGAGTGTTCTCAACAAGACAATAAATGGCACAGCTTGTCAGATCAGGTCAGGTTTGGGAGTACATGCCGTGTCAGCACTTCGCAATTCAGCATTCCTGACGACTTGTCTGCGGCACCAGTAACGTTAAAGGAATAGGCCAACTTTTTTTTTCTATTCGTGTCTTGCCTCACTCCAGAGTCCATGACAAGCAGATAGACACCATTCTTTTGACTGTGTGTGCTGTAACAAGGAAGAGACAGGCAGAGCTCACCCACCACTAATTAGCTTAGCTCAAACACTGGGAGTCAGTGGGTAGCGTTAGCCTGCCACTGCCTACAGTCATCAGATAAACTCTTCAGCAACTCTAAACGGCCTTGTGCTTGTTGGGACTTGTTGCAGAAGTACTTGTAAGTAGGTCATCAAAACAAAGCATGTCTGCAGTGGTTTGCACATGCACCCTTTGGTTTAGTTTTGTATGTATTTCTTCCAAAAATTAAATAAAGTGCTAATCTCAGTCTAAAAAATAGATAACATAATGCAGTAAATGAACAAGTCACAACAAGCACACAGAACTGTTTAGAGTTGCTGAAGAGTTTATCTGATGACTGTAGGCAGAGGCAGGCTAACGCTACTCATTGACATCCAGTGTTTGAGCTAAGCTAATTAGTGGTGGGTGAGCTCTGCCTGTCTCTTTGTTGTTACTGCTTGCACAGTCAAAAGAATGGTGTCTATCTGCTTATCATGGACTCTGGAGTGAGGCAACACACAAAACAAAAAAAATATTGGCATATCACTTTAACCCCACTTCATTCAAAGAGGTCTACGTGTTTTATAAAAAAACATATCATTGGAGCAAGATCCCACTGCTGCTGCACTCGTAAAGTAGCACTAGATAAAATGTACTTTAGTTTCTTCACCCAGTGCAACACCTAAACTTGAGCAGTAAGAGACATGAACGCTGCAAACACAGGAATGATGCCAAACCAAAAACAAACAAACACATAAAAAAATGGTAATATTGCAAGAGATTACGGCCAAGTGTTTAAAAAAGACATAAAGGAAAACACACCTTTTTATTCTCCTCTCCAAACATTAAATGTCTTCTGAGTATCCCGCTTTCTTAGCCAACTTTCCCCTGGGCGTCTCCTGTCTGTAAAGAGGGTCTGGCCCATCCCTGTGGTCGGCTCCCCCTAGTTGCCTGGCAAACTTACATTTTGTGGAGTGAATTTGCAGCGTTTCTCTCTTGCAGTTGTTTTGGGGTTTTGTATGCAGCATTTCTCTTTTGCATTCATTTTGTCAGTTTGTATGTTTTTGCTTGTGCTGTGTTTCTGTGATTACATTTTTTTTTTCTTGCAGCATTTTTCTGTTGCATTTGTTTTATGTGTTTGTGTGTTTGGTTTGGCATCATTCCTGTGTTTGCAGCGTTTGGCTGTTTGTTTGCGGCGCGTATGCCTTTGTTGGCCACCGCAGTGATGGGAGCTGAACCTTTCCTGTATCACACATACAAATTGAGAAATAACAGCCAAATCCTAGTCGAATTAAAAACAACTATGGAACAAACTTGAAAGGCACTGATAACTAAGGTAAGTTCAGAGTTTATGTGTTTTAATTCCCACTACCCAGGAGGTATTTGTTTGTTCATCCACCTGACTGAATAAGTTAACTCAAAATGTTCTCAATGGATTTTGATGACATTTTCAGGTAATGTTCATGGCACCAGGGAGAAGTAATTAAATCTTGTTAGTAATCTGAATCCAAATGCAGATTCAGGATTTTTTTAAGGATTTAACATTGGACGATATGACAGTTTTCCACATTTTATATAATTACTTGCTCAACAATGTTGGAAATGCCTTGGCGGAGGTTCGTGCTCTTGGAGCACTTCTAGTCGTAGAAGCAGCCATATTTAAAGAACTTCACAAAATGCAGAATAAATTATTAAAACATTGATTTTGCATTTTTTATGTGGAACCAAGTCTTATTACTTTTGTTGCTAAGACAAACTAAAGAAATTAATTAAAAAATTAAAAAAAAAAAAAAAACTATCTTTATTAATTTGTCTCATCAGATAGTATAACGAAGAAGAAAGCCTTAAAAATGCAAATAATTATTGGACGCATTTTTAAATTGCTAAAATATATACCGGTGACGGAAGAGGATTCGTGCCACTGACAACAAAATCTGGGGAGGTTTTTTTTTTTTTTTTTTTTTTTTTACATATGTGTAAAAAGTCAGAATTCTTGCTTTTCTTAGCAGTGAATTTTTTTTTCCAACCTCCAATTTTTTTTTCTTTAGCAGCCCAGAAGTCTGAGATTAAAGTCCGAATTTTGACTTTCTTTACAGACTTAAAAAAATAAAGTTCAACCTTCCCAGTGTTTTTTCAGTGGCCCTAATCCTCTTCCATACCAGTGACTCTGAGTTTTCTTGCAATGTTTATCAATTAAAACTAGGAAATTACCTACCATCGCTTGGCTGGGATTTTTAAGATGCCATGGTTTTAATGAGCATCAATCTCATTCAAGTTTATACAAAATCATACTATAGTTTAAAATAAGTAATGCCATTGTGACAACCTCAAGAGTAAATCAAGAAACATTTTCACAATCAGCAGCAGGGACTTTCCCCGTGGCGTTTGCTCTTCTTATCTCTAACAGCAGCCAACTGTTTTATTATGTGGTGCAGTACCCTGGACAAACATGGAAGCATGAGCTCATCTACTTTGCCCTCGTTGGCCACCGTAATCGAGAGGAGTACCTGAATGCAAAATTTGGGCTGAATCTCAATCTCCTCCCTAAACCCTGAGCCCTGAGCCCTCATTGACTTAGGTGATTGCACCTGGAAAGTGATTGAGTGCATGAGGCTGTAAGGGCTTGAAGTGCTTTACATAGAAATGGGACAGCAACGCATCATGCTAGAGATAAAATAAACCGCCAGCTTTTTTTTTTTACTTCCAACATTTTTTTAATTTAGCCTCTGTGAAACACATACACCCCTATGCACAGATTTACAACACCGTGAATATACAGACTTTACATTATATACATACATATACATACATACAAGAGACATCTCAAAAATGGTTGAACATATTAAAGGATTCCATAATGTTCAGAGTTTTATTTGCTCTTTTGTCTTCCATTCCTTTAAGTGGGCTCATATAATATTCTTTCTTCCTTCTTGAATTGTTTAATTTTTGGTAATTTTTGTGTCCATTTACACTTATGTAAATATAATATTTCCCGTATAATAGAACTAAAAAAGAAATTACATCTCCTGACAGTTTCAGTTTCTATTTTCACTGTCATAAAAAAAAAAATAAAACATCCTTTTCTGTAAGTCGAACTTTGGGCCTGGTCTGTGCATTATACAGTTGCTCTACATCTAACCAAAATGCATGACATGAAGACAGTCAACAAACAAATGGCAAATACCGTAGTTTCAGTTTCATAGTTACAAAAAACACATCTCTCCACAACTCCAAAGCAACAACTTGACTAGTTGGATAAATCAGGTGCATTATTTTTGAATGCCGCTTCCTTGATTTTATTTGTGACACAGTATTTCTGATTAAAATTCCACACAGACTTCCAATTAATGTTATCAAATTGAGTTGAATTCCAGATGGACTTTGTTTGAGGAGTTGAGATTTGGTGGTAGAGTTTCCTAATATGTTTATTGGTACATTTGTTTGTTTATTAACTGTACACCAGAGCTCTGATGAATATTGTATAATGTCCCTCTTGCAGTAATGTTAACAGACCATCAGGAATTGCATCAAACACAATTGCGAACTCTTTAGGAGTGACTGAGATTTTATATTTTAGCTGATATCGTTCCAGGCCACAACCTTCGACTGAAACAAAACGCTCTTCTTCTGCTGGTTGTCCCAGGAGATTCCTGCCATTCGTCACAATGCAATGAACTATGGGTAATTTCCACACGCTAAGTCTGCAAAGATGCCCACTCGCGGAAAGGGTGCATAAAGGGCTCAAAAAGTCAGCGAGAGATCCCTCACACACTTTCTGATTTGGCAGTGGGACAGCGGGAGCGCGCCTCAGAGTCAGCGAGAGTGTGAGTGCGGGCATTGGGATTAGGCCTTGGCTTTGCAGGTCCGGCTGCGTCATGACGTAATTGAACGCGTCACAATGCATTCATAGCGGGCTCTACAAAGAAGCTGAGGAGTTGTTTGTGTCGGGTCGATCTGAGGGGAGGCTCTGAGAGGAGAGGGCGACGGAGTCTCATGGAGCATCGCTAAAACAGTTTAGGTTGAAATTAAACCGTAAGAAGGCCCAAGAAATTTGAGCAAGTATGGACTGTTGTGAAAGCTTTATTTCTTGTGCTGAAAGTCTGGTTTATGAAAGTTAATTTCGATTCTCTTCTGTTCAACTAAATCAGATACAGGACGTGTTTCGGGTTCTTCGGTGACCTAGTTAACTGTTGTCTCTTAGCCAATTACGTCTTTGGTTGTCGCAATGGATACTGATTTCGTAGCTTAAGAGTCCTCTTGATATACTGCCTCTGCCTTATTTCCCAACAAAAGGAAGTAAGTTTCACATCATAAGGAAAAACAACTTGACGAGGCGTTTTGGGGACGTCAACTTTTCAACAACATACGGCGTCTCCAGTTAACAGGGTCACTTTTTCCGTCGGAACACCAATAACTTACTAGCGTTAGCTTCGCTGCTAGCTAAAAAGTCGACAAACTTTGGAGTTGATTTCGCTTCCGTTTCTTTTTTTGGTCTGTGTTTATATTAAATGTTTGCCAAATGCCTACTTGCCGAGCTCAAACAAACGTGGCGTTTAATAGTTTTGTTCTCTGGTGCAACTTTTCATCAAGTTCTTTGAGGCTAATATTAAAGGTATTATTCTGTTTAAAAGGTGGAGTGTGATTCCACGATGGATGACTTTGGGAGTGTGAATGTAGGGCAAAACGCTGCCCTCATCATCTTAACCTTCCTTCAGGCGGATTGCAGAGATCCAGAGTACGTGAAGGAGCTTCAGTCGCTGCGGCAGGAGGTGCACCAAAACCGGGACATCAACGCTAACAGCCCCTGGGGGGATGCTCTGGAGGATGGAGACCTGGAGACTGATGGTCATCTGCCCGTATACTTCAGAGGGCAAATGGGTGATATTGAGCCTTCAGTGGAGCTGCAGCGGGGAAGTGAGTAACCAACGATAAGGCAGGACTTTAGACTGGAGAATTACTAAGGATATTTCACTATATTGACTCTCCTTAAACACACCCCTGCAAAACTTTGTGTAGAGGCCTTATGTGATCCATATTTGTTTTTTTTAATCGACCATTTCGTCAGGAAAATCAGTGGGTTACATAAGGAAATAACAAAGCATAAAGAAATATAAATGTGTAAAATAATATCAGCTACATTCCAGGAATTAGTTTAGCAGTGCATAAACTTCTAGGTATAATAAAAACTCGTTCTCAGGCATTTCCAACATCATGGGGAGAGATGATGTCAAAACTGCCCCATCTCTAACTTTTAACAGATACTAGGGATGTACGTTATTGATATTGGTGGATGGTGGCCTAAAAAGTTCAATATTGGTGTAGGTAGGGCTGGGAGATATATCGATTAAGTTGATCAATAAAAATTATTTTCTGCAGAAGATTTAAAAATGAAAAATCAAGATTTTTTTCTTGAGTTACTCCAATTGTAAGTTGTTGCAATGTTTGAAAATATAAATACTGAAAATGTACAGTTTTTGTGATGGTAGGACCTGTCAGGTATGGCACAAGCAATTTTATAGGCTTTTATTTGTTTTTTAATTGAGACTAAATATTAGTCTGAGAGTTTCATGTGAGTATACTGTGAAAAAGCCTCAGCTTTCAGTGTTTGTGTAGACAAACCTGCCTACGTTGCAACTACATAATCAACGTTTTAGACACACACTTCAACTTTAAGAGGGAAATTCTGTTTAGTTTGGGAGTATATTTTGACTAAACTTGATCCATGTCATTTTTGTGTCATTGGGAGGTTTTTTTTTTTTTTTTTTTTTTTTTTTTAGAGGGAAAAATTGCTAAAAATCGTAAATTAAGTGTTGTGGAAAAAAATTGTGGATTTTATTTTTAGGACATATTGTCTAGCGCTAGATGTCGGCCAATACTGAATTCCCTTCTAATATTTGCAGCCAACATATCTGCCACGTGTCCTATATATTGGCTGTGTTTTCTTTTAAAATACACAGATGTATGGGATTGTTTTACCTCATCATTACTGCATGGGTGCATTTAACAAGCAAGATGTTCATCTTTCAAGATTTAAAAGAAGAAACATACTAAATAAATAATTGCATCAATGTGTTACATTGGTATTTATGGAAATAATTCATTCCAAAATAGCAATGTAGTTAACTTCTCTTATTGGTCATACGTTTGAAAGTTTCAACATGTATATTAAAAGCAACAATGATACTGCAGAAGGACTTGGAGCACCTTGCTTTATGAATATGAAATTTTCCTGTTAGAATTATGAGATTTGTTTCATAACTCAAAAAAACCCTTTTAGATTCATAATACATGATGATGACATTAGGTTTAATATTTATAATATGCTGACTCTTGTTTTGAATAAAATTCTCATTGTCGCTCCAGAACTTTGATGTGATGAAGCAACAACTAAATAAAAGTATAAAGTCTCAAATTTACATCTTATATCTATGTGTGAGAACCTGGAAATACACAGATAACTGTTTGATTTTAAAGTGAATTTCTCTAATTTTATTAGAAAATCAAACTGAAAGAACCATAACCAAGCTTTTCACTATTTTATCTAGCTGTGAATTCCAACAGCTTTTCCTTTGGGGGAGATTTTGTTATTTTGGGGAATTATTTCCTTAAATGTTTCTGGTAAATTTCCCGGCTATGGTGTGACTAGTAAAACAAACTGGGAAACAGACTGAGATCATTTCCATGATGATGAGGATTGGCGGCAGCAGTTGGAACATTGACAAACTTTATTTATCTTTTATTTTCAGCAAACATGAGCAAATTCCATCCAGTATACTCAACAGAGCATGTTACACCCCATGGATTAAATAAGATGAACAACAACATTTACTCTGTGTATCAGAGATGAAAAATAATCAGCTGAGATACTTTGTACTTGCTGTGGAACTGCTTTGATTGTTGTAATATTCTTAAAATAAAAATTAGCACTAAGATGATACAAATTAGAGCAAGATCCGAAACTTTGGAAATTTTGGGACTTGAGTTCAGTTCATACAGTCCAGAATTAAAATATTCTCTGTTTTCTAAATGTATTCTAATTGGATAAAAATCTGAAAAGTCACAGTCAGCAAGTTAGTGGATAGAAAGCTAAAGAATATATGGAGAAAACCTGATACCTTTATCAAAATATAAGACCCTTTTCTCAACATTTGACCCTCATTAAAAAATTATCCTCATTGCCAGAAGGCCACATTTTTGTAAGAGAACCAGAAAGGACAAATGTATTTAGCTGTCATAATAGGTTACTTTATCAATATTTAAATATGTTTGAACACAATTGCACCAGTTCTTAATCTAAACAGTTAAAAACAGAGGCTTTAAACCAGTTTCTGCTACAGAGCTTTTTTTTGGTCTTCAAAGTATATTACGTCCACATCTTTATCTCTATCTTAAAATGGCATAAAAGGAGTTGCAGAGAAACAATTACTGTGGATTATAAGTACAATTTCTTGGAAAAAAAGTGCCATTTTAATGCTGTCATGGGTTTCTTCATGAACATGCCTTTTTGGTATTATAAACTGACTGGAGGGCCACACGTGGGTCCCGGACAACCAGTACCCCACCTATGTCTCGCACTATCTCAAAGTTAGCCTCCTGAAATAACTGTATGTAGATGTGTGGATGCATGAGAGTGAGAGTTATGAGAGAGACTTGAGAGTCATACTGAGAAAAAGGGTGGGTGAGAGGGGAGTTAATATAATAAAAGCTATTTTTGTATCATCCGCGCGCAATTATAGATTCCAAATTTTAAATCCAAAGACAATTCAAATGCATTTAAATAGGAATTTTGTATATTTTTGTTTATAATTATGTCTTTGCTTGATTTTTTCCACATTTTTATTGTGATTAACTTCAATTTTATAATATGAGTTTACTTCAATTATTTGTATTACTTTATATTTATAATCACTATTATTTCTTATTTTATTACTGTTATTCTTTTTAGTATCGTTTATTTTTTTAATGACCAGTTTAAATATTTTGTTGTTCTCTTTTCTCTAATTTTTATAATAATAATGTATGTTTAGGTCATGCCTTGTGTTGTCATATGTACCTTTTACTTTCAATGTGGCTTCTTTAAGGAGAAGACTAAACAGTAATTAAAATTTGCCCAATTAATTTAAAACACATTTGTGCTTTTAAAGTTACATATTTTTTGTCCTTTACTTTTATGCACATTGTATGATCGTTATTGTCATTATTTGTTTTATCATTATCTGTTGGTTTCTCACCCCTTTTGCATTTATGTAATGTTTTTTTTTTTATTTAAGTTTATTTTTGCTTTTTGTTCAAACTGAACGAAGCGTACCAGGGATTTTGTTTGTTCATTACACATTTTGCAAAAAAAGAAAAAAAAGACATGACTTTAAAATCAGAAGAGTCAAGAATACTACACTGGTAATAATCAATTAATAATCATGCCTGTTTTGACACCGCAGCAACAAGAAATAGGAGACCTCAGCACTCATATTATTGACTCCAGTTCTCATATAAACTGCACTCTGTATAAAACTGCTCAGAGATGTTGGCAGCCTCTTGGTACCAAACGTGAAATTTCAACCATGAGCTGGAGTTGTATTTTTGATGATTGAAAACCAGCATATTATCCAATAATTTAAAATATTTAAGTTACTTCAGTTTGTTACTTATTTGTGTTTTAAGCAACACAATCTGTTATTCCTTTGTCAGAGCTACGACTGTGCAAAAGAGAGGAATGAGAGAAACAATCAAATGTGAAACTCTCTAATCTGTAAATGTGGTTCAAGGTTCTTGTAAACATTTTGTTCAAAACGTCTTTTGCCAGTTGTTAAAGAGCTATATCGCTGTCCAAAAGTCAGAGCTGCGATGCACAAATCTACCCCATTTTTAACTCACAAAAGGACTCATCAGTGCGAAAGTGAAAGCAGGAAGTTTGCTGGTTACTGTTAGTGCATTTTAGGTGTAAACTAAGGTACAGAGTTACTCTTCCCTCTAAGGGTTATTATAATCGTTTATTTTTAGAATGAATTCTCTTTATATATATATATATATATATATATATATATATATATATATATATATATATATATATATATATATATATATATAATCTTATTTTATCATTTTTTTTAAGTTACAGTTAGGTGCTGCCTTTTGTTCAGTTTTTACTTTTTGAAAATGCTGAGTTCTGTTTTAATTTCTTTTTGGCATTTGTTTTAGTTTTTTTAAAAACACCCGATTGAACATATATCCATTATCTTATCACTGATAATGGATACTGCTTATCACTAGCCAATTGCAGGGCTACATAGAGAGACAAACAACCATTCATACTCAGACTCATACCTAAGGGCCAATAAACCTACTGAGCACGTTTTTGGTGTGTGGGAGGAAGCTGGAGTGCAAACTCGACACAGGGTTCAGACCAGCAACCTTCTTGCTGTGAGGCACATGCACTACCTGCCGCCTCTTATTGAGCATGGCCAACAAAAGATGTCAAAGTTTTACTTCTGTGCAAGCTCATCAAGACTGAAACTGCTCTTCCTGAGATGAAGAGCTTATATTAAGTACTAAATGTAGTTTTAGATAAGATTAGATAGAGCTTTATTAATCCCTTGGGAAGACTCCCTCAGGAAAATTAATATTCCAGGATCATTGTATAGCAGTACACAGTAAAAAAGCACACAGGGTATCAAAACGTAAAAACAATTTTCAGATATAAATAAGAATATACATTTAAATATGGCTACTGGCTACTGCTCCCTCCCATCCTCTAATAGCCTTTTATAAATTATTTTATTTGACACAGTTTACAGCCACAGGTAGGCATAATTTGCAAAAGTTAAGAAGCTAATGTTCCTCAGTTTAATCCTCGTTATTAATTTTTTTTTGGTCAGTGAAGTTTACTGTGTGTTTTCTACTTTCTAGATCTACAACTGAGCCTCAGGTCAGTCATATGAAGGCAGATTCATTTGCTGTAATTTACTGCTGGAAGCTGTTTCCTTCTCTTTTTTCTTCCAGCAGGTAACATCAACAAACAGCATGTTAATGTTAAAAAGCACTGATGTTTGTGTTTTCTTCTGTTCTCTGCAGGACGACAGGACAATGAGGCCGTCCAGCGGGTTGCAGAGGAGCTGATACAAATCGCAGCCCAGCTGGAGCACGATGTTGTGGCTCAGGCAACTCAGAACCTCAGCAGGAAAATGTCAGACTCCCCTGTCGAGGTAAGAAAACTCTGAATATTCCACACATTTACTGTAAGACACCTTTCTCTTAGATAAACAGAGCAGATTTCCCAAAGGCACGGGAGAGGTGCCATTGTCCTCTATTACAACAGCCTTAAAGGGGTACGCCAGCTTTTTTTTTTTTTTCGTGTCTTGCCTCACTTCCAAGTCCATGACAAGCAGGTAGACACCATTTCTTTTGACTGTGTGTGCAGAAACAAGAAAGAGGTGGCCAAAGCTCGCCCACTGCTAGTTAGCTTAGCTCAAACACTGGGAATCAGTGGGTAGTGTTAGCCTGCCTCTGCCTACAGTCATCAGATAAACTCTTCAGTAACTCTAAACAGTCCTGTGTGCTTGTTATGACTTGTTTTTTTCACGTGTTATGTTATGTGTCTTCTACCATCATCGTATTCTATCTCCTTTTGGTGGTGATCCAGATAACCGCCATTAGCGAACAACCGTTTTTGCTCAATAATTGTCTAACTAATAATATCAACATGATTCTGACTGCTAGGTGTGGGTTTTCAGGGTCAGGGAATCATATTATGATGGTAACTTTATCATGGAACTACTCCTTATAGATGTAACAGCAATATGTGAGATGTAAAGCGGAGGTTTGTGCTCTCTGTTTTCTAGTTGCACATGCAGTTGTTCTTGAAGTGGTGATCCTCGCTCCATCCTCTCTTGGATGCTCCTTTTCTACCAATCATAGATTTATCAGTTTAAATATCTTGTCTTTGTAGCATATTCAATATAATATAGGTCCAAATGGGCGTTCAAATCATTGTGCTTTGTTTATATTCGTTATAGACAATGTCTGAACTCTATTTGAATCGGGGGTAATTGCATGAGAGCGCGTCTGTACATGCACTGTGTTCTGAAGCCCTACTGCTCAGTTTGCACGTGCATGCTGTCAGAAAACCTTATAAAAAGGAAAAGACATTGGCATCATATTAATTAAATGCATCCATTTTTCATAAGAAGGTAAAGCTTTAATATTTCCCATAAGCAGTGCTATCCTTGGTGGTTGATATGTTTGTGTTTTTGCTCTTTGCAGTGGAAAGACCTGCTGAGCCAGGAGGTGGCGAGGGTGATGCGTCAGGGTGTGGGCCTGGAGCAATTACCCCAGGAGAGGGTCATTCTGGTTCTGACTCTGACCCTGGTGAAGGGACTGTGTGTGCACGCGCCACGTCTGATGAGGAGTCTCTACAACATCATGCTGCAGCGCTTTGGTGGCTGAGAGGAAACACCTGAAAAACAATCAGCGGAAATGACTAAATGTGAAAAAAAGCGAGATGAATCACTTTGAATATGAAGTCAGTATTCTGAAAATGGAAAAAGGCTGAAATGAAACTTGAATTTTCTTACCACTAAGTGTACGTTTATTTTTTGTCTGTTTACTCATTTTCACTTGAATTCCATGATGTGTTTGTATTCTATGATTTCAGTTTTTGTATTGGTCAACATTCATAAAGGTATTTTTCTTGTACCTGAGTTTTGTGTCATGCTTTAAAGGGATATGCCAACCTTTTTTTTTTTTTTTTCCTTTTAATGTCTTGACTCACTCCCGAGTGCATGACAAACAGATGCAGGGCAGAGCTCGCCCACCGCTGATTAGCTTAGCTCAAACACTGGGAGTCAGTGGGTGGCGTTAGCCTGCCTCTGCCTACAGTCATCAGATAAACTCTAAAGCAACTCTAAATGGTCCTGTGTGCTTTTTGTGACTCATTTTTTATGTCATTAAAAGAAAATGCATATGAAACCATAGGGTGGATGTGCAAACCACCACAGACATGCTTGTTGACCTTACAAATTACATAAAGTTTCATGTCGTGAAGAAATACAGTCAAAATCTGATAGAACTGCACCTGAAGCTGTTAGCATCTATGCTAATCTCTGTAGGAGCAGTGACTTCCTGCTGTCGTCTTGCTCAAAGCTCCTTCTCTTCCTGCTCTAAAGGACTCTGATTGGGCTCTGCCGCTTTGGGCTGCTCACAATCGTAGATTGGAGTTTGGTAAGACGGATCTGACTGAATACAGACAATGAATCGGACAGATCCAGCTTCACGGCAAGATTATGTGGGTATAGCCTTGGACTAAATCCTTGAACTGTGTCTTATCACACGGCTTTTCAGCATAGCACTGGAAAGCCACTACTTTATGGGGCAGGCAGTCTATCCCTTATGCCATCATGACTGGAAACCTTTAAAAAGACTGTTCAAGACTGGCCAGCAGAAGGAGGAGCAGGGTCATTTTTCTCATGTTGTAGGGGTACAGGGACATAAATTCTTGTATAAAACCATCAAAAAGTGTATTTTTATTTGGAACCTTTAAAGAAAGAAGACAGTGAGCTTTCAAATTTGTCTTCAAATATAAATGGAGCCTTCCCATGGGACTATGTGATTATTAAATAATCTTAATTGAAAGGCTTCCCTCATGTATTTATGACATCGAAAGGTTAAAATTTGCAAAGCTCTGAGTTACAACCTGCTTTATGACTGATGACCAAAAAAACAACAGAGCCTGGACATTTGTATTTCAGGAGATGGATAAGTAATTCATTTGAATTTAGACACTGCCTTTCTATTTTTTTAATTTTCTAGATACTGCAAATTGAAAAAGCAGGGTTCTCAAGCATCCTGGAAAACCTGGAAAATGATTGACTAATTTTCCAGTCATGAAGAACATATTGAAAATGAAGAAAAAAGTCAAATGTCCTGGAAAAGCTTGAACTGTACTGGAAAATTACTTCTCTTCCTTCTACCTTGTTAGGAAATGAAGTAAAAATGCACTTGGTAACTACTGCACACTTAGCCATAAAATATGAGTAGATAAAACAATGCAAGTCAGGGAATAAAATATAAAAACTCAAACCACTGGTGACAAAAAGAAAATAAAAAAATGGCAAAAGAAAATTTAGGCTACTTAAACAGTAAATCAACAAAATAAATCTATAAAAAGATACACAAGTATAAGCCATGAATTTATAAGAGCCAGACTAAAAAGTTAGGTAGCAGACAATGTTCATGCCTGAGAGTAAGAAACGAATACATTTTAAGTTCAATATGATACGGTGGAGCTAGCTAGAAATATTGTCTTTTAGAAAGCCAGATTAACCTGAGAACGGCCCACATCAATATTGTAATTTCAGTTGGTTATGTGAAACGGAAATCTGTGGGTGTCATTGTGCTATTGTATGATAAATTTGTCATAGTTTCTAAGAATGTCTGGGTAAATGTTCAAAATCAAAGGTACAACTGTAGAAAAGGTGTGTGTGTGTGTGTTGGTGTGTGTGGGGGATGAAAAGGATTTCTAGAAAAGAGTGGGAACCATGAGAAGCCATGCTAGAACAGCCTTTCTATGGTCAGACCAATGTGACATTTAAGCACAGAGGAATAATGTAATGCCAGCATTTCTGTAGAGGCAACAACAGTAAAGAGGTAAAGTTCTGTATTTATAAAGACAAAATGTGAGATTTAAAGCAATAATATCAAATCACACAATCAAGACAACAAAACAAAACAGAGAAGGTTCTGAAATATGTCAATCTTTTATTCTCGTCTCAAACAGTTTCCTGTATGAAACTCGGGGTACAAAGTGTCATGTTTGGGACCTACTCACATCCATTCTGCTTTTTTAGTTTACAGTTTCCCTTTGAAGCAGACAGAGTCCTCGTCTGTTACTATTTCTAACATGGAAACATCCCTCCTGTAAAAGTAAATGGTCATTCATTCTTATTTTTAATGCTGATAAAACACACTGCCCCCATAAGAGAAAACATTAAACCGATGAGCATTAGCGGGGGGGGGGGGGGTTTGTGATTATCAAGCTGTCCTGATAAAACTCAATCACTTATTAATGGAAAAAAAAAAATCATTTGGTTTCATTCAAAGTGGGGGGAGGCCAGGGGGATTTCCAATGAGGGGTTTTGTTTGTGTGGAAATTCTCAATAATTGAAGATGGTGTAATGAACCAGCTGGGAGATCCAGTCATGCATGAGTGAAGGTGACGGTTGTGGTTGAGTTCATTTTAAAAACCAGAAGGGGCATAGCTTTAGATTCTCATAACACCTCATCTTTGTTGTTTTAATGATGCATTGTACAAATCTTTTTAAAAAAAATGTAATAAGTTGGTTACATTTCGATACTGAAAAGCTGCCTAGTCATTGTGCAGTTTAGACAGAGGGCATGACTTCACTTGCCTGTCAGGAACCTTTCCCAACTGCTTCTATAGAAATCATGAACAAAATTCCTGGAAATTTGAAGCTACCCTCACTTATTTCCTGATAAATGATACAGTTTGGACCTTAGATGGAACAAAAAAAGTCCCCAAAATACAAAGCCAGATCTGAACAACTCTGTCTTTATTATCACAACTTCAAAGTTTTTCTCTTAAGGCGCACACTCAGGACCCACTGAAAACAGCTACACAACCTCCTTTAGGGTCCCGACCCATCAGTTGAGAACATCTGCTAAAAGGGACACAAACACCGCTGAGATGCTGCCAACCTAAATTGAAGAGTTAAATTAGGAGTGACCCATGTTACTTTACAGCTCTTGATGCTTAGACACCATGGATCATTAACTTAACTTTGGACCATTACCTCTGCCACGAAGGTCATGTTTTTGCCGACATATGTTTGTCTGTTTGTCAACAAGATTACGCAAAAACTCCTGGGCAGATTTTGCTAAAATTTTCAGATGTTGGTAATGGCCCAACTTGGACATGACTAGATTTTGGTGGTGATACCTATATTTGTCTAGATGCAAAAAAATCCGACAAGTTAACATTGGGCTGAATTTAAAAAAAATCATACCTCTGCCATTTTTTAATGGATTCACTTCCAGTTGTACAGGATAATACGGGGTTCATGTCTCTATCATCAAGGTAATTTTCAGCTTGATCTGATCCAGATTGACGTCACAAAAAAAACATTGAACATTACAATAGAGAATCCCATTGACGACATTCAATAATTCATATAAAATCAAAACGCTATGGGATGTTCCCAAAGCTTGCAGTATTAATACAGGATAACAACCTCCATGTATGTGCTGAGTTTGGTCTGGATCCTGGCACTATTCTGGATCTGGTGATCCAGAACTGTATCATTTACAGGGGTTGTGGAAAAGCCACTGCTGGAACTGCGCTGCTTGGTGGATGTCTGTGCTCTCTGAGTGCTTTTCTAGTTTTAAATGTCGTACCAGAACGTGTATAAACATTAGTTTCAGGACAAGTGAAGCCAGGACTTCTATTTTTATTGCTGATGTAACAAATAAAGTACCAACGTGATTTCATTTTAACTGGCATCAAACTGATGCTTGAATTCTGTCATTGAGACCTCAGTGATGTCTGTGTATTGATCCAAGATTCATACCTGGACTCGCAGGCCGTCTATATGAACTCTAAGGTTGTCACCATTAGTGATAGGTGCTAAAATACAAATCCAGTATTTACCAAACTGGATTTCTTAACAGATTTCAACGCTTACTTTTGGTACCATTCCCAAAGTGTCAAAGCCAAAGATGTTGCCAGTCTGTGCTCGGTGAGCTTCTCAGTTAATACTTATAAAAATATATTTTCAGGAAACATTAGAGCACTTAAAACCAACCTTTGTCACAAAACCAAATTTGTAATTGTGATGAAATATTAGTAAAAATTAAATGACAGATGTCCTCTTTGATTTCACAACACAAAAATATAAGCCAAAGGCATCCAGTACTAAATTATTTCATTTGCCAACTAAAAACTGACAGAAAACTTTCTGTCTAAATCGCACAAATACATGGGTAAAGCACCAATTTTTATGTGCAGTTTGGGCAGTATAAACACTGTTCCCTTGTGGCAGCTTTTGGTTAAGACTCAAGACTTGGGCTCTTATTTTTGCTTTGGTACCATCCAATTTGCAGACACCCTCTTGCACTCTTTGTAAATGCTGGCAATATGCTGGTTGTTTTACTTAATTTAGACACTGTGCAGGAGGTTTCCTGAAATTTCTGTTGACTTCATATAAGACACTGCCTCACATCTGGCTCCTTGGACTCGTATTTCTTTTGCTGTGGTATCAAAATATTGAGACTTTTACTGGTGTCTTACACAAGTTTGAATTTCTGGCACAATATTTGATTTTTGCTGATATTTCAGAACTCATTTATGCTGATACCAATATTTATTTTGTCTATGAAAATCTACATTTAAAAGCAAACAGTATCATTTAAGAGAGAATAAAATGTTGTTTTTCATGTGTCACATCTGTTTCTATCACAAATCGACTGTCACAATATTAGGAACAGGTCAAATGTAGTAGAGAGTCCGTACTCTTGACAAAAATTGATAATCTTATTGGTGATAATGTGTTTGAGTATATTGGCATTCTTAATTAACCTGGCACAGCAGGTGGACCGTTCAATATATTTCAACAGTCCATCTGGAAAAGAGCCCATAGAAAATGTTTGGGGAGGGCAGAATCTTTCAGAAGCATATCCTGCAGGTGATTGGACGATTGTTCCATCAATCAACATTTGTTACGGCCCAGTCAGATAATGTCGTAGGCGGGAGCTACTGTTCTGCAGAACATGAGCGACGGTACAAAACAAACTATCGTCAAAACGTGTCAGAAGTGGAGCGTAAATATCCTTATTATAGAGGAGTTTGTAGTGTTATTTGTTTTCCATTTAATAAAGAAATGTGCTTCAGATCTGATAAAAGCTGTTAGCATCGATGCTAATCTCTGTATGAGCAGTATCTTCCTGCTGTTGTCTCGCTCGTAGCTCCACCTCTTCCTGCTTTAAAGGACTCTAATTGGGCCGTGCCACTTTAGACAGCACAGCCATTGTAGATTGGATCTTGGCAAGAAGGATCTTCCTGATTCCAAACATTAAACCAGGCAGGTTCAGCTGCTGAACAAGGTTAATAACTAATATCGGTGAAAATCAAAAATTGTGCCCCTCTGGAGAAGACCCTTATCTAATGTGCCTGTTTGAGTGGGAACAGCTGATGCATTAAATAAAATCACAGTTTTGAAACTTAAACACACATTTAGTTTAGTTAAACTCATAAAGTGTTGATAATCTCACCGCAGTAAGCCAAAGCAGGAACAGAAGAAAACTCTGTGCTAAAGTTGAACTGAGGGACTGACAAGTTCACGCCTACGTGGTAAATTCAAACCATGACCGCAGAGGACACAAACCAAGACCAGCAGAGAGGGGATTAGACCTCACATTCTATCTAAGGTGAGACTTTTAACAAAACTTGAAAATGAGCCTAATAGGTTGAGCAGAGAAGCCTTAAAACAAAGAGAACTGAATAAGGAGTGACTTGTTTCCGCTCTCTCTGTGTTTGCATCCTGGATTCTCTGCAGTGATGGCGTGGCTGATGTGGTATTCTGGTCCTTCAGTGGTTGTTTCCACACATTCATGAAAGATGGTTTAAAAAATCCAGCCTTATGATATCCAACTGAATTTATAATGAGAGTCCCACCATGTGTGCACTAGTACTTTATTTCTATCTGAACATTTTCATTTAGCATTTTCTCTCCTGAGTAGCATGCTCCTCTACTTCCTCCTGTATCTCACGACTCCATAAGCCATGACAGCGGCGAGGGCCACCAGAGCGGCTCCTCCGCACACCAGCATCTGGATATCTAAGCCTGGCTCTGTCTGCACTGTGGGCTCCTCAGCGGGGGCCTCAGGGACAGGAGGCTCAGCCCGCAGGCCCTCAGGCTCTGCTGCAGTCTCTGGTTCTGGCACTGTGACAGGCTCCGGCTCTGGCTCCGGTTCAGGTTCTGGTTCAGGATCTGGTTCTGAGGTGACTTCAGGCTCTGCTGGTGCAGCGGGGGCCTCCTTGGCTAAAGATGGGGGTGGTGCCTCAGCAAGCACTGGGGCAGCGACGGCAGCTGGTTCTGGCTCAGGCTCTGGTTCTACTGCAGGAACAGGTAAAGATGCTGCGGGTTCGGGCTCGGAGGCGGGAGGAGGAGGAGGAGGAGCAACTTCTGGGACTGGGGGAGGCAGCTCTGGTTCTGAGGAGGTGAGGGAGGGCTCCGCTGACAGGATATTAGGGGTCTCTATGACGACTGGTTCCTCTAATGAAAGCAGGGAGGCGGGGGTGGCCGAGTCCGGATCTGCTGGCTCTGGAATAGGAGGAGTCTGGTCCCTGAATTCTTCCCTGAGCTCAGCCAGCTCGCTCTCTGTCCCTAAAACGCTCATCATGCTGTCTTCTATCGCCCCCACTTCTCCGCCTTCGTCCAGCAGCTCGGCCTCCTCGCGCTCCACGTGGACAATGTCCGAGTTGGAGGAGTTGTTTTCGCTGCGCTCCTCGGCCAGAGCCACCCCCTCGTTGCTGTCAAGGCTCTTGATGTCTTCAGGGTCCATCGCGGCGACCTGTGCCCAGGACTCGTGGCCGGCCAGAGACACAGGTAAGCTTTCCGTCTGCCAGGAGCTCTGCACGCTGCTGTTGTCTCCTGTGCAGAGCAGCGAGGAGGGGGGGCTGAGCTGGTCAGGAAGCTGCTCCCCTGAGAGGATGTAAATGTCGTTGCTGTCTTCAGCTATAGCCACACCTCGATCCTCCTCTGATTCAAGGCTGAAGATTTCACCCTGCAGTACACACAGACAGAGAAGGTATCAACAGGATGTTTGTAAATCACAAGGCTCCAGCAGGTCTGTATCACTGTATGGAGCCTGAAAACCAAACAACTAAACCAGCAGCACAAAGAGTCGGAGCACTGGGTTATCACTGCAGAATATGCAACCTCTACACTAAAGGGTAGCTCAGGATAAACCATGCTGTAGGTGATATATTTTCATGATACTAAAAACATCATAACGCAGTACTGCAGCTAGAAAACACTCAGAGAGCTCAAACCTCCGCCAAGGTAGCTCACATATTGCTGTTACATCTATAAGCAATAGTTCCATGATAAAGTTACCATCATAATATGATTCACTGACCCTGAAAACCAACACCTAGCACTCAAAATCATGTCGATATTACTATTAGTTAGACAGTTATTAAGCAAAAACGATTGTTTGCCAATGGCGGTAATCTGGATCACCACCAAAATCTAATCAATTTTTAGTTGGGCCATTACCAACATCTCCTGAAAATTTCAGCAAAATCCGTCCAGTAGTCTTTGTGTAATCTTGCTAACAAACAACCAAACAAACACATGTCGGCAAAAACAGAACCTCCTTGGCGAAGGTAAATATCAAAATATTGCAATAATATACATCGACATATCATGATATGTAGTTACCAAAGGAAAATAAAATGGATACACTAAGGCAACTGCAATTACTAAACATTTTGTGTGATCTTTACAGAATTTGACAAAGACAGAGATGGAGCATTTTACCAAACTATACGACTGTTCATACAAGTTTGGGGTAACACACATAAAAAGATAAATGTGTAAATATCTAAGACAGTATCGGCTCATGTACATTGACCTGTAAACAGTATGTTCCTTCTTTTAAATAATTAAAAATTTCTGATAACCTTTATTACACAAGTTTATCAACTATTCTCTTTGACAGTGTTTCCAAAGGTGGGGGCCCCAGAGTTACTGCAGTGGGCCCCAAAGGTCATTTGCAGTTAATTAAAACCATAACTTTCTAGAATTTGAATGATAAATGAGACACTTCTTTTACATTTTAGTGCAGTATTTTTATGCTCCTTTTACATCTCTCTGTCATGACACACAAAATACAGAGCTTATTTGTTCTGTATTATTTGCATGCTATTGGCAAAACCAACTGGTGACACTTTGATCTCTATTTATGCGTAAAATATGGAGGTTAATACTTTAAGTCCAACATGTTTGTTCAGGGGCTTTAGTGGGCCACAAATGACTTTCAGGCTTTAAGTTGGTCTGGTCTGTGGCATACTCAAGTTTGGGAAACACTGCTCTATGTTGTCCATTACTCCAAAATATGTTGAATTTAAGTGTTACTGAGATGATCTATCCAGCAGCATCTATGCATTAGATCTGCACGGTACAAGAAAAACATGTCACGTGAGTTAACATTGTTCAATATTGGATAACAATATGGATCAAAGTAACTTTACAAAATATACAGAGTCTGTAAAAGCTGTAACTTAGTGTCCTTGTCAACGCAAATCTCACAAATTTCAAATAAACTTGCAGCTACAAAATTATTTTTTTGAATCGAAAAGAAGCTTCAGCCTCATCTGACTGCATCAAAAACTGTAAAAGTCAGCTTATACCACGAAGCCACCAAAGAAGTTGGATTGCACATAGGATGACGTGTTGTTTTTCCTAAATGATTCAATTTTAATAAATGTATAAAAGACAGTGACAACTCTACAGGTGCCATGGCAACAAAAAATGACTCTTAGGTATGCTGTATTAGATAATTTCTCACTTTAATAAACAAAAACTGCAGGAAAAAGTTCACAATCAGCTTCATAATATCTGTTATCTTACAGGGAGCTTTAGGAATTTTCAAGTTTGCTTCCTCAAAGAAAGACTGAAGTGATGAAGTTAATTCATGATGAATATCCTAAACCTTGCCAAGATGCTGATCAATTTTTCTGTGTACACATCATATGTAAATGTTACTGTCACGTAGTGCTGATGCTTTCTTGATAATGTTTCTGATTTTTGCTGTTTTATTAATGTCAGTTATGCTTCTTGTCTGTTTTGTTTATTTTCTCTTGTTGTATTACACATTTTGTCTGTTATCAAGAAATACAAGGCCATAAAAGCCCATATATCTGTCTATTAATATATCTATCTTTCTGTCCACGCAGAAATGTTCAGCAGAGAAACTCTGCCAACTGTATTGATCTGACACTTCAGGTTAGCCTTATACGCCACCTGGTGGTACTGAGCTCTAACCAACAACAGACTGCTGCCATCTGCAGAGCTGTCCTTATGTAAGAGACATATCATATGATCATCACTGAGGTATTAAAGGCTGACACAGAGGTCAAGATACTGCAGCACAATGTGTTAGAATAAATCAAACAGTGGAGTCTGCAGAGACACACACACATTTGTCCAAAGAATATGTAAAAAAAAGTCAAAGTCTTGGGCAAAAGCTTCTTTTCAATTGACAAGCAAAATCACATCCGGCTTATCTTTTCTTCTTGTGCTGTGTGTGCAGTGATGAGATGCTGAATGTACAGTATGTGGCTCAGAAACAGGCCAGTGAGCATTTATGATGAGGACAAAAGAATAAGATGAGCACTGACATGCTAACTGTCCTGAAGGCAAACATGGAAAAAACACAAACACTGGATGGATTAAAGACATGCTGTTGTGTTGGACTGCTTTGCTATTTCCTGAAATGAAAATAGTATCTTTATACAACAGAAACAACACACCTTTTATACTGTCTGATACTTTGACTCCATGTGTTTCAAAATGAAATCTCTATTATTTAATGATTAACAGGAACAAAAGGCACCACAGCATGGGTTTAGAATACCAGAATAAATGTTGGAGAAACTGTAGGGCACAGTTTGGCAATCACACCTAAAAAAATGTTTTAGGCATCCAAATTAAGAACATTTTAGAAAGAGATTTTTGAGGCTCTTGGAGAAACTGTCCCATCAAACCTCACAAAAGATCCAAGAGTGAAAATTATGGGCCTCACACAGGTAGGCGTAGACTGAAGAGCTAAACAAAACAGTCAACATTTTTTAAAACTGCTGCTCTAAAATACATCAAAATTAAAAGATTGTAACTGGACCCCTGATCTATTTGGATTGAGAGGGTATGTAAAACATAAAAGCAGCATGAATATCAAACGCCTAAAAAATAAAAAAAATATAAACTTAAAAATAATAAAGGACTGAATAAATGAAAGGAAGAAAGTCAGCTGACTGCATACTGAAACAATTAACTGTAATGAGTTATATAGACCTCTATATCTCCTAATGTTGAACCCACCCACATTCTCCACTCTAATATTACTATTGGACCTGAAGAACAGTTGTAAAGGCATAAATGCTCTATTTTATCATAAATTACTGTCATAATTGTCTTTATCTAGATTTATATTAATTTCTTTCAAATGTATATTTTTTATTCTTCTAAGAGATTCATATACCATGCAGCAGTTAGACAGAAATTAAATGATGCTGATGTATTTGTGGATTTCCTAAAATTAGACTGTAAAAGTTAATCATCTTAAAATAAAGGCTGATTCAGTATGGTGAGAGTACAGCTTAGCTGAAGAAGTTTTTTAACAAATTGTTGGGGGAATCAGCCTCTAATGAGGCATCTGACCCTGAATATTTCAGGGGGTAAGAAGACATTAACTGAAACCATGTAGATCTAGAAAACACACTTTAAAACCTAAATATTGTTGTAAAACAGCCTCCCAAAACTAAAAAAGATTTACAATGCCTGAGGTTTTCCTGAAAAATAGCACAGAATTTTACATAAACCTAAATCCTCTGAGCCTTTGTAACAACAGAGAGTGACCCAAGAAACATTTGAAAACTAAAACCCTTGGCTTTCACAGAAACTTATGCTTCTGCCCTAAACTGCAGAAACATTTTCCAAGTTCTGGATCTTTTCAAGTGAAATCATCAACATTAACCTCCTTTGCATGCCGACATTATATAAAACCAAATTTTTTGTCTTCATGTCTTGCCTGCTTGTCCATGACAAGCAGATAGACACCATTCTTTCAACTGTGCGTGCAGTAACAAGGAAGAGACAGACAAAGCTCGCCCACTGCTAATTAGCTTAGCTCAAACACTAAGAGTTAGTGGGTAGCGTTAGCCTGCCTCTGCCTACAGTCATTAGATAAACTCTTCAGCAACTCTAAAAGGTCCTGTGTGCTTGTTATAACTCGTTTTTTTTGTTACTGTGTTATGTCATGTTATCTATTTTTGGACTAAGTTTAGCACTTTGTTACTTTTGAAAGAAATACATATGAAACTAAACTGCAGGGCACATAGCAAACAACCGCGGACGTGCTTGTAGGCAGATCAACAAAACAAAGCACATCCTTTTAATTTGTGCAAATAGAAAATATTGCATTACTTTTGCTTTTGTCTCATTTTAAACAGGCTGTTTTTAGTCAAAATAAACAGGTTTTAACATGAGAAATTGTCCCTTCTTATACTGAACTATCATTCAAATGAGCTGTTCGCCAACCAATGCACAAACGTGCAGGTGTACATGGCAAAAAGGAGTACCTTCACTACCGTAATCTCACCTTAAAGAGGAAAATCATGATATAGACAGCATTCATTCATTTTCCAAACATCATCTTCATCACTTTATAGCACTCATCATCCATGTACTGTTGATCTAATGCGGAGCTGCCTCCTGAGGACGGAGGCTTCCCCTGTCACATGTAAATCAGCTTATGGAGGAAGCAAATGTTGGATAATGATGAAATGCTGTCCGATTTAATCTCTCTGCTGCCTTCCTCCATGCAGCCACTGTGCACAATGCAGTGTCCTTGTAAGGAGAATAACCTTCACAGCCATGTCATAAAAAAAAAAAACATTTACAACAATCAATAATAGTTTACATACTGAGTGTGTGTTCATCTATGCCATGCTGATCAGATGCAAATTGGTCATTAACCCTCTGAAGAGGATAATAACATGTTATCGTGCCCTTAAATGAGAAAGCGTTACTGTGGGAGTTATTCTCTGCTGTCAGAACCTGTTTGTCTGCTGAAGACCAACAAACTCTCGCACTCACTCACACAAACAGAAAACACCCTTCCTTAAAGACAAACACCTCAGTGATGGCTGTCTGTTTGAACCTCCTCTGTTAAGGTCACATGACAAAATCACACTTAACCACAGCTATGAAAGACGTTTGGCCATAAAATTGACATCGAAGTACGTCTACCCTGAAATTTAAAAAACTCCAGTAAAACATTGTGCACTGGCCTGAGAAGGTGGATATAATGACACACAACTACTAAGTCACTTGTACTGTTCAAACTGGCCAACTCATAAAATAGATGCAGCTTTTGAATATTTGATTAACCAGAGTGCCATGACCATCTGGGGCAGCCTGCCTGAGTGTATAAAGATAGTATATGCTACCTTCAAAGATGCACATTAATGAATTTTTCACCTCTTCTTAAGAGAGATCTGGTTTATTCAAAGTGTCAGGCAGAAAAACAACATCTCTCACAACCCTAAAGTGTCATAATGACACTTCTGATAGGTAAAGCCTGACATTACCTCGGGAAATTCCCAAACCCAGTGTCTGTGTTGCTTGTGTGTTTGATAATCACCAAAAAGCCTTAAACATCCAATGACTACGAGCTAAATGATTGTAAAGCTATGGTTTATGCTCCAGTAAAAGATAAAAGTTTGTATTAAATCAGCCATTTTTCACAAATACATGGGTTACCGTGATCTCAAGACAACACACTACACCGCCCACAGGCCTTGAGTGTAACAGTGACATCTCTGATTGGTGAAGCCTGTGTTTACCCACAGGCTTCTGCAGCAACTGCATCCTCTGCATCTATCGGCCTTTCATTGACCTCAGAAAATTCAAGTTATTACTCCTCAAGAAGACACAGGCATGTGTCCTGTTACACTAACCTTGTTGGTTAGCTGGATCTGCGTGATTCAATAACTGTAATCTGACAGATCCATCTTGCCAAGTTCCAATCTACAACGACTGTGATCGGCCCAAAGCGGCGCGACCCAATCAGAGTCCTTTAGAGCAGGAAAAGGTGGGAGCTACGAGCGAGACGATGGCAGGAAGTGACTGCTGGTACAGGGATTTGTATGGATGCTAACAGCTTCAGGGCAGTTTTATCAGACCTGGACCACATTTCTTTATTAAATGATAAACAAATAACATCACTGAAAGCACTTTCGACATGTTTTGGCCACGAAGGGGCTTCTGTTTTGCTTTTACACTACAGCAGTAGCGCCCACCTACTACATTATCTGATTGGCCCATGATGGATGTGACTGGCAGAAGGATTGTCCAATCACCCGCCAGATGGTAAAGCATCTGTTGCCCAGATGGTATAGCAAAAATAAATTACACGGTCCATCTTCAGCTGTTGCGGTTACATTTGCTTATGGGAAAATATTGTTCATTTACGGTTTGGGCTAAATCCTCAGTCCCATAGTATCATAGCTGCATCTCTGATTGGGTAAGTCTATGCTTACTTTCACTGTGGACTGCCTCAACTGAAGTTTACAGGCGTGTATGTCCAACGGAGCACTAGAGAGAAGATTAATGGTATATGAACCTGGTGAAGACACTAGTATATTATATTTCTGGCAGACTGACTACACAAGCCACTTCTGATTGGTGGAGTTAGCTTCTGTCTGCAAAGTCTGACTTTTGTCTGCTTCTACTGAAGATATCAGACATGGGAAAAGGAAAAAGTGGGTGTTACTCTTTTGCTCTTTGGTGACTGGGGTTAGTATTATACGTTGTCAGGCTCCAGAAATTATTCAGTGATACTGTTCAATTGTAGTGACTAGGTTTCATTCAGAAGATACAGCTGTCATGCACAATACAGAGTTTCAATAATTTGGAGTGAAACGTCAAGACTTGAGCCATAACTGATAAAAATATGGTTAAATGTTCAGTTATATAGGGGTTTTATTTGAAATAAAACAGATTTTTGTTTCATTTTAAGAAACAGTTTGTCGTTTCTTCTTCATCTACTTTGTGCACACCCTTGAGACCAGTCCGACTACTACTTACTGTCTGTGGAGTAATTTGTTAGCACTAACAAGTTAGTTTGGTACCATAGCCTTTCTTAATTTATCAGACTGGCAACCAAGAAATGTTATAGTTCCAGTAAGATTAAGTGATCTTGACGGGGTTAAGTACAAGTTTGTTGCTTTTCTTTCTTTCTTTGATTAAGAAAAAAATCTATTATTTTTGTTGGAAGCCATTTTTTTTTGTCATTTGAAGGAAAGAGGCTGTGCTGAGGGAGTTTTTCAAAAGGGATTAATAAAGTTCTATCTAATCTAAAGTTCTATCTAATGTTAATATAAATGTCTTAAGGACTGCCTATTTTGACTGTTACTGTGAGCATGGTGGAAAGCCAAAGTTAACATTTATTCATCTATAAACTGCTCAGCCTGAGTGCAATACAACAAAACTGGGAGCATGTCTGCAGACTGTTAATGATTTCACAACTGGTTAGACATTAAAGAGTAATAGTGTCTATTTTGTGGCTTAAGAAAAGGAGCTACTAAGGATATCAGGAGATCGCTTTCAATGTCTTGATGTACAAAAACAAGATATTATCCAGTATTGGGTGTCTTGGACTTTAGTATTGTTGATGTAAAATGAAAAACTAAATTGATATCTTTGTTATTGTGTTTTACATGAATCATTAACAACTGAGACTCGAGCATTGATGCACTTCAATATGATGCCAGAGCAAAAAACAAAAATAGATTTTAAATACCACCCTTTAAAAAGATATTTGAAAGCAACACACGTAAAAGTCCTATGCCAAGTTCCTCATATTGGGAAATTACAGGCATGACATTCACAAAAGGCTGCAGGTGAACTCTTATCAACAAACAAATGTTGGTGTACTTTTGTAAAGCAGACAGTTCCCTGTCTCCATCTCACACTGCAGCTTTACAACAGAGTTGGCTTGCAAAATTTTCTCATTAAAAGCAAAAATTAAGCCTTTTGGAGCCTTTTTTACTTCTATTTTGTTGCTGTGGCGTTAGATCAAGTAATGATATAATCGACTTATTTTGGATCAGAATTCAAAAATGTCTCTTGACAACCTTATTCAGGATCAAATAAAACGGTCATCTTCAATGTTTTGATTGAACAAACCCAGCACTTTTGGGTTAACCTCCTGAACAGGATAAAAAGTGATAACTCTGTATTAAGTACAGAGAACCATCCTAATTTTAATTTGGCAAACAAAAGCCCAGATTTTAACAGTCCTTCCATAACTTTTCATGCTGTTTGGTGGTGGTGGTCTTACAACACAGCTCTCAGTATGTCAATACACGTACATGGTCCCTATCTTTCGAGTAAAGTTCAAGTCTATAGGCACTCAATACATACAGTGTTTAAACATGTACATGAAAGAAACCTATAAACCTGAAACAATGATTAAAGAATCCAAAAATACACACCTGAGACGACAATCCACTCTAAATCTGCTCTGTTTAAAGCTCCATGCTGTCGTCCCCCAGCTCGTCTGAAGCTGAGAAAGGCAATAAATGATTTTAAGAGTTCCCTCAGAAGGTGTGATCTGTTCTCTTCCCTCCACCCTTGCCCGGAGACAAACACACACAGTCTATAAAACCAGGAGGACACATTCCTGCTGCAGAGCCAAAAGTGTACACTGAGGCGACCTGACATTGTTTAGCTTGCTCTCTCTCTCTCTTTCTGCTTCAAAACGACAAACTGCTGTAGTATAAATACTGAATCAGACGCACACACATCTTTAAAATCAAAAATACCTCATCACACTTGTATTTTGGGAGCAGAAAGCAGCTGTCACGTTTCTGTGACACTTACATTTACGTGCTACATTGACACATGGCTGCCACAAACACTGAGTCAACATGCTGCCTGCACATACAAACACTACAAAACCATGACTCTGCTTTTAATTACAATGTTAATGAATCCCTTGTGAATGCAGAAAACAGTTTCTTACTACAGGTTTACAAACAGAAATGCTAATACTCAGTATATAACTTGCTTCTTTCAATGGGCAATCTCCAGGATCTACATCTGATATTTTTAATGACTGAAATTACTAAAAAGGTTCTAAAAACAGTCACAAAGCTGGCCAGCCTGAATGAAGTAAATTATTTAACTGTGCTTGAATTATAGCACAATGCAAACAAAACCTAATACCATATTATTAAACTTAGGTACAATATTGCCTTAAATAAAAGCATTTGGATGCCCAAATGACACCACAGCACAAAAAGTCCAAGGTATTTCCATTTTGGGTTAAAAGCTTGGTTTTCATCACCAACTAGAACATCTTCTTGGTGGCTTTAGCCTCTGTATTCATGCAAAGTTTAACAGAATTGGCTAAAAGTGTTGTAGAGATATCACAATCACAGGAGTTGATTATACAGTGAAATGATCTTCCAGCTATCGCCCCACCAATATCTAATAGATTACATCATACAGTAAAGGTCCATTTGTGCAAAGTTTGACAGGAATCCCTCAAAGCATTCCTAAAATATCACATTTGCCTGCAAACGGCACAACCTTGACTTCTGACTAATGACTTCCATGATCTCATCCGTCTATACACGAGTAGGCGGGGACATTTGAGCGAGGTCTGTAGGAAATCCCTTGAGAATTTGTTGAGTTATTTCATTTAAAAGCTCAGGATGAAAATGAGACTTAATGACATGACTCCATGGCCTCAAAAGTCCAATGAAATCACCCTTGAGTCAGACTGGACATTAGTGTAAACTTTGAAGATTATCTCTTGTTATCACCCACACTTCCACCATAGTTTACCGCTTACTATTTGCCCCTTTTTTAGATTAACATTCCTAAAAGTTGTTACAATTTGGGGCACCAATAGTCCAGCCATCATGTCATTTGTAGAGGCTGTTGTCAATATCATGGGCAGTAGGAGCCTGAATTAAAAATGCTAAATGGACTTGAACTTATACAGTGTTTTTCTAGTCTTTATGACAACTCAAAGTCCTTTAACCCTGCAGCTCACACCTACCCATTCACACCCACATTCACTCACCGATGGTTAAGTTTCTACAAAAGTTATCCATCAGCGTTAGCTAACACATCCAAGCCCCTTTATACCCATTTACACACCCAGGACAAATTGACATGCTAGTCAGAAACGTGTTTGTTCACTCAACCTTCCAATAGATTGTAAAGCGAACTACTAGGCTAAGCCCTCGATGCCCAAACTTAACAACCATCTCCATCTCTTAAAAGCATTAAAAGCCCCAAAATACAGCTTAAAAATGATAATTTAAGAATTTCCAATACGCATGTTTTAAATCAGACTATTTTCGTTATTCCTGATATTATCAGTAAAGTGCCAAAGCTTATGCTGTCCGTTAGAAATGTTTCAATCAAGAGCTGCTCTGAGTGAAAGAACAAAAGAGAGTACTGTCAAAACTGTGCAAACACATCTGTAGGGTTGAGGTATCTAGATTTTTTTTGGGTTTCTGTATGTCCAGCTGTTCTTGTAAACTTTAAAACTCAAGATCAATTGACTGAACAGAAATGTCCGACCTGACTATCCAATTACTGAATACACTTTGGATGTCAAAGGTCAAAGTGGTAAAGGTTATTTATCAAGGCCAACATTCATTGCCTGCATGTAAAGGCTCAAGAACAGCTACCGCTGCCAAGGAGGTTATGTTTTTACTGGCGTATTGTTTGATTGTTAGCAAGATTACACAAAAACTACTGGACGGATTTTGCTGAAATTTTCAGGAGATGTTGGTAATGGTCCAACTTAAAAATGATTCGATTTTGGTGGTGATCCAGATAACTGCTATTAGCTAACAACCGTTTTTGCTCAATAACTGTCTAACTAATAATGATATCAACATGATTCTGAGCGCTAGGTGTGGGTTTTCAGAGTCAGTGAATCATGTTATGATGGTAATTTTATCATGGGACTATGGCTTATAGATGTAACAGCAATATGTGAGCTACCTTGGCGGAGGTTTGCGCTCTCCGAGTGCTTTCTAGTTTTGAATGTATTCTTCAGACTTCCCCTCCAATTCAAGGATGAACTGATTTATATGCACGAGGCCAAGGTCACCCTGACCTTAAACCTTGGGACAAAAGATGCACCAATAATTTTAAAGATCTAACATTTCTGCCAATCAAACAACCACAAAAACAGCTATTCTTCTTGGCCCACTGATGTACCTTACTGTAAAGCAGTTGTATACCTGACAGATATATTTAAACCCATGAGGGTTGCTTTGGTTATATCCTTTGAACTATATTCATTGAAAAAATAGGCATTGGGACAACCTTATTTATGTTTTATTGTATTCAGTGATTGTGTTTAGACAGAACATATATTTACGCTCACACAGAAGTCTCACCTCTAACAGTCTTGTTTTGTTGATAGATTCCGACATCTTCATGAGAGCCTCAGGGAAGTTTCCTTTGAAGCTGACTGTTATGTGCAGCTAGACAGTTTGTATCAGTAAATATTGGTTTTTGTCCTGTCATCATTATGGCGTTGTAGCAGCAGAGAGACTGATGGAAAGAGGAAAGGACAGAGAACAGGAGGGGTGGCAGTCAGCCAGAGCATCAGCACTGCTATATCGGGGCCTTCAGCAGGCCACAAGTGGGCCAGCCGAGCCCCTGGTGGTGATGATTTTAGAGGATTATGAGTTATTTTTGGGCCCTCCTCAGACAGCACAGGCACTCAGCTAAAGCTCTTTTAAGGAGATAAAGTAGATTAGTATCTTCTTATAAATACCACGATTCTTAATTGATGAGTCTTTGTTTTTATATTCAGAAACTTGCTAAGAAGTTTTAAGTTGCTGCTGGATTTTCATGTCAGAAGTCTTGTTGCTGCCACTGTTATGCTTCTGACAGACAGTGGGGATCTTATTTTTTAGGTGTGTATCTTTTTTATGATTTAAATCTTTGAGAATACTGTTAAAAATAGAGCATCAAGGTACATAAATAATCCCAATGCCCAAATGATTGTACTCTATGGACCTGAGATGACTACTGGTTAACTAAATCAGAGGAATACCCCCATTTTTAAGACCATACTTAACCTGCTTCCTTCAAATGTGCCATTTCATTTATTTAAAAAGTGTTGAAAGCTTCAATGTTCACTCTGTGATTAATTCACAAGATGTAGTTATGTTTTTTTTCCCCATGCAACAATTAAAAGCGGGTATGAAAGTGTTAAAAACCACAGTTTCCCAAGTGTCCACTTAGCTGGCTGCAGAAGCCCTACATGTCACACACACTTCAGGCTAAAAATGTAGTTATTTTTACAGCAGACATAAACATATTTTAAGCCTTGTATTTGGCATTATTAGTTTGTGTCTCTATGGGAACACCATATAGGCTATGTGAGGATTTTTTTTATTGCCTGTCTGTTTCGATGTAGTTAAGGACCACATTAAATGAGCAGAACAAGTTCTGTATGTAACATGAGACTGTTATTAATTATTAGGGCAAATTTTAGTGGATTAAAAGTCTCTAAGGATGTAACATTACATAATGTTAAAATCAAGAAATCTGTAGTCTCTGCTCTAGGATGCTGCAAGAGTGTCAGCTGAAGTTTTTGTAACCCTGCTCATTCATAGGTAGGTTGACATAGCCAAGGGTCACCACGAGTTTCATGGCACTCCTGTTGAGACAGAATGCTCTACTGGACCGGTCAGCTCCACACGTTTGAGCAGGAGCAGCTGATGTCACTTAGGCTTTGTCCAGTATTTTCTACAGTCCATGTTCTGTCTGTAAAGTACATCTGGGAAGGGGTGGAGGAGTAACAGGAACTCTGAACCAACAGCTTGGAATTGCAAGAAATTTGTGTTGAAGGGAACGGTTAAATTTAAGTAGAATGAAGGTGTAAGAGGAAGAGGCATCAGCTTGCTCACTGATGCTCTGTGGCTCAGGGTTAACTGATATTTGGAACTATTTTGGGTTTAATGTCTGTAATGTTGTAAAATTGGGCAGCTGCCTGTCTTGTAATGGGCTTCTGAATCTCAATGGGGTGTTCCTGCTTAAATGCATTTTTAATGGAAATAAAAATATTTCCTGTAGCATTTGAGAGAGCACGCTTATGTAACAAGAGGGAGCACCGTTACACTGTGCAGGGTGCAGCATGACGTGCCCCAGCACAGTACCCTGTCCTAAAATACCATCCCTGCTACATCACGGTTTGTGCAGCAAAAGCGTCAGCCACTGCAAAACAGAGCCTCGAATGTCTTCTAAGATACGCTGCTTTGACTATCAGTTAAGTGCAGTAAAATAACGTGAAACATCATTATCTATGTTCTGTTTGCCGAGAGGTCAGGTACAACTGTCAGTTTGCCTCTTTTTAAAACCTCAGGAGTCACATTACGTCCAGCTCACAAGGTCGGTAATCTGAAATGGCTGTTGTGCAAACTCACACAGCAGTTTTTACTGTCAGGCTCTGAAGGACAGTTGACAAGGGAGTCAAGGGGAACAAGACAGGAACAACAGGCGAGGACAGAGACTGACAGACAGGACACAGGCTGGGAACAATCTGCTGGAGAAAAGTCAGAGAAGCAGTCTTTCATAGAAGAATAAAGTCTTTTTCACAGCTCCCTTTGACATTTCTTTGTATTTAGAAATTAATGTAGACTGGGTATAATAAATATGTTGAGGTTTTTAGATAAATGGAAATATTTTCAAACTAGCCAAAGGGTATACAGTGTTGCTTATATGAGTACATTTGGAGTGACTTATAATTTCCATTGACCTCATTTGGATACCACTGCAAAAAATAGAAATCCTAAACTATTTTTGGGAAATTTAGGGTGTGAAATTATTAAAAAAAATGCAGGCACACTCGCTGACAACATTTGAAAAAGTAAGAGGTACTGATGAGGAAGAAGAATTTCCCTTACTCCTTGCTTGTCCCAAAAATTGCGAACATATTTGTGCAGTTAAGGCCAGATGTTCCCAAACTTTTCAGCCTGTCGCCCTCAAAATAACAGTGCCTTAGACCACGGACCCCCACCGTCCCTCGAGGTGGTTATGGCATACATACAATGATGTGTTCTGCTGCACACACATGCAAACTAACCTTTATACATTGCTTTAGCACTAATCTCAAACCATGATTTTAATTCAGATTGAACTCATTTTACATGTGCATTTCCTTTTATTTTTTTCCTAAGTATTTTTCAACTCCCTTCAAAGTGTCTAGCACCCTCCCTGGAAGGTCCCAACCCTCAATTTGGGAACATTTTGTTTAAAACTTGACTTGAGGTAATTATGTTTCTTGACATTTCGATACAGACAATCATCAAAATAAGGGACATTTTATCACGTTAAAGCACATGGTACTTTAGAGTGTAGAATATTTGGTAACCTCTGTTTATAGAAACGTTGCCGATGTTTCTGCACTTTTTTGACAGTGTGTGGGAAGTTGTCAGAAATTGACAAATAAGAGAAAAATAGCAGTTAAACAGGGTGTCCAGGGATATTGGCAAGAATCTGGAGATACACTGCATATTACAAAATGGGGTCACGATATATTGGGATATTGCAGGAAATATTTTATCATGATTTTCTAACCAAATAGTCTATTTCTTGTCAAAGCTATTGTAATACTAAGAACCCACAATATTATATGCACAAAAAATACACTTTCTAACAATAGTGAATAACAGAGAGTCAAATGGCTGAATGCCTGCTGCTAACAGCAACCAGAGGCTGAATTACAATACAAAGTGAATTTTCAGGATTTCCCTAAATTATTAACAAATAATACATTAATATTGCACTATGACAGCATTGGGGTGCAATATACTGTATTATATATTGTTGTAGTGATACTGTCTTACACCCTGTGTATCAAGGACTTCTACTTGTGCTGCTATGGAATTAAAAAAGTATCAATACAGACCAGAATTTAGGATTCTGATAGTGTGACAACCATTTGTTATTTTTACACAAATGTGTACAAACAAACTATAAATCACCATTAAGCTAAGAAATAGAAATATGATCTTTGGTCCACATCGCCCAGTCCTAGCACGGACGCCATTTTTGCCCCTCGTGACCCCCAAATCAAGCCCCCCTTACACCTCTTAGGGGCCCCAGGCTGCGCTGTCTGAGGGCTTCAGGTTTTGTTCTTGCCAAATGAAGTGTGCACCACATTAGGGTCATAATAATCCTTTTTGTGCCCTGATGTAAGCAACAAAAGGCATGACGAGAGGCACCCAAAGCTGATGTGAGGTGTCACTTGAGGTACAGTCACAACAACGTCCCAGAAAGGTGAGGAGACACAGAATTTCTGTTTTTTTCAGACAGTTTGACTCGGTATAATAATCTCTTCTCTACGGTACAGTTTTCTTTTCATTACTGTAGCAGGCAAGTGCAAAAATTGACAAATAAGCTCTGACTTTATGTTCAGTGCTTATGCCTTTTACAGTAATGAACATTAAAATGAAAACGACTCTTCGCAGTACGTTAGCGTGCAACTGCTCTACAGCGAGAACAGAAAGGACCAATACTGCTGAGAGTTCACCACTGCTGCACTCTCTCTCTCTCTCAGAGGAAAAATCTGCACGCAAGCACACCAGTGAACTCCCTCTGAGGTCGCCCGACATCCAAAGCAAAACCTCCTACCTCTGTGCGAAGTCCTGAAAGCCCCTGGATTCACCTGACCTGATGGAGAATGAGTGGATGTGGAAGAGAAGCGTGAACGCCGGCAGCTATCAAACTAACAGAGATTTCACTTTGCTCTTACTGGATCCCCACGCCCAACCCCTTTTCCTCCCACACCCCTCCCCTCCCTTTCTATCACCATGCCATCTCTCTCTTCTTTCTCTTCGTCCCTCATACGCTGACCCGGCAAGCCTTTCATCAGTTCATCCCCTATGACGTAACATACAGTGATAATGTAGCTTTGTTAGAGAGCTATGTTCACATTACACAGCACGACACTGGGGCAGGCAGGGCGTCATTTCGATGAGGTAATGGCGACCAGAGCAGCATCATCCTCCAGCAGCATGACCTCATTCATAGGGAGCCATCTGTGACGCTCTGTTCCACTTTCTACATTAACAAACCAAACCGCAGCTTTAAATTAAAGACTAAACTTTTAGTTTTAAAGGCTGGGTCTTAAGACAGCGAGGGCGTGTTAATAAACCATTGGGATACTTCAGCTCTTGCCTTGTTTATTTAGATTAACACAACACTGTCAGTAGGGCCTAGAGTTATAGACCAGGAGACATACATCAACATTTTTAACATGAATGGCAGTACGTAATATTGATATTTCTCCAGTTGATAAATAGCAATGGTTTCCAAAATGTAAGAATTATATTACAAATTGTTACGGCCACTTTAAAAAATAAAAAGTAAAAATGATTTGTGAAAAACATGAAAAAACACATTGTTTTTTAAAAGTCTCAAATTTAAGAGACAAATATTGAAAATTTTGTGCCGATAAGAGCGTGATCAAATAATACTTTTTACTTGGACTGAGTAATAATGACATGTTCACCGTTCTAGACCACAATCACCAAATTACCATTGGTATCTGGACTTTCAGGGGACATCGTCCAAAACTGGGGCTATTCAGAGAAAAACAACACACTTTTTTGATGATTGCAGGATTGTTTAACTAAGAACAGCAGCTCTTTAGGCAGACACAAGATCAAATCTGCTACTTATAAAATTCTAAATTAAAGACTGACTGTTAGACTTGAGTAAATATACTTGAACATCTACTTCTGTCCATTTATTCATTACGTTTGTTCATGCACACTCTCTCTTGTTGATTTATTTACTCATGTACAACTAATACACATTTCTGTTTTATTGTTATATTCTTGGCTTTGCATTTTTTTAATTCAAACAGAGTATCTTGTGGTCAGTGAGCATATTAGAGGTTCTAACTGTAAACTGCCTTTCTGCTGGACAGTAGATTATACATCTTTCTCTAATTTGAGAATAGAGCTGTGCATCTTCCCTTGTCTCATGATTCAATTATGATTATTAACGATTCAATTTGATTTTGATATCACGATGCATCACTGTTGAACACAGAGTGAAGAATCCCTGATTTTCCATATTACTGCACCAGGCTACTTTTTTTAGATGAAAAAAAAACACATGCAATCAGATAAAAAGAATTAATTTAATTAATTAGAAATGGCTTCTGATATCCAAATCTTTATTCATAGTCAACCAATATAAATAAATTTCATAGTTTTCATCTTTCTTTACTTGTTCTCTCTTTCTCAGAAACAAAACTGACACTGCAGTCTGGCAGCAGCCTCTGCATGATTAAATGGATATCAACAGTCTCCGCATCGATGCATCGATTAAAAGATTGTTTTTGACACCCTTATTTGAGAATGTATAATAACATCTTAAAAACACGTTACCCATCCTCTGTTGCATCACTGTGTTCTTACTTGCAGACATATCAGTCACAACATGCACAGATGAACTGAGGAGATTAAAGAGGGTATGAGCAGAGTTCATGTTGTAAAGCTTTTTATCACTGCCACAGCAGGAGAAAAAGGAAAAAAGGTAGCATCTTGTGCAACAGGAATACAATCACATTATTGTCCTGAACTCAGTGTTATCGAACAGAGTGCTGTTTTATGGATTACATGAAGCTTTAGATCTGACTAACAGGAGACCCCAGCAGATGGTTTAAATGGAGGTCTCACACTGAAATCATGTCAAAAGTATCAGTATGCTTTCACTAAAAGGTTATTTATGGAGATAATCTTTTCAGGATTTATCCTCATGTATACTAACAGTATGATGTGTACTTTAATCTCATATCTGGATGTCATGGACCCGTAAATGATCGGGGACTCATGTGGTACCACACATCAGCTCACTGACGCCCTCATCTGTCCAGTTTGAGTTCTGCAATCACAGTCAACATGTTCGAAGCAGCTCCCTTGTCACTATTCACTTTGCTTCAACTATCTGTAACTTACATTCACATTATGTGTCTGCACATTCTTGCATAGCATTACATTTTCAACTTAAATCTTGGTTTAGAAAGGAATGCACTGATGCATGATCTGAACAGAAGAATTGGCCAAACCAGTCTTTTTGACAGACATCGACCCAAAATGTGACAATAATGTTGCATCCTCAGAGTCAGAAGCTGATGTGTACTGTTGTGTTGAACTGTCTTAATACTTGTAAGTAAAGCCAGGCACACACTTTAAGATAACTGGCCTGATTTTAAGCCTGAATTCCCCTTACAACCAAAGTCAGCAAAGTCCCAAAAACTCAATGATTCTAAAGCTTATCTTACCTGGTAGCCATGGTGATGATTACCTCCGCCAAGGAGGTTATGTTTTTGCCAGCATATGTTTGTCTGTTAGCAAGATTACAGAAAATCTACTTGATGGATTTTGCTGAAAGTTTTTAAGGAGATGTTGGTAATGGCCCAACTTAAAAATGATTGGATTTTGGTGGTAATCCAGATAACCGCCATTAGTGAACGGTCATTTTTGCTCAATAACTGTCTAACTAATGATGTCAACATGATTCAGAGTGCTAGTTGTGGGTTTTCGGGGTCAAGGAATCATATTATGATGGTAACTTTATCACAGAACTATCACTTACAGATGTAGCAGCAAAATGTGAGCTACCCTGGCGGAGGTTGGCGCTCTTCAAGTGCTTTCTAGTAATAAATGCAAAGCGCAAAGTTAGATAAGTGTACGAAACAGAAAGCAAAATTGTTGATTTATGGCAAAAACACCAGCGTTTCAAGAGTTTCTCTTGTAAAACATCCTATACC